>JBAMYA010000016.1:3429726-3443193 GCA_037176975.1 Arrhamphus sclerolepis
CCCCCCCCCCCCCCCCCCCCCCCCCCCCCCCTCCCCACCACACTCCCCCCCCCCCCTGATTCATTGAGCTGACTAGAGTTCAGGCTTGTGCCTTCCGATCGTTGAATATTCATGAATGAAAGGGTAGGTTAGGAATGATCTGCAGGTTAATAAGGTACAGGAAATTGCTCATTATGTGCTGTGAAGTTGGGTAATGCCTGAAGCAGATGCTGAGATCAAAATACATGAACATGTACATGAAGGCCTCCAGACACTAGTCCCTTATTCCACATTAGGAGGAAGTTCAAAGCTATCTAGGGTGTTATGTCATTATCAACCCTTTTCTACTGCCTTTCCTCAGAACATCAAAGTAAACACATTTCACTATCTGCATTCAACAATACGATCAGAACTTAATGCTCAAGAGGGAACATTAGAACTGATTTATCCGCCAAGGCACCAGGCAGCAAAAACAAAATGTCATTGATTTGTTTTAGATGCAAACAACGTGCATGGGATGTGGCAGAGATTTCCCTCAGTGCACTGTACCATGTGGATTTTATCTCTCCCTGTATTCTAAAGGAACGGATGTTTAAATTCAAACAGGGACTGCCTCCTTTACGCACTTTGAGTTCACACATGCATCCTGCAACTATTTATAGTCTCAGATCAACTTAAGGCCCACTGTCTGGACTGAAAAGAAGCTGGATAAGATCTTCCTTCAAAAGCAAATTATAACATGGGCCATAAATGCTGGCAGTATTGACCAACAGAAGAGCCTGGTTTTCAAAAACTCTATATGAGAGGGCATCTTTATGACTTTGGTGTCGTCCGTTTTATGAAGCTGTACGTTAAATTTACTACACGGCTACTCTCCATTTCCCAGTCACATGTTTTAATATCAGACTCTGTCTGGCGCCTTGTTTTATTTGTGTGCACAGGCGCCATCTGACACAGTACTTTAAAAGAGAAAATAAAATTTATGCCAATAAAGCTGAGTTGAGGCAAGCTGAAAATAAACTGATGAGTTTTATTGGTTTTGCTGCACACATGAATTTTATATGGTTAAACACACACAAGGGAAATGGTGAATTCATGGAAAAAATAAAATAAAATAAATGAAAGAGCCAAATAAAGATATCCACTGTGCAGAGGGTGTGTGCACGGTTCCTGTCGTTGCATCTCTACAGAAGCTGAAAATAATAATGGAATAATGCACATAATGTATTTGTGCTATGTAGGGATTTTCATTAGATTAAAAATGAAAGGAAAAAAATAGACTTCATAAGACTGGACTGATTTTCCCCCTTGAAGGCCCTGTTTGAACTAGTTCTACTGCTTCGTGGGTCTTTCTGTTGTACCTTCCATGAAGCCCTTGGTGCCCTGTTGCTGCTTGTGTTGCTTCCTGCCTTTGTGGCACCAGGGGTGGGTGGAGCTGCTGTGATGGTGGTGGTGTTGGTAGGTGGGTTTTGGCTGTCTGTCAAAGGGTCATCAATGCTCTCCATAGTGCAAGAGTGTCGAGGGGGACTCTTGTCGCGTCATAGAGCCTGAGAGGAGAAAGGGAGAGGGGAAGGCGCTATGGTTATCAAACTTGATGATTTCTTTTTTCAAATCCAGACACAAATCACATCACCACCAACACCACCATTATCACATTTTAAGATGTGGCGGTGCATGTTTGGTGATATTAACCATTCTGTGGTTGTGTTTTCTCAGAGACTTTGTTCTGAGGAAAAGTGCACATAGAAGAAAGGGATGGTCTGAAAATATTTCATCCAAAGAGCAGTTCATTTGTGGAGGCTACTGGAACATAACAGACCCAGATTAGAGAGTATAATTACCCAGTTCCTCTATCTTTGTATCCACCCTATTTGACATCACGGTACATAAGTTGAACCTCTAAAGGTTGCACAAAGAAGAAGAGAAGGTGGAATGCAAGTGAAATATTAATTCCACCCTCTTAAACCTCCTGCTATGAACATACCTACAAAGTTGTGACTAAAAAGGGTGCTTTTGTACTTTGTTATTATGTCTAAAACATGTTGCAGGCCTCAGGGAATTGTGTCATTTTATTTTTAAAAGGGGTAGTGAATTCAGTGCTGTTCAATGTCACAATATGTCATGGAAAGACTGCACTAATTTTACATTGAATACAAAACTTGAAAACCGGTGAAGAGTGGATACGATACTGTCTGATCAGGCCACACTGGCTGACCAATCAGTGTGCTTTGAGTCTTTAGGTGGCTTGCTGAGCTTGTTTTTATGGGAAATGTCATCTTTCTGAAGGATTATGTGCTGATACTGGAAAAAAAGTAATTTCTCCTCTGCAGTGCTTGTTAACTTTTTGAGAAAAAAAAAAATCAAAAACTTTAGGGAGAACAGAAGTAACATACTACACTGGCACTTTGGTATATGTGAGCTTCATCAGAGCTAAATCTTTCAAAAATCAAACAGTCAATCAATCGCTTAGCGCATTACAAAGGCTGAGTTCTGGAAACGAGCAGTGTTGTGATTTGCACTGAAATACACGGGGCTTGCTGGCTTGCTTTGAGTTTGAGCAACAATCATCACTTTGCAGATCAATCCCACAAGCTCTTACGATGTTGATTACAACATACAAAGACAGGACTCTCCATGTCACCTCCTCTGTCAGATTCTTTCTCTGCTAACCGTTCTAACATCTTTTCCACCACCCCCATAATGGAGGACTTTGTATGATTGAAGCTGAGGCTGCAATGTGCTGACTTGGCTCCCTGCAGAAGAAAGCTGTCGGACAATAAGAAGCAACAGGGTTTCTCTCTCTTTCTCCCTAGTCTTTCTCTCCGCCTGTCAGGGACGGCCAAGCAGCTGTCTTCTTAGTGGCAATTCTGTTCAACCCATTGCTGGATGTGTCTGGAGGGCCCAGAGGGATCAATTACCAAAGTTGGTACTGACCCATATCCATTGGGGGTGGGAAGTGGGGGATTGCATGGCAATGGAAGGGGGCATTGGGAGATCCCATCAGGCCTCAAATCCACAGAGTGACAGAGTGGAAGAAAGAGACAGGAATTGGGTAGTGAATGAATGGGTTAGGGTTAGGGAAGCCCTAAACACTTGCTTACAATGTCCAATTGGAGGAGCTTTTTTGTACTTGACGGAGCACATGCTGTCATTAGCAAGAGCTTGAATTTGCAAAATCTCCGTGAGGCAAAGTGGCCGGGAGAAACTGCTGCTTTTGTAGAGAAAGATATTTATGTGAGGATGTCGACTGCCTTATATATATTACACATGAAAGAGTGTCCTTCTCCAACCCACAAAGGATATCAAATATGCACACATGAGCTCATACATTATCAGATATTTTAACATTCACTCTTCACTATCAGAGCTGTCAGGGTGGATTGTTCTTCAAGTCTCACTTTTCTCTTTTCAGCTACTGGCACCCTGTTCAAATCCTAAACATACAGCTGTCTTCTAAATTTTTACTTTATGCGTCCCACAGTGCCCTAGTATGACTTTTTAATGTACTATTGCAAGTGAAACACAGAGTGCTCATCAAAGAGATGCTCTTCTTTGTGATTCCATGTGTGCAAAATTACTCAACTCTACAGGGTACATGTAATAAATATGGCTTCAGAAAAAAAAAGGAACTTGAAAGTTTTTCCTTGCTGTTGGATTCTGTAAAAGAAAAGATTTTTTTTTAAAAGGAATGTACTTTTCTATGAACTCAACAGGCACCAGAGAGCTTAACAAGAGTCACTGCACCAACTGAAAATGACTAAAAGCTTTACAATGCTTTACGTCTGATGTGCTCAAATGTCTTCCTCTGTCTATCAGGCGCACGGCCCGTTTCTTCTGACACACTGTTTCTCCCCCTGTGCTTTGAAGTGTTCATCTTATCAGGCTGTTACAAAAGCCACCAGATAACCTGGGGTGATTTTGCTTTTCTCCTCAAACTACGCGCTCAATTTGCTTCTTTTCTCGCTGAGATCCCCGCGTCGACGCATGCAGAGGGAGATAGCTCTTTGCGCCATTTCATCTGCCAGTTTAAAAATAGTGGAGGGCACAACAGAGAGCATCCTCCTCTCTTGAGAGAGACGGCAGTAAGCTTTTCACTGAGACAGGGAGGTATAGGAGATGACTGCTGAGAAGACGCTTCATTTTGCTGAAAGAATTTGCCTCGTAAAGGCACCAAACGCTGCACTTGACTGTGGTGGGAGTGTGATAAAATTTACATTCACACCATTTACCGTAGTGTCATGGAGGGAAGGAACGGTGAGAAGAGAAAATTAGTCTAGTTGCTGCATAATAATAGTTCTTCATAGTGTAATTAATTTTCCAGCTTGAGCACCACCTTTTTTTTAAGGTTTGTTTTGCAAAGCTGCCTGTGTCTAAGGCCCAGATGATCTTCTCCAAAGCCACCACCTCCAGCTCTGTCTGGAGTACACCAAACCATTCTCAGGCCAACCTGATCTCTCATGTTTAACCTGGGTCTGACTTTGGGCCTTCTCCAGCTGGACATGCTCGGAACTGTAGTTTGGGCGTCCCGACCAGGGGCCACCTCAACTGACTCCTCACGATATGGAGGAGCAGCGGCTCCTTTCCAGGTTCCTCCTGGGAGACTGAACTTCTCACGCTTCTGGTTGGTTCTTAATTCTTTGAAAAAATAATTTCCACAGTAGTCAAAATAAAATAAATAGTTAACAGTAAATAATACTATAAAGTGAACTCTTATAAAGTTTAAATGACAGTAATGTAAACTGTTTTTTTTTTCAAATTATAATTGTTTGTTTTAAAAAAATAAGTTTTAACGTAAACACTTTTATTCACTTAAAGTCATAAGGATAGATTAATGCTTTTGAATTATGGTAATTGGCTATGCTGTCATGCAACAGAAAACAACAACAACAAAGAATAGAATAACTCAAACATGTATTTGTCACAATCATTGTATCTGCAGGGTTTCAGTGGGGTTCTCATCAGTCCCCCAGTTGGAAGGCTTGTGGTCTGATCCCCAACCCTGAAAGTGTCCTTGGGCATGACACCAAACCCTCAACCAACTAAAGAACTTTGTAGAACCTAGAGCTTCTACTCTACCTCTTTACCTAAAAGATTCATGAAAGGACATGAGCAGACAGATGGTCTGACCTTTGGGGCAAAACGTAGATCTAACAAAGCACCATAATTAACTATTTGTTATAATCTCATTTGCATGAAAAACACCATAACATCTGCATCTAATTTGAGTCTATGGACAGCAAAACTGTACTAATTTTAGATAAGAAGCCTTTGTATAAGAAAATATATCACCACAACACTGAAATAAACCACACAAATCTGTGAACATGTAGCTTTGTTAAATAAACTTAATCATATGACACTGATTAACCAATTGTGAGTCAAAAAGTATACAAATAACTCATTCTTTTTAAAGCAGTAATAGCTACTAGTAGGGCTACTCAGCTGGTAAGAAAATCACATTGACAAACAGGTAACAACTGTGCCTTACCTATCATGTTAGGAATAACAGAGACAGATGCTCACCGACAGTTTTGGTGCTTAAATCTAATCCAAAACATCAAACAGTCCAGTAGCTTCTTACACTTGATTTGGTGTACCATGGCACAATTAAATAATGTACAATAATCTTTCATTTTTGTGTTGGGTTGGTTATTTATTCATTAATTTATTGTCTTTGTGGTGTTATGTCATTGTCTTCAGGGGTCTTTTGGAACAAACACATGATTTTATTATGCCCTTTAAGCAGGATGTCATTTGCAGGTCATAATTCACACACATTACCAAGTGGGCTTATTAAATACAGGAGCTCTTGCCCTGTTAGATATATGGAGCAAGTGAATGTAAGGTACTTAAGGAGAAGATCTCAAAGCTAATGCATTCACAGTACACCCCCAAAGAACGTATCAAGTCATGTGTAGGTGAATTTCATCATATTTCATTACCTTTCTGTTGCTCAGGTTGTGTTGCCAGATAACGTGGCTTGGATTAGAACAGATCTGTCAACACTTGAACCCACACTGTCACCCATCCACTCCCTTTACAGAAGAACATCACCATGAAAAACATTTGCCAAATGCCAGAGTGGTTCATTTTCAATGAATGAAAAGAAAAAAAAGTACAAAATAAAGATATTAAAAATCAACTTTTATGAACAATCTGAAACAGTTGACATGATGTCCTAGAGCAAAATATCCTATGAATGAAATAAAATAATTATTTGAAATGTGGTCATCGCAGCAGATCCAGCAGTGTTTTGCTTTTGAGTTTGCATAGCTTTTGTGTTGGATGCGCTTCCTGAAAAAACCCTGCATTTATCCAGGTTCAGGGCCAGCACCAATGAGAACACTGACTGTGTTCCAATAGCCATATTTCAATGAGTACACTTAAACGCAGTACACTCTCCGCACTAACTAAGTGCCCAGAATTGGATAGGTAAGTGTTGTTCCAAATCGCATGCCCAAAGGTCCACTTACTGGAAGCTACGTCACGATTGCCGCCTTGGCTAATAATCCGCCAAAAATGTTTGAACAGTGAACCAGAGAAATACAGGCAATTAAAAAAACTTACACCTGTAAGTTTCAGGACCTGTAGCCGATCCAGTTGTGGTAGCCATCTTTCTTTTATTTTTTTGAGCTGAGTTGGGTCCGCCTGGCTCCGCCTCTTATGCTATGCATGTTCCGCAATCGCAATTAGAACATCGTACGTACTCAAACTGAGTATAGTAAGTATGGAAAGTATGGATATTGGAACACAGCCAGTAGCTTTTGAACGCTTATTGGCTGGGTTTTGCAACATGTGGGTATTGGTGGGTTCAGAACAAGGATACTTTGACATGCAGTGGGGCTAGCTGTCACTCTACTGATCTTCCAGTTGGAGGACCGTAGACACAACAGCCTTAACAGAAATTCCCTGACCTCCTGTTTGTCAGCCACTTGTTTGCTAGCGAGTTTCACCACTGAACTATGCCTGGGAAGTGGTCGAGCCTTTGCCATTGGGGTCCAGCCTGGCACAGCCAGGGTGAAATACTCTGGATCCACCACCTGCAGAAGGTGCCTTCAGGAGCCTGTGCTAAATGGACTGGGCAATATACTTTCAGATACTGCTGCCCAGCAGCTGAAATTAGGCCAAACATTCAAAGAAGAAATCTGTTACTGTATCATAAATTATGTCTAGCTTATAGCTGCAGTTGTTGTGCGATGTTACTAAAAGTAACTTCATTCAAAACGTCACTGTCAACCTTAAGCAATTTACGTATCAATCTTCCTATGTTGCTTGTGGAGCTGGCCTTGAAAAAAATCCATATTGTGTTTTTTATTGACAGTTGTAACTGTGTGCTCTTCAAAGCAGGGTCGGACTAAGATAAATGCATGGACGGGAAAAGGGAGAAGGACAGACAAGTGAGAGATAAGAAGAGGGGGGGCAGATAAATAAAAAAAAACACTGTAAGTTAAAGTGAAAAAGAGTCAAGCTGAGATGAAAAAAAAGCATGCGAGGAAGTTATTTTTACAGAGAACATCAGACAGTTACTGCTGAGTGACATTCTGTAGGTTGAGGGAGGACACACAGCATACATTTAATGTGTCCTGCAACACAAACTCAGCTGTGTTGCCAAGTAAAGGTAGA
The DNA here is from genome assembly GCA_037176975.1 of Arrhamphus sclerolepis. Lineage (NCBI taxonomy): Eukaryota > Metazoa > Chordata > Actinopteri > Beloniformes > Hemiramphidae > Arrhamphus > Arrhamphus sclerolepis. The sequence continues at coordinate 3,437,329 of JBAMYA010000016.1, forward strand.
GAAGAGGCCAGCTGTGTCATCCGGAACAACAATCTCCCAGAGAAAACGCTGCCTCTTTAGCATTTTGACCAACACACAGACACACACTGCTTCCTGATGTGTGTTCAGAATGGCTCTTTATGAGGCCGAATTAGATTGACTTGGCTTACTGAAATAGCCTCTGGGATGTGTCAGTTTGTCACACTGATGTTTCTGCAAAAACACCTGAAAGACAAGTCAGACATGCTCACTGGACTGTGCAAAGAAGGCACTCATTCTTAGGCCAAGTTGGGTTGGTTGCAGTTTGGGTTCAACCCTTAAAAGTCTTAAAGAAACAGTAATTTCTTAAAAGCTAAAGAAGAGAATCAGGGACATCAATTGTATTGTTTGTTTGGGTGATTCTCTCTAGGGTCTGTAGATAACACAAGGTTTATATAATTTTGGTTTCAGAAAATTGGCCTTCAGTGGATTTAGGAGATGCTAGGTTATATGCCTTGGTATGAACTGATGTCCTAAATCTTCCTGACTTTCATATCTATAAATCATTCAAACAAATGATCATTTACTTTTATAAAATATTCTCTATATATTATATATCCACTTATGAGACTCATTGACATTTAAAGCTGCTTAAACACTCATATGCAGACTCACTACCGCACATACAGACTGCCACAGATGAGTGCACATAGCTGTCCAGTCATTTGACTAGCTGTCACCGAGTTTAAAGTAGCCAATGAAGCAAGCGAGGAAAACCTGTCACATCCTGCATATTGTCAGCATAAGCAGCTGTGAGCAAAATTGACTGACACACTGAGCAGGATGTGAAAAGGACACGCAGGCCAAAGCTTACAGCTTTGCAGGAAAACAACTGTAACATGCTCACAATTGTGAATAAACACCAGAAAAAAACAACAACACACCAGCAGTCACTGGGCACTATGTTTGAATTCTCAACACCCCAGAAAGCATGCGTATAAACTCATATAAGTTACTTAACATATCGCAAAAAGCTTCAGCATGTGTTACCTCTATGTGTGGGAGGGCTACCTTCCTGGCAAGATAACAAATTACATTGTAGGTAACATGAAAGGGCTGTCACCCGTCTCCACAAGCAGGCTGATATTCAGGGATGTGTCACGGCACAGGAAACATGACTCACAACACAGTAAGAGCACACAAGTCTATAGAAACTCATGTCAGGTTTCTGTATTTTACATTTTAATTTATTATTCATTTATTCATATGTATGTATGCATGTTGTATGTATATATACAGTATCAGTCGGAAGACATAAACAAGTTAGTCAGCTAATGACTAAATCATGACAGATGAATTAATGATGCCCCCACTGGTCCTTAATGACATCCACAGATAGGGCAGCTATGCTGTGTGTGTTGCATAATATCTTTCATAACTGAGGCCTCTTAACTGCTACAGCACAGACAGGCAGGAGTGCAACAGCGTTCATGTCTCATGAAGTGTCTGAGTGAGTGAGAGCAGTGGGAAGACTGTGCATGTGTGTGAAGGACGAGAAAAAAGGGGGTAGTCAGGGAGTGAGAAATAGGTTTAGAGAGCTAGATGTAGGGTTCAAATGAATTGGCAGCATCTGAACCAATACAAACCGCGGCTCCCCATCTGCTGCTGTCATTAGCATTAGGAGTGTCTAATTCAAGCTAATTGCTACCAATGAGGAAGTAAACTAAGCACATACACTTAGTGCAGATGAGCTGAAGATGAGAGGGGCGGGAGTGAAGCATTTTCTGAGAATTGTTAAAACTGAACACTTGCTGGTATTTCCTGCGGTTATCCATTTACTTGTGGCAGAGGGTGGACAGGCTAGGTAAAGCATAGAAACGATTTGAGTTGGTGCTTGAGGGAGCATCTAAAAGCTTAAAAGGCCAGTGCAGAAAACCAAGGTCATGATGTTTGCTCAAGAGTGAACTGAAGCAGCTGGAGAAGCTAAAGGCTAAACACATTAAAAGATAAATGTGGCTAAATTTCTCCGTTTTCCCTTAGCGTTAAATGTGGACCAAAACAAAGTTAAAATAAGACAGAATATAAAGGTGTTGCTATCAAATGAATAAGTTAATATAAACACAAGAAACTTGTGCTGGGTAGAAAGGATTAGCACTCAGTAATATAGAATATTGTGCTGTCCCGTGAGTTCAAAGGTAACAAAGCAGACCGTTATGCAACATTAGTCACTGGTTCCTAACATTAGCAACTGGATAACCATAACGAACTTTGAATACTTTCATATATAAGTTTTTGCTCATCTCACTTGTCATCAAAATATAAACATATGAAGATGTAGCATTCATGGTGGTCCACAGTGCAATGTGCCATAGTTCAACATTAAGGTCATGCTAGCTTTCACATTAGCTGTGTCCCAACCCAGCGGCCACATCCTTCGAAGGCCGCATTTGAAGGCCGATTACGTCACAGCCAAAGGCTGTCCTAATTCAAAGGGTCCTTCAAATGCCGCCTACAAATGCGTCCTTCTTTTCCCAGGGACAGGTCCGGTGTATCCTTCTCGGACTGCCCTATCCCGAGATGCATTGCGAGCATACCGGAAAATTCTATAGTAGCCGGGACAGAGCTGTGTACGCAAAAATTAAAAGCCTAAAGAGGTTATGGTGATAAGCCTTTGTCATTTGTGTAGATTTTTGCATTTTATTTTGACAGAAATCATCAAGACAGCAAATGAGCTCGTACAGCGGGTCCCGTAGATCTTCAACTATTGCTGCTTTCATTAGCTTTCATTAAGCTGAGAAAACAGAACAGTAATTGAAAAAAAAATTAACAAAACTTAACAAAATTTTGATCTCCACTCTCTCTTTGGTTCAGCACTGTCACGGTTGCTAGGCAACAGGACGTACGCCGAGGTAAGGGCGGGGGTAAATCTGAAGGCTAGACCGTCCCAATTCACAGTCGCTGACTTCCGGTCTACCCGGCCTTCAGAGGACGCGGTCTACGTAGACTACGTAGGATTGGTCCTTCGAAGGATGCGGCCACTGGATTGGGACACAGCAATTGTCAAATGGTGTAAATTACTCCTGGATCTAGACCTAAATTAAAGGAAGTGCTTCTGTTAATGTACCTTATGCTAAACAACACTCAACCATCTTACATTTCTAAAAACCTATTGCACATTTCTATGTTTTACATTTTCATTTTGACAGGTATATTGTGTTATTGTCTTTTTTGAAAAGACAACTTGAACTCACCGTGGTGGTTTTAACTCGACCTCCGGGCTGTGTACAAGTCCATCCAGATTTATTGACTAACAGGTCACAGCCCTCATCCTCCAAACATGGTACCATCTCACACCACTGCTTTTTCCGAACAATCCCAGCTGTGGAGGAAAGAAAGGGAGAACGATTAAACAAGTGACTGAAAAAAAAAAAAAAAAAAAAAAAAACAAGATGTAGAGAAATGATGGAAGTAGATTCAGAGATGTAGCAATTAAGATAAAGAGAGCAAGTTGGGAGATGACAGATGGAGGGAGGCAGATATAACAAGATTGAAAAATGACAGAAAAGTAAAGACGTGAGACGAAATAACCAGGAAAACTTAAATGAAGTGAAAAAAGATAGAGGGATGCTGTGGGGAAGGTTAAAGAAGAAAAAGTAGAAGAAGAGCAATGAAGTAAAGAGACAATTGACAGATATGAGAGTGGGGTATGACAGTGAGAAATGAAGGGAAAATGGTGAGAATCACACAGATGAAGAGAGATGGAGAGAGCTGAGTTCAGTCAGGCAAATAAAATCAAACAGCACAAATGATATTTAGGAGGCTTTCCTTATCTTCTGCAACATTTCAAGCAGAATTAAATATTTCAGAAGCTGAATACATATGTTTTAACGACCGACAATAAAGAAAAATACTCGTGTCAAATACATTTTGAGCAATCTGGGAAATTCCATGTGTTCCACCCTTTTTTTTTGTCAAAACTGCATAATAAAGTTGTATATACATATTTTTCAGCAGTTCAGCAAGTTCAATTCTTGTGTGTTATTGACATTCCAGGATTCAGTTATTGAGTTTCCACATCTTGCAAAAGAGCTCAAGACTTCAGCCTTATTGATATGATTGAACTCTAGGCTTCACTCATCTATTGCAACATGATGTAAATTCTGAGAACTATACTGAAACTACACTGCACTTTTGTTGAATAAAATGTAAGCAATGTTGCAGCTGCTTTCTGCTCAAATCATGTTTTTCATGCTCATTTTCATCTCAGTCACCATTGCCATTTTATATTTTTGGAAAACCCAGAGTATAATAATCTCAATAAAATGCCTCAGCCAAAGATCCCAGTGTGATGACCACCTCATCACAAAGAGAGAAATGTGGGAAATGTGCAGGCTTCTGAAGGTTTTGAATTATATAAAACTGTGACACCCCCCTCGCCTTAACCATTATATGTCCATAATATGTCCAAAATTCTTTTGGTGCCTAATCCTAACTAAACAGGGATTAAGAAAAACAATAGCCTTGACAAAAGAAGAAGACCTGTTGTTTTTCACTTCCACCCTCCATTGATGAAAAAAATTAACATTAAAGGGTTTTTTAGTAAAAGCTTATATGCCACAGGATTGTGCATTGAGCTTTATTCTTGTTCCTCATCCTTGACTCACTGCAATCAGTGTGAAAGAAATTAAAATGTGACAATCAGCAAGTCTATATTGAAGCTGAAATAATTATGCTTTGTCATAGTATGGCTAGAACTCAACAGGAAAACTATAATGGCTGTCTTGAAGCTTGACATACATTCTGGCCTTTTGTTTTTCTTTTTTTTTATTATTAATTGATGAATTGGCCTTTATTTAATAACCTATACAATTATTGCATGATGCTTAAATACCCTTATCGTTTGAATATCAATGTCTGGTGAATCAAAAATAACAACAAACCTTTGTGCAAATCTACATCTGAAAAATTCAAATAGTGAAAAAAAAGGTATTGATTGTCACATCTCAGTTTTTACTTTATTTCTTTGCACACAGTATGAGCATAATATAACGGACACTCTGGGATTGAGAAGACATGTATGAAAGGTGTCAGGTGTTATTTCATCCCACCGTCCCTGCAAATACATCTTAATGTGTGCAGAAGTACAGGGTAGTGCTGGGGAAATAATCAAAATTTATCAAAATGTTCAGACATTCAGAAACAGTAATTGATGCAATCTTGCTCAATTATTTCAATTATTTCTTTTATTTTAAATATTCATTTAATGACTGTCTATCGTTAAACTGTTCATGTTCCTTTCACTTATTTTAAAATCAAAAATGTGCTCTTTTATTTGAGAAATATCCCAATTTTAATAGTTCATTGAATTTGCAACAAAAATCTGTCAGTCAGGACAAAAATTAAAGGGATGCAAAAATGATCGCTCATCTGTTGTTGTGTAATTTATTCAATTAATCGTGATATTGATTTGAGGTCATACCACCCGGCCAGGGTTGCTGGTAATGCATTTTTTGGTTTTAAAATTCTTACAATATTCTCTTTCTCTGGGGACAGGTCACGACTGCTGGTGGGCCAGTGCAGTATCTGTCCCCTCTTCTTACTCAGCCATGCCTTATAATGTGTACAGAATGGGGTTTTGAATTGTCTTATTGAGAGAAAAAAAAAGCATTGTCATCTTTGGAAAACATGGGACCCTGAAGGCAACATATGTTGTTTTAAAATCTCTTAAATCAGGCAAAATTGTAAATTCACATGAGGACCAATAAACACCAATAAACCCCAAAGCTATCACAAAAAGCTTGACTAGCTTTTGTCTTTATTTTTCTTTTATGTCATAGATAGATAGATAGATAGATAGATAGATAGATAGATAGATAGATAGATAGATAGATAGATAGATAGATAGAT
>JBAMYA010000016.1:3443293-3460383 GCA_037176975.1 Arrhamphus sclerolepis
AATATCATAAAAAATTCAAAAAAAGTGTCAAAATTCTAGAATATCATAAAAAATTCAAAAAAAGTGTCAAAACTCTAATCTGAAAAAGAAAAAAAAAACAAAACAACACAAAAGAAAAGACTAACATGAATCTGTCTATTTGGCAAACAAGTCAAAAGTGGGAGGGAGAGAGGATGAAGACAAAAGAGAGTACTAGCAGGCCTAGATAACATTCTTGACCATTATAATGTACTAGATAAAGGGAAAATGAAATGACATTCATGATTGTTTAACAGAGAAACCTTGAGTGAATTATGGTGCACATACAGTATCCTTCATTTTCTTTCACGGTATACTGGTTTTTCTGCATAACCTTAGACAACTGTGTTCACGTCTATAAATTTGCTCTGAGGGCACCTTCATTGGCGGCCATGACATGTAAATTGTCATTGAGGGTGGAACACATGCTAAAATCCGTTCACCATAAACAATACTTGTATAGTAGTCCATCCATGAAATATATGAAATATGCATACCTTCACATGAATTACATGACCAGATAATACATGTTCCACCGGCACTGTTTCATCACAGTAAAGGGAGAGCTTTATTTTGACATAAATGTGAAGACATATCGTCTGTAGATTTTTGCTGATGTACTGCTCGTGGTTCAATTACTTAGTAATACTGTTTCAAGGCTAACTGTAAATGAATAGTATAAATAAACCATAATCAGCTTTGAAAACTATGGCAAATATGTATATACTGTACCTAAATGCAGTCTCTAAAAACACTTAATGTTGCACTTTATTCACTGAACAGTTCCAGGATTGTAAATAATCTGTCAAATCTGGTTGTTACATCTTATTCGACCCTCTTTTCAGTTCCTTCTAAGATTGCATCCGCCAAGGTTCAAGCAGTTGTTGCACTGTCGGAAAGTATATGAAGCGCCATCGTCACCTTGGCAGAAGTACTAGACAATCTTTCCCAAACAAATAGAGTAAAAATAAAAAAAATAAAACAAATCCAACTTTAGGCAAAGACCTACCAGATGGACAATGATGAGGAATTATGTCAGAGTGGGAATTTCTTCCACTGTAGAAATTAAAAATGTCTTCAAATAAATCTGTTCAAAGGTTTGACCTGTCATTTTTATTTATTTATTTATTTAGTACAATTACTGAATATTAGCTTGTCATTTTGTCTTTGAATATTGCAAAAGTGTAAAAAGGAAGAAGAAAAAAAAAGCACACTTTCCACTGTGAAGACGGCGACAGCTTTAAAATCTAAAAGTAACCTTAAGTGGAACCATTCCAGTGCTCTGCCACCCACTTTTCTAAATGAGAAATTAAAATGTCATAATCCACTTAAAAGCAACAGTTAAATTTAAAAACAGAAGAAAAATACATTCTGCCTGTCTGAACCTCATGTCAGTCTGTCCATCGGCGTAATACTCAAGAAGACCTCAGAGCACATCCTCGATGCAGCCCCACTTCCACCTTGAACCTCTCTGTCACACCTACCACGTTATATGCTTTCTCAAGGACAAAGATTTCTAACTTCTCTCTGACTTCTGAGTTCTCTATCAACACCCTCAAAGAAAATATTATCCTCTGCAATACTATTTATTTATTTATTTTTTGTCATGAAACCATACTGCTGTTTACAAATGCTCATTTCTGCTCTTAGTCTAGCTCCCACTATTTTTCCCCTCATCACTTCATTGTATGGCTCATAAACTTTATTCCTCTGTAGTTGCCACAACACTGCACATCTCCTTTGTTCTTAAAAATTGGCGCCACCACACTTTTCTTCCATTCCTGAGAAATCCTCAGGAATGGATTCAACAAGATCTCCGTGTGATCTTGTTGAATGTCCTCATCAAAAACACTACTGCCACTAGGGCTGGAAGATACCACCTCAAATATCACAATTAACCGACCAAGCTACCACAGTTACGATTAATAAACAATTATTTTTGCATCCACTTATTTTTTGCTATCATAGATTACTGACAAGGGTTTTCCTGCAAATATAATCAATTATTAAAACTGGAATATCTTTCTAAAAAAATGTACGTCTTTGATTTTTAAATGACTGAAAGGAAGCACATGCAATTTAACGATGTATTGTCATTAAATGAATATTATCATTTTTAAACAGAAATTTTAAAATGATTTTTGCCAGAAACCCGACCTACTTGGACCAGGATGGCACAGGTTTGGTCTTTTAAACCTGGACTCACATGAACCCACATTAACCCTTAGATGTATAAGTGAGGTCAAAAATGAACCCACAGGTTGTTATTCCTCAAAATCTTTGAAATTAGAAGTCTTTATCATTTTGTATTCCAGGTATTCCTCAAAAAACATGTTTGTGACATGACACCGCTTGCATTTTTAAAGAACATTTCAGTAATTCTAAGAAATTGCAGTTTGTTTATCACTACCCCGGTCTTCCATAAGCGGGGTTAAAAGTGACCCCAAGCATTTCCTATAGAAACCCCAAGGAAACTTTGATTCTAATCAACTCTTACTGTCAGGGTACATTTACTGTCACACTCACACATCTGATGTCAGCAGTCTCACCACTCAGGAGGTAATTTTTAAACAGCAACATACACGTAAGTATCATCTTCATTCATGAACTTATTTTCCACATCTATGACTTTTCAGTGATAGTATAACATCAACCTTCCTGTGCTGTTTGGGTCAAATCTGACCGATTTACAACTTAAAACATTCATAAATATTGTGTTTTACATCTGATTGCCACAAGACTGTCCTCCATACTATGAACTTTAACATATAAACATGATGATCACCACTTTCATTGAGTGTTTTAGGCAACCTTGTTCCACCTGTGGTGTTCCGGGTCAAAAATGACCATGATAGGAAATGAATGGGTATCCAGATTATATTCATCCATCAGATGAGGAAACATCCCCATACACACCAACCCAACACAGATACACACACACACACCCTCTCTATTCCTCCTGTGCTCACCGTGCTGTAGCCCCTCCCCTTTGTGATTACCCAGAGACGGCACCAATCATGGCCTAATTCAAAGACTGGCTCCCAATCAGGAGCCAGACCCCATCGTTCACTTCAAAGAACAGGCTCTTACAGGCTTGGTTCGTTCACGACCAATACATCACGACTAAATGTTCTCTGTTCATCCTCCATAGTCAAACAGGTAGACACAAACAATGACATTTTGACATTTTTGATACCTGATTGTTTTACTGAGATTTTGATGAAGTGTGAAAAAAACATAATGAAAATCATCATCTTTAATTAAAAAGTTAAATAAATTTCTTAAGTTCATTGCAGAAAAATATTGATTCTAATTGGGGTCATTTTGTAGGTACTGTTCGGTCATGCATGCAAGGGTTAAAGAAAGAGCACTGATCTATTAGCCAGTCATCATTAGAGACCAGGAAATCTGGTTGGTCCCTGGAAACTCTCTCCATCCTGGTCCATTAATCCTCCAGCACTGCCAGGGCATATGTGCGACATTATGCGTGACCATCTCTGTTTGTGCGTTTACTCAGCAATTACACTGACTGGTGCACACACCTTTTCACAATTAATGCATCAATCAGTGCAACAGTATCCGCCGATCTAGAATACAATTTGAATACGGAAGTATGATATATGAGCGTACTGTGCTGAGGGCTTATGGAATAGTAATGGGTCGTTATTCAGATTCAGAAAAACTTTATTTATCCCCATGGGGCAAAAGAGGGGACAGAGAGCGGCATATACAAAAATAAATTACAAAAGCTAGAAGAAAAAGCAAGAAACACAGTACAAAGGAAGGAATAAGAGTCTGTGTTGGATGAGAGGAACACATCTATGATTCTGCAGGTTTGGTTGTTTATGATCACACAGATTTACAAGTCTGATATGCACTAAAGTTAAATATACGTTGATGTGCAAGGTTCAAAATTTGCATACAGATGTGAACATTTTCCCATCAAGTTTTTTTTTCCTTTTTCTTTTTTATAAATCATAATAATCTTGTGGGAAGTGATAAATACAACTTTCGGGCCCTGTTTTGTGAATACATGTTTAGAAAAGACATAACATGCTTTTGTGACATCAACAGAACATCATCTGCAAAAAAACAAAAAAACAGAGACAAAATCCAGATTTTTTTTTTCCTTCGAATTGAAGTTTAAGTAAGTTTGATATCTCTATATTTCCTAAGATAACAGTATCAATAATTTCCCTGTCCTGGGATCAATAAAGTGCATCTTATCTTATTATCTTATTGTAATCAAGAGAAAATAGCAGCATCCTGACATACTTCCTTCATCATCCTTTCCAACTGCAGCAGTAACCCAGAACTGACAAAGCAGTGCAGTTTTTCCATGAGCTCACCCACTCTAAATTAGCATACTATATCCTCCTCCTCAACTGCACATTTGAAATCCAAATAATTTTCAAGAATTTTCCTCCTTCCAGACACACAAAGATGGAAATACTCTACTAGAGCTTGGACCTTTCAATTTAAAGTGCCTATTTAATCTTTTCAACACATTTTGTTGTTTTATGCTAACTGTGTGTGCTTATGTGACATATAAAATATGCCAGTGCCAAAGACATATTTTCATTTTATGTAAGTCTGCATCAGCACTACCTTTGTGGGGGCTAAGGTACGTGTAAATGGAAAAGGGAAGCAAAAGAGCACAAAAGAAAATTAGAGGAGATATTCAAAACACACAATTCACTAAGGTGAAATGAAAAAAAAAAAACTCGCCAGATGTAATAACCAAATGTCTGGCAGTGTTTAAGAGTGCACCCCCCGTCTCTTTTTTTCTCTCCTTTCGTTATTCAATCTATTGCTGTGAATTCATCTAATGAATGCTGTCAGCAAGGTCACTTATTCAATCGGCAAACGGGTTTTGTTTCGCCTCTGAATTGCCATCCAGAGAGGTGACCCTCAGCTGATGAAGATGTATAGCGATGTCTGGTAAACATCAGTAATGAGGGACTGAGTGCTGTTTCGTGTGTGTACAAGTGGTCTTCTCTGCATGTGGGTTGCAAATGTCATTTTTGACAGCGAGATCTACAAAACAGCTCCATCAGCGAAGACACTTGAGAGATAAGTTATCACAGCCGTGTCAGATGAAATTTAATAATGAGAACCACACAGACGTTTCAAGTTGACAGAACAGATTTTGAGTTGGTTTGAAGGATGATTAATGGAAATTTGCCCTGCTGACATTGTAACATTATGACAATAACCACCCCAACTTACAGCTGCTCATATCAAAATTTTTTTCTCATTAAATGTTTCGCTGCTTAATCAGCTGTCTAACATGTTATCATTACATATTTATAAAGTGAAGATTTGTGAAATGTTTCTAACTTGGCTTTACTGTTCATAAGAGGACCAAAGAGAAATAAAGAAATCAAATATGCAGATCCACATTCCTGTATTCTGTTATCCATCCATTCATTAGAACCCCTGATGAACCTACTCGATAATAATTACTTAACGCAATAAAGCCGGTATCAATTGATTCAGGTCCCTTTAAGAATGGGTGGGACTTGCACTGTTGGATAAAATTACAGCTTACAAGACATGTGACAGGATAAAAAAAATCATATGTTACCTTCAAAGAGCAACAGTCTAATGTGGAATTAAGGAAAGTTTCCAAAGCAAGTCAATGGCTGTTGGGTAGTAGGCATAGCCAATGGCTAGCTGTCATCGCTTGTACTACTTAACACCACTGTCTTGACTTCTGAGTATGACTTCTGAGCCGCAAATGAAGACCTAACAGAGCGAAGTCATCCATATTTTAAAGGGAGTGTGTTTTGTTGTGCTGACCACTGTGACTGGCTCTGGGTTGGTCTGGACGGGTCTGATCATGAAGCTTAGCTAAGCAGCAGGCAGCTTTTGTTAACCACACATCAGCTAAACTCAGCAGTCATTTCTGATTCTGCCACCTTAACAACATCTGAAATCAGAGGTCCCACAGCAGCTGTCTGCCTCAAGGAGCTGGAAGTCACGATAGATAATTTCAGGACTCTTCCAAGTGGATATCCACTGGGACCCACAGTATCAGCAGACCTGCCTGACTGCAATGGGTCTAAGCCTGCAAGCGGCACAGCCTGAGCGACAGGAGGTTGTAGCAAAGCTCTGCTCTCATTTTAGCTCTGGCAGAACTTGTTTCAGTAAAGACACTTGACATGTGGATAATTAAACACATTTGATCAGAATCAATAGAGGTAATAGTAATTAGGATAACAGACTATCATAAACTGAACCAGCCAAACTTTTAGCTGACTTGGCTGCTCACCTTCCCATTTGCAACATGACGCTGCACAGTGCGACAGGGAAAGAGGTTTCAAAAGCATCCTTTAGAAAACCTATGGATGATGTAACAGGGAGTTTGTCCAGTTCTTCTTATACAGCGTGTAGCATTAATCTGGAGGGTTGGGTGCTTTATAAGAAATCCATTCTGGCACGCTCTTAAGTTGTGATCCAAATGCAGGTAATGACCTCAGCAAAGAGGGAAACATTTTGTTGAACTTCAATAAAGGAGATTTTTTGAGATATAGAAACATTTGGATTGAAAAGTAAATAAATCAATTGGGAAAAAGTAAAACTCAAAGTAAATCAAAATCTGCTACTCATACATTAGACAACGTTTCAAAAATGTTTGAAAGATTTTTTTTTTTTTTTTAAGACTAACTAATGACAACCTGTCGCTTTTAAAGTACGACAAGCCAGACCTTTTGGGTTGAAGAAGAGTTTGCAGAGATCTTGGTCACAATTTACACAATTGCAACTATTGATTCAAAGGACAAAAGTGTATGTGACGTCACAGTTTGCTTGATATTACGACAATATTAAATATGATTGCAACCTTAAAGTAAGTAAACAAGCAGGCTTCAACAATCCCATGTTGGTTTGTCAAACATGGTCAATGTTAGCAATAAGGTTTTCATATACTGATATGTCAGATCTGCAGGTGTGGACTAAAGATGAATTTTCTAAAGCTTGGTTCTCAGCAGCTACCTGTCATTGTGCATTAGCTTAACTGACTGGCAGCAACAAGGAAGGCAATGTTTAATTAACTGGTCTGTTAATCGCACAGAGCCCTGGTACATGACGTTTTCACCAAATTATGACTAAATTACATTAAAAAGATACTTCTCCAGAAACAGGAGAAGCTGTACATTGGCTAGTGAGTGGCAAAAAAACACCATATATTCATTTAATGTGTGTATTATAGCATACCCAAAATGTAAACAACAACAACAAAAAAAAAAAACAAGAAAAGTTCAGAAAATAGAAGAGAGGCTCATTAAAAACAGCACTGAGAGACAAGGTTCATACAATACTTTTATCCATTAGATTAGATAAAGTACATTATTTCCTGGATATATATGTCAGGAAATGTGTGTGTACAAAATATTTCATACTTTTTAGCACAGTTGGAGTCTAACTGGAGACAAGATAATTTTAAAAGCATCAGCTTATTTGTTTTCAAGCTCCTATTATAAAAAAAGCTTAAAGACCAATTATGTTATTTTGTTTGTTTTTTGCTCAGAGTTGACCATTCAACATTTATTTATTAGCAGACACGAGTTCAGACGCAGACCTTATCTGTCTCGTTTGGCGTCGCATCGCTAGCTAAACTCATCACCCAGCAACATCTTGGCTCACAGTGACACTATCTGTTACCATTCGACCATATTGCTGCTGTGCTGCTGGTGTGAGGGCAGTGGCTCATGTTGGAACGTATTACATCCAAGGGCGATATGAAATAAATACGTCCCACTCATGCAAGCCCAGGCAAGCATGAACATAAATAAACAGACACAGACAGGTTTAAAGCTACCGCATACGTGTAAGCGAAGGTATTCTCTGTGGTTTCATCAGCAGGAGATAAGGAGTAGAGAGGGGGAGAACATTATCAAACCCTTCATGGGACACTTATCTTACTACCAAACAGCTGATAACACTCACGCCAACAGCATCTTGGTCTAATAAATTCTGGCTAATGCCAAGCAAAGCCTGAGATGACAGGGAAGATGTAAGAAGGAGAGAGAACGGAAGTGAACCAAAAGAAAGACACAGATATAATAACTGAAGGTCAGCAGTCGCTAACATGATTACAAATTGCATAGATCCATATAAAAGTGACATTTACAAGATGTGTGAACACATTTATTTTTAATTAAATAACGAATATTGTGAAGTGACATTAATTAGTGGCAAATCTGTTAAAAAAGATACATGTTCAATCTTTTTTTTTTTTTATTTGTTGTTTTTAATGTTGATACTGTGTCCTAAAACCTATCAATCAATCTATCAGTCAAAAAAGTCCATGACAGTCTTTGATGAAAATGTCACAGGTCCCTTGTCATCGTGTTGCTACCATTCTGTTCATAACAAGGGGCTACAACCGGGTTGCTAAGCTGATTCAAACCTGCGGATGAATGTAATTGCAACTCCTCAACTGACCACAAGTTGGGCTGGCTCCAAAAAGATCTCCACAGACCCCTCCCCCCCGCGCGCTTTGCATCAGAAATACAAACGTATTTAGAGCCTGATTCAAAAATTATTTTTGTCTTGGTAGCCAGATTTGAAATTCAAGAGAGCTGGATGCAGAGTGAATAAAGTTGATACCACATAAGGTAAAAATATCTAAAGCTACAAACTTATGCATAACTACATGTGTGGTATTTTGATTAACAGTTTACTACGGTTATTTGCTAGCTGTCATCACTTTAGCTTCTTAGTGCTTAACCCTCCTGTTGTTTTTGGGTCAATTTGTCCTGTTTTCAAAAGCTAATATGTCATAACTTTGGTTTTCTTCCAACCAATTGCTTGAAAATAACGTGGATGATTTCACACTATGCTCTTTGCAAGTAAAATTAATTATGGCTATTACTGTTGAATTATGTGTGTTTCAGTAAAATTTATAGCATCTGTAGTCTTTCCAGGTTGATTTGACCCGCCCATATTTAATGGTGTACAATGGGTCACACTATTGCGCTTTCCAGCACAATGAACACACACACACACACACAGTAGGAGATGATGTTATTTAGCTGCCTTTTCTCATTCAGCGCGATTATACATTATACAAACAGCAAACAGAAACAGCAGATCCTCCAATATTTTTACCATCATTTTCTGCTATAATTTCTTTGTTTTTGCCACCATCTTCTTTGATTTTTATTTTTTTTGGCGGTTGAAAAAGAGCAAAAGCAATGCACTTCCCATAACTCAAAACGAAAAGGTGCTGATTCTGCATGAGTGACAACAAAACCAAACACCCCTGCTGATATCTGCGACTGGATCTTTGTTGGCCTCGAAGAGTCCAAGGACAAAGCTTAGCAAAGCAGCAGGCAGCTTGTGGTAACTGTGCATCAATTCAGCAATCGTAGCCATTTCCCTGAGCCTTTATCCCACCTGGCCAGAAGGTCCCGGCTCCTCCATGCCACCTAGCTACCCTCCATGTAGGCTACCTTTTGGAGCTGACTAACTTTACCTGGACATAATGAAGCTATGGGGACTCCAGTGCTGCATGAATTCTGATGTTGCCACCAAAACAAGAGCTCTGAAGCTCTTTCATTGTGACATTGCCATTCATATTTTAAAGAAGATACTTCTTGCTGTGACGTTCAACTGAAGGAGCTGTGAGCCAGCTGTCAAGAAGCCCTGGGGGACTACAAGGCTGTGCTCATTTAAGATAAGATAAGATGAGATAATTTAATGCTGGCTTGTCAAGGGTCCTGCCCTTGTTTTAACTCTAACTTAACTCTCATCTTAAATATTGCTTTGGTTGCAACTTTAGAATTAATGGATGGATTGACAGATTTGATAAAAGTGATTGGAAAGATCATCCATCCATCCATTTTGCATCATAGGTTAGTGTGAGCCAAGAGAAGTTAAAGTAGTTAATTTGTGCCATGGTGGGTGTGTTCCAAATGGCCTCCACATTTGTTCACCTACTTGACCATTTCTTTGGATTAACTAAAACTAGGTAGAGTCATCTCTTGATTCTTCAGAGAACCTATGGGTGATGTCACAGGAGGTGTGTCCAGTTTTATTCATACAGTCTGTGGCTCATAGCAGCCAATTTTAGTGGGCGGGGTCAGCCATTTAGTTTGACTCAACGACCTCTAGTTGTGTTTTGTCACATTTTTAACATATGCAGTATAAACTAAGCTATAAGTCTGGAATTTCAACATATTTTTCCTAAAATAGCATGATTACTGCAACATTTTAGGCATCAGGATTTCATTTTAAGTTGCATACTATAAAAATAGCCAGTTATGTCACGTTTCAAATAATTTTACTGAACACAACCAAATATTAAAGATCTCTGCCCAATGCAAGTACACTTTTTATATTATGGTAAATCCTTATCTTCAGTATAGGAACTGTTAAAATCCATTGGCTACAGTGTGACACAATAAAATCACCACAGCTTAGCTTAGCAACTGGAACAAAAACAATGTTCTGCAGGAGATGCCCCCGCAACACAGGCTTTTTAATTAGCAAATCTTCTACCCAGAAACTGTAAGGTTCAAAGGCTTCTTTTGCACTGCCAACTAAAAAAAAAAAAGAAACATGCAGCCACTAATTCAAAAAATGTTCACCATTTCCAAGAATTTGAGTAGATATAGTGCCTCAGAGCCAGTAATGCAGTCCAACATCTGTTTTTTTTTTAGCAACAAATTAGCCAAAGTAAGAGGAGTAATACTGCAGCTTAAATCTTACTCATCTTACACTGGTACCTTCACTAAGCAGTCAACTGACTTCCTTTCTTTTCAATAAGTATAAATAAGCAACACATCCAAACTTGGCATTGTAATTACATGTTTCCCTAATGAAAACTTTTTTTCAGCATCATTTCATAGTTCATTCAACGGTATATTTACCAAAAATGTAATATCTTCATCATTTGTTTTTAAGTTGTTTTCAGCTGCTTGTGTCACTTCATCTGTTGTGCTTCACGGAACCAGCTATTTTCCTGAAAGTTTTTAATCTCTTCTGTTTAGCCAGCTGAACTTCCACGAGCGTATTTCTGTCATAGCTTCAGAATGGGACCATTTTGGTGTCAAACCAAATGAATAAGTAGAGCTGAGTAAATTGGACGATGGCATTTCTTGGACTTTCAGCAAATAAGTGGTACTCAAAGGTGCCAGTACCCTATCACTATTGGAGGTAGATGAATAATATGCTGTTAAACTGACCTTTACTCAATCAGAGCACTGGTGGCTATTTAGAAGTTTAACCAAGTCTGACAATAGCTCCCCAATATCAGTGTTACAAATCGTCCTTCAGTGCAAAATGCTGAAAATGAAAGCTTGAAATTACTTCATATTCAGCTGTTTGATTTCCGCAATAAAAGCAGCAGCTGATGTTCAGCTAACGCGCTCTCTGCAGCTGTTTCTAGGTCTGATTCGGTAATATTTACTCATAACTGGCCTGAATTGTAGATAATGATAAATTTTTGACTTACGACCATTGCAAGACTGTGACTCTGACTGAAGTAAATCAGCATCACTCTTGATTCACCACAAAGAGCTGCTTGCAAAATGAAGCTCACACAAAAACACATTTTCCCTCTGCTGTTTGTCGCCTTCCCTCCCGAATGCATCAGCACGCAAGTCAGGCCTCTCCTTGCCCATTTATGCCGAGTCAAATGGCTTTTTAAACAAACTCACTGTATTTTCATTCATGAAGGAGCACTGTGAATGTGTCAGAGGTTTTCCCATGTGTAGTCCTCCAGTAGAAGTATCCTTGTGACAGCATGTGCCATTTAACACACAAAAAGCATGCATGCTCAATTTCATTGCCAGCGATTTGGTCATTTAAGATCACTATGTGCAGCACTTGAATGAGCTCACTGGGAAGTACATCTCAGCTTTTGCAAAGGGGGTACACAAAGACACCCACAGACATGTGCACAATAATCTCTTTCCTGACAAGTCAGGCAACAAAGTCAAACAAAAGACAGCTTGAAACGGCCCAAATGAGCACTATTAAGACTGCAAGCTTTGCTTTAATCATGGAAATCCCGTTCTGTCTCCCTTTACAGTGGATCCGTTATCTGGATAATTAGCCCCGCTATCTGACCTGCCATGGAAGGGAGATGTTTCCTAAAATGGAAAAAAAGCCTTGCAGGAATTAGAGATGCTCTGCAGCATGTGAGAGAAAACCCCAATGCAAAGAAATAAATCCCTGTGCTTTGTAATTAGCCACCATTTCAATATACACTCCCCTGCTCCCAGCTGAACTCCTCTTGGCTAATTTTCACTGGTCTTTATTTCCTCCTCTTATTATTGCTTCGTCACAACCATTATTATCTTTATTTGCTCTTTTATGCCTGCATTCCCTTTCTGCTCTCTTTCCCTTGCTATGATCTTCTTCTTTGCATGCATGCTCTTTTCCAGTCTAGTGCTTTGCTTGATGTTCATGAGATTATTCCACCCGTTTGGCAGCCTTGATGAGTATGTGCACACTAAAAGCTGTCAAGCTTTCTTTTTTTAAAAAAAAAAAAAAAAAAAAGCCACCCCTATTTTCTATCTTTCTTTTCTTTTCTTTTTGGATAAAGTGAATTTGTGTCCCAAATAGTTCCTCTGCACTCATGAAACTTCAGGAGGCAGAAATAATGAGATACCACGCTGACTGACATTTCCAGACCTCAACCCTGTGCCTGTGCCCTTGTGTGGGTGTTTTGTGCATTTTTGCACATAAGACAGAACCACCTTATACTCTTTTAGCACCATAAATACAACATAGATACCGATTGCAAAAATACTAGCAAGCTATTTTTTAAGTTTTATATTGCAAACATGAAATAGACTTTTCATTTTTTAAATCAAAGATGAAGAAACAGAAGCCTTAATGTGATATTCAATAGTCAAATTTTTCTAAACAAGAGATAAGTGCTTCTTCTCAATTGTTTGAAGTGCTTAATGAACATCTTTAATGGGACAAGGCAGAGCTGCTTTACAACTGGGTTTAATAAGCAGGAATGATCCAAAATTAAAGTTGGTTTGTCAGTTTTAAAATTAAAGCTATCTAATTATGAAACAAGTTTTTCTTCCCTCCCCTTCTTTTACCACATTCGTTATCATTAAAAGTTACCCAAAAGTAAATAAAAACAAAAGTTTAGGAATATTTTGACAAGTTTGCTAATATGGTTGTTTTGTTAAAATTGCTGTATCAATGACACCATTTTCTGGGGTCTTTATAAAAAGTTCATGACCTGCTTTGCTCAAACTATGACAGGGATCAGTACAATAGATTTATTTTCAATATGTCTGCAGCTCTAATATTAGCACATTAATAGGGGCTAGAGTCAGACGCTCAACTCCACCCCTCTCCTCTGTGGGAGAAAGGTGGAGTTCTCCTATTTTTCAAGCCCTTCTTCAACAAAACTGCTTTCGAGATTCATAAAACATTTTACCGTTATGGCAGTTTTAACCTCATTGTCCTTCTACCACTATATTTGCTATTCGTCCTCTGTACATGTTCACACCATCTCAGTCTGGCCTCTCTATCTCAGAACATCTAACATGTGCTGTCCCTCTGATGTCCTGATCCTATCCATCTTCGTCACTCCACAGAGAACCTCAACATTTAACCTCCGTTACCTCCAACTCTGCCTCCTGTCTTTTCCTCAGTGCCATAGTCTCTAAATCATACAACATTGCAGGTCTCACAACTGTCTTGTACCTTTCCTTTCATTTTAACTGATACTCTTTTATCACACATCACACGTGACAGTTTTCTCCATCCTTGCACATTCAGTTCAATTCAGTAATTATTTTATATAACATATTTTACAATACAAATTGTCTGTAGACACTTCACATGACCCCCAAGCACACGGCAAACCAAAGAGTGGCAATGAAAAACTCTACCATGGGAAGAAACCTGTTGTTGGATGGGCGGGGGTGGGGTTGGGGGGGTTCTGACGACATACAGCTAGCTACAAGCCTATTTCTAACCTTCCTTTTATTTCTAAAATACTTAAGATGTAAATGATTGTTCCAGTTGTACTGAGGTCAGCTGTGGAGTACCACAGGGTTCTGTTCTTGGACCCACACTTTTCTCTTTATACATGTTTACTTTAGGAAACATCGTTAGGAAGCAGAACATACATTTTTATTGGTATGCAGATGATACACAGCCATATGTCTCTTCGTAACCACGTGAAGCTAGTCTAATAGCCTTATTAGATGTGTGCATTACAGATGTGAAGACCTAGATGACCGGAAATTTTCTGCTTCTTAATTCAGATAAAGCCAAAGTTATTGTAATTGGTCCCAAACACCTCCAGGAGGCACTCTTGAGCTGTACCGTTAATTTATATTGCATTACCTTAGCCTCTAGCTCAACTGTTTGGAACCTTGGTGTCATATTTGATGAAAAGTTGTCTTTTAAGTTTCATTTGAAACAGGTCAAAAAGTTAACTTTTTTCATTTGTGTAATATCAGGAAAATTAGAAACATCCTGACTCAAGAGGATGTATTGAAATTAATCCATGCATTTGTTACCTCTAGGCTGGATTATTGTAATGCACATTGTTAAAAACCTTCATCTCATCCAGAATGCTGCAGCACTATAGTACTAACCAGAACTGGGTATAGAGACCACATCTCACCAATTCTAGCTTCATCACATTGGCTCCCTGTTAAATTTAGAATTGGATTAGAAAATATTACTCCTTTGATACAAAGCTTTTAATGATAAAGCTCCAATATATCTGAAAAATCTCTTACTTCCTTACTGTCCTAGCAGAACACTCTGCTCCCTGAATGCAGGTTTATTTGCTGTTCCAAGAGTCTGTAGGTCTAGAAAGGGTGGCAGAGCCTTTAGCTATCAGGTACCTCTATTATGGAATCAACTCCCAATCTTGGTCCCAACATTGAAGGCTAGAGTTAAGACCTTCCTTTTTGATAAAGAATTTAACTCTGTAGTCTCTTAAACCACCTCCTAGTTATGCTGCTATAGGCCTAGGCTGCTGGGGGGAGTCCTATTGTCCACTGAGCATCTTCACCTTGTCTGTTTGATCTCAGTCTCAGATTGTCCTAAATCATTTAATAGAATCAGTGTTGTCTATCTTCCATAGTCTCACTCTTTTCTCTCTTCTCCTTTTTCTGGTGCTGTCCTGGTGACACTGAATACCCCCTTGCCTCCCAAACCTTCCATCTTCTGACCATTCTGGCTTTTACCTGCACCCGTTGACTGGATGCCCGCTGGTGTGACCAACCCGCAGTCCAACCCTCCAGCCACCACATATTTACATATTTTTACACAAGATATTTTTATGTTGTTCCTCTCTTCTCTTTCTGTCCTTCATCCTCGCAGTCCCGTCTCCCTCTTCATGTCTTCCTTTACCCAGCTGGCTTTTGGCAAGAGTTTCTCAGAAGGGCCTAGAGACAATTTTGTTGTAAACAGACGCTATATAAATAAAACTGAACTGAAGTGTGTGTCATATCTGTTTGCACAATAACTACAGTTTTATTTTAGATTCACTGATCTTCTGTAGTCTTTAGACTAATTTGTGTGATGTTTAAACACATTAGGTGGCACATTTGCACTTTTAGGAGGAAACATCTAGCTTAATTGCTAAAAAAATAAAAGTACACTAGCATGTTAATAAAGACCTTCAGGATGTCACTAAGATGTTTGTGCTACAGGCCAAGAAACTGTCCTGTTCATAACCCCATCATAAGCTATAAAATGCTTTCTGCATGAACAGATGACCAGAATATGATGTGTTAATTAGCGAGCTTCAGCTGCTCGGGTCGACATATTTCGCTAACTTTGAGCAGAGCATCTGAGCTTCAGGCTAATTGGCTTTGGTTAATATTCCTATCTAACTACTGACTGATTTGTTCTGTTCAGTTTTTTTTCCCAAAGAATAGCAAGTAGCAGGACTTTTAAATTCTGGATCCTTTTTTCTCAGTATATTCTCGGTCTATGCACTTCACCTAGTTATTAAAAACAAAACTTCACAAGAAATGCCCAACTTTGTTTTTTTAACTTAAAGTTCTCATAACTGTTTATTTAGTTTTCATTCATTTTTTTTTTCTTTTACTACTTTAAATCAGAGAAACTAAACCAGCAGAGAACTGCTTCCAGTAATATCCTTTCTCCGCTGTGGTGCATATCTGCCATCGCCATTGCTCAGGCCCTGCTTTACCGCAGCTTGTAAGCATGTGTGTGTGTGTGTGTGTGTTGGCAACCAGGTAGAGCTGATATCATTCTTTCGCAGATGTGCTCTGACATTTTCCTCACAGCTCAACGTAACCCCATATTGGTGGACAAACACTTGCACAAATGCTTGCGCATACATCCACGAGATGCACAAAGAAGGAGAGCCCGAAGGCACAGTCCACCAGAGGATGAAATGTCAGTATGAACAGGAGTCTTTGGGAAAGAGATCATTTACCAGCAGTGTCTACAGAGACACCAGTACATCAGCTTTGAGCAGTAAACCTCTGAGATACACCTGGAAGCAAGTCGCCATTTTTTTTCACTGATATTTTCCCCCAGAACAAGAACTGCACACTGTAAATGGGAGAATGTTTTGTCCAAGCTTTGTCAGAAACTAACTGTCCCATTTACCATATTAAATTCCACTTAGATTTTTTTTTTTTGTCAGGCAGAAGGAGAATGGGGACCTCAGCTAATATGTTTAAGAGTTAAATAGTAACTGAACAGTGAATCCACCAATAAAGGTTTGGTAGATGCTGAAGGAAAACTACCAAAATGCAGAAGAGGAGGGGAGTGGATTAACTACAACAAATTTGTACACAGTGCAAATTAAAACTGCGTTTAAGTGTTTTTGTGAAACACTTGGCCCCGGCCCCTTATGGTGCAAGTTCCAAGCCTGGATAAATGGGAGTTTTAAGTCAGGAAGGTCATCTGGTAATAAAATAAATCTAAATAGCATGCTAACTAAATAATTAAAGCCAATGAACTGCTGTGGTGACACATCATTAGGAATCGTTGCTGTTTTGTTGCCTGAAGCAGAGTTATTATAGTTAACGGAAAAGTAAGAGTTAAACTGAAACTAGCAACAAAAACATTATTCCGTGAACTGAAATAAAAAT
>JBAMYA010000016.1:3460538-3477031 GCA_037176975.1 Arrhamphus sclerolepis
GTGTGTGTGTGTGTGTGTGTGTGTGTGTGTGTGTGTGTGTGTGTGTGTGTGTGTGTGTGTGTGTGTGTGTGTCAGCACTGCAGAAAACTGATTGTACTTATACCTTTTTTCTTATCTATGGTGCATTCTTATCTGTGTTGCGAGTGCCACCAGAGGAAAAAAACAACAACAAAAAAGTGAGGAAATGTTATCCTTTGGGGAGTTCCTCAGCCCCCTATAATCCTTAAAGATCCCAAAGGTCTTTGAATCATGAATCATGGAAGTCATTGCAGTTTCCTAGCTGTACAACCTTGTGAATGGATATGAATCCACATGCATGGTTGAGCAGTGTATAAATCTATCTGTATTTCTTCTTGCAAGTACTTTGCGCTCTATTAAATATACACCCACCTAGATTATGACCACCTGGAGTGGTCTTCCTCATACCTTAAAAACCTGCTCTGCCTAGACAGGTGTAAAGAAAGGACATCTGATGATGTCATAGAGCATCTGCTACTGAGATGTTAGCAACAGATCCTTTTGGGCTCTGCAAGTTGCAGTGCAGGGCTATCAGCTATCAGATCTCATCGGATTTTAGATTGGAAATAATAAAATGTAGCGCCCTTGGGGGCTGCTGTGTTGCCCTGCGATCTCTGGACTGGCAGTATGGATCTGGCTCAGCATGGCCCTGGCTGCTCCTGGGGCTGTGGGCCGTGGTTGAGCTCGGCCGGGGCGGGACTCCCCAGTGCTGGTGGGGTTGAGACGTCCTGGTTCCGGACTGACATCTGGGGGCTTACCATTCCAGGAACCTGGCCCCCACTGGTGGTCGTTTGGGGGTCTTATTCTTGTTCCTGTGGGCCTGCAGAGAGAGAGAGAGGAAAAAAAGAATTATCTAAAAGAAGGGGTAGATACGGTCAATGGTTTGGGGGAATCTGGCTGTAGGTGGTGGTCTGGCCCCCCTCATGCCTTCAGTCAATCCACTGCTCCCCAACTTTAACTGCACCTACTCACCTGGGGCCTTAGAGGATTGATTGGGCCCCTAGGGGCCCTGCTGTCTGCAGGATCCAGCTACTCTTCCAATGCTATTTGGGCAGAGCCCCCCCTCCCTTTTTTTTTTAAACTGTTGTTCCTTATTATGTATCTTGTAAAATTGGTTGCCTCTTTTTGTGTGTTGGTTTGCTGTTGTTTTGTGCTTTTGTGTTTCGTGCGTACTCGTGCTTAAAGATTCGGCTATATTTATTCAGTAGGACACATAGGCTAATTGAGAAGTTTGTATTTTTAAAACGTGGTGACAGAACGAATATCTAACGTGCAGCATTGGTCTAATCTCAATATTTTAGTCCATCCCTATGACGGATGAAAAAAGGGCAACATCTTGTTCTAACTAAGAAGCATTTTTGCTAGAATATTGCTATAGATCCGCAACACCACTTCTGAGATTCAGAGTCTTTCCTCCTGGCTTTAATCTGCACGCGCTCACCAGCTGATGATGATGTGATTCACCTGGTCTGATTTTACCGGAAGCAACTGCATAAAGAGAGAGACGCTGATCAAAAGCTAATTTGCAGTTCATTTTACGAGCTTTTTCTGGTATCTTGCGGTTGTTTCTTTCTTTTTCCCCTCCATCCCCAGATTTTTACAGTAGGCCTAATGCCTCCCAAAAAGCAAGCAGCCAACTCTGTTGATCTTCCTCAGCCGCCTTCAAGCGATGCTCCCGAGAAGGAGACAGCTGAGAAAAAAACAGGTCTGTAAGCAAACAGATGATGATTATTTTTTTTCCCCCAAAGCGATCTCACGAATTAAAACTTTCTTGCCCAGACGCTGCGCCGGTGCGTAAACCTGCAGCGCATCCGTCTACAGCGATCATGATGAGGGAGGCCCTGAAAGCCCTGGACTCTCGGAAGGGGGTGTCCTCCCAAGCGATCCAAGGATACATTAAGCACAATTATCCGTCTGTAGACATAGTCCGGTTAAAGACTTCGGTCCGAAAAGCCCTGAAAAAAGGAATAGAGACTGGGATGCTGGTAAGACCGGCGAACTCCAGCGTGACCACAGGCGCACTGGGAAAGTTCAGGGTAAGACCACAGACCCACAATGGAGGTGCGTCCAAACTAAGCTGTGATTGGTATTCATTTCATTTTTCTGTATCAAGCTCGCACCAACGGTCAAAGAGTCGAAGTCAAAAAGTGAAAATGAGGATCCCAATATGCAGAAAGCTCCAAAAGTAGCCAAGGATGGAGTGAAGAAACCAAAAAAAGCAGGTAAAAAAATAAACGAATTAGAGTAAAATCGGTTTGTCCTTACTGCCTTAACTCTTTGTTCTTAAAAGGTGCCACTAAGACGAAAGACGAGAATGAAGACGCAAAGACTTTGGAGGTGAGGCCAAGTGTGGTGTAGGATGGACAGAATTAAGGCAGGCACGCGGATTATTTCCTCAAGTTAAAAAAAAAAAAAGTGGTAATGCAAACTTGTTTTGGGAAAAGTATTCCTCATAAAAGGAAACCATATAAAAATGGTAAGAGTTGTGCCATGCAAAATGTAAATTTGAAACTATGCAAATGAGTTAGCTGGCAGTCATACGCCACATAAATCATGAACTAACTTTAATTTTCCCTTTTCCTGGGGAGGATGCTTTCATTAATGGCTTGAATAATTTGTAAAATTCTGGCCATGGCTTTCTCCCACAGGACACAAAACCTCCCAAAAAGTCCAAGAAAGATGAGGCTGCTTCCTCCAAGGCCGCGCCTGCAAAGAAGCCAAAAGCTAAAAAGGCTGAAGTCAAGGAAAGCGGTGAGGGAAGCTCTGATTCAACCAAAGTGGCAAAGCCGACCAAAGGAGTAAAAACTGGAAAGGTGGCCCAGAGCAAAGCTGCTAAGGCAGGCAGCGATGCATCCGCCTCTAAAACGACTGGAAAACGAGGGAAGAAGACAGAGTAAAGTTTTCTGAAATATTTTACTGTTTGTTTACAATAAAATCTTAAATTTTTAGGTTTATTTCTTGTAATCCTGCATACTGTTGACATCAGTCATTGATGTAGTCTACAAAGAAATGGGATGTTTCTCAGAGTGAAGTTGATGTTAAAGATCAGTGAGCCATTCATGTTTTGCTTTTGGAGTGGAAAGACCTTTTAGCACTTGTGTTCCAAAGTCTTAGCTTTCTCCCTTTGATTCGAAGTTTTGTCATTCTTGGTAAGAAATGTGTACAACTTTTTTTTTTTTTTTTTTTGGCTATACACAATGTTAATCTTTAAAAAAAAAGAGAGAAATTAAAAGGCAGCATAGAAGGAAGAGAATTGCAGTTTAAAAAAAAGTAGCTGCAAATCCTCAAAGGTGATTGTGGATTTCAGAACCAGGTTGTCAAATTTTTTTTCCACTATCAGAAACAGAATAGATTTTCCAACTTAAGGACGCTTGTGTCCTCCAGTCCTGACAAGATGTTGCATATCTTTAAATCTCTTGTGGAGAGTTCAGTCCTATCTGCAGTCATCAGCTGGGGCAGCAGCATCAGAGCCAGTGACTTGAAACTAAAGAAGGCTGGCTCTATTCTGGAATCCCTAGAGCTGTATAAAAGAATTTATAAAAAGAAAAATGTGGACAATGTTTTCACAACAGTGACTTGAGTGGCTTCAGATCTGCTACTGGAGATCCTTCCTGCTCACAGCTATAACCATCTATAATGAATTTTGAAGAAACTCAAACCATAATGGCTTCTGCAATAACTAAATTTCCCAAAGTAGTAATAAAGAGGGCTGCAAAAAGCAGTAAAGAAGGCATGTGACAAGATAACATAATGGGCCAATATGGACACCAGCACTAAAAGGAATCCAGTAATATCTAGCAGCACAGTTTGTGTTGTGTTCTTAGGATCCCCCATCAGCACCACCTGTTGCTGTCATCGCTCCAGCTTGAGAAGACAGTTTTGATAAGCTTCCAGCACCCCCTACAGTCCACTGAGAATGCGAGGGGAAAAAACTAGTGCCAAATAATACCATATAACCTAATGATGGCCACAAAAACCAAATGTGTCCTCTGATTTCAGCATATAAAGCATGGTGCAAAATTGTGGTCTGATCAGAAATGTTTTTATACTGTGTAACGGGATATGTCATCAGTTTCTGACTTCTATCTCATCTAGCACTTGTCAGAAAGCACAGGGGAAACTATTTACCTCTACACAACAGGATTTAAGTACAGTTTGAATACCACTCTTCAGTTAAAATGTAGTAAAAGTTAAATACTTAAATCTTTTCTGTCTTGACAATAATCAGTCTCTTTTTTCCTGGTTAACTCTTCAAATTCAAAAATTCATTCAGACATAGTTGTGTCAAACCAGTGAATTGGTCCTCCAATTGTTCACTTTTTTGTTGTTCCTGTTCCTGAAAAGCCATCACAGTACATCACACGGAGGATACTGGTCTTTCAGCTCACAATAGTATGCACAGGGGCTCCAAAATCCCCCATAATCCCTTACGTTTTCAAAGCTTTATTCAAGTTGGCCTTGGGTTTTCCTGAGCTCTCGAATTTTAAACAGAACAGCATCAAAGTTGTTGTCCCTGGTGTTAGGTGGTGTGGGAAGACAGTGGATCAGACACATGAGAAGTTAAAAGTATGTAACTTTACCACCTATCTCAGATAAAGACAACAGAACTCATACCACATCCTCCCAAGATGCCTCACTCTACAGATCTAACTAAACATAAATTATTCAAATAATAATTTGCCAATAGCACAATAATAATAATGATATTAATTACAATAATAGCACAGTGGAGTAAGTAAGAGTTCAAGTAAAATACCATAATTTCACTCATGGATACAATTTCCATTAAAGGGACAATGATGGAGTTAAAGGATGATGTGGATGGGCTGCAAGTGAGACTGTGGGAGGTAGAGGGCCTTATCTCTCACCTGGAAGATATGACTGAGTGGCAAACAACAAGTAAAGATACCACAGTAAAGAAGTTAAAGACTTTGTGGGCTCAGGTCCAGATGTTTGAGAAATGCAGGAAATGACTCCAAATAACTTTTCCTGGCCCTGCAACTGTTTTTCTTTCTGCTTCACATAATGAGACTGGAACGTTTGCATGATGTGAACCTAAACATCAACTGAACACAGATTTAATGTCATGGAAACAAATCCTAACTTTAATTAATCCCCAAAGCTTTGCAAAAGATTAAAGAAGAAAATGTGTTTTCACATGCAAAAACTTGTAGAATTGATGTGAAAACTTGTACGAGAAAAATTCTGAATATTTGGACTTTTTAAAAAAAGGGTTCCAAAAATAAAAACCAAAACCTATCAGAACGAGAGATTAAAGTGCTGTTTTCCTCTGTTTACCTTCGTGTCTGCCCTTTTCCTCCCTGATCTACTAGAGCAGTGTTTCTCAACCAGGGGTCCGTGGACCCCTAGTGGTCCATGGAGTAATTGCAAGGTGTCCATGGGTCCGTTACAATAAAATATATATATTTTCAAAAGATCCTCTGACATTTATAGAAACAGATTATTATTTTACTCAAATGTGACCGAAAACCTTTATCTACCTAAACTACAGAAGGTAACATGGCGTTTTTCTTTTTCACAAGTGTAATTCATTGTATTTTAATAAGAAATCTTGCACCCATTTGCATTGTTGAAGTTACTGCATGACACTGTTAATATAAACTTAACACGATCTGCATCCTTTTGAAATTATGAGTCCCTTATCGTTTCAGTGGACATACACCATTCATTTCTTAAAAATGCTTTTATTGTGAAATATTTGTAGGGACAGCAACATGGAGAAATGGCTCATATAAAAAAAACAAAAAAACAAAACACTGCACCGGAAAGGAAAATGCTCAGAACTAAAACATTACGTTACAGAAAGTCACAACTTTCTGAATAACCTAAGTGGTTATTTGCAGACATTTGATTCTTTTTGATTATTCACATAAAGGGAGGTTAAAATACCCATTTAAAATTCTTATTCAAGTTGATTTTGTTTGTACAGGGCTGGAACCCATCCTTGGGGGTCTGTAGCCAAAATATAATTTACAAAAACTTCTGTCTTATTCCACAGAAGTCTCATTAAAAGTGGAAGCTTAATGCTTGAAATGTTTAATTAAATATATTCAAAGGATGTGGTGCTCAGTGTAGGTAACTGCATGTAAAACGCTACGGCTCGACTTGCAGCCTGAAGGTTGTGGTGTCGTTTCCATTCAGGCTGCAGGCTCGGTGGAAAGTTTTTTTGCCTAAGCTAAGAACTCATTGACCATTCAGTTACTTCAGTGTGTGAAAATTTAATAATTAGAGAAAAAGAAAAAAAAACAACAAAATGAAATAATAATGGAATATGAGATGATTTACCCAAAACATTATGCTGCTGAACATCAGGGAAGTAAATTAAGAGATTTTAACCCTTGATTTTGACAACAGGGGCAGAGGGAATGAAAAAAAAAAAAAAGAAATGAAATATAATAATATAAAATGGTTGGGTGACTGTAGAAATGGCTGAACAGAGGATTATTTTGTAAAAACCCCCAGAGCATGTGTAAGGGCATAAAGAACATTATTGGCAACAAAGACGGGGATGCTGAGTGCCCTCGAGATCCATGTTTTACTGATGCTTTCAACACCATCTACTCCCACTTTCAGTCTCCATCCTCCATTCATATCACCAGGTGCACGCGTCCATCAACTAACCCTCCGTACGTCTGCTCTGGATGTGAGAAGGACGCTGCTGAAAATTAATCTCTGCAGGTCCAGACAACATCCCAGGACCCTTTCTGAAGCAATGTTCTCGCAAACGCACAGTGCTGTTGACAGGCATCTCTAATATCTCCCTTTCCCAGCGACAGAAAGCATGAATGACTGTTATCCAGTGACCCTCACCCCACTAATCATGAAAAGCATTGAATGGCTGGTTTTGACCCTTATAGAAGACTTGATCATGGACCAGAGACCTGCAGTCTTAGGTGTCACGCACTCTGCTCCTGCAGGGATTCCTGCACCAGGATGCTTTTCTTGGACTTAATTTTAATACCATCATCCTGCAGACATTAGTCAACAAACTCACACCAGACTACTGACTGCTGGACCTGACAAACATTTTGTTTAATGATTTTAACGTTTGAATGACAATAATCTGAATAGAACTGAAAAAAGCAATGTAGTAAATGATATAAGCATTTCAATTAAAGGTTCTTCAGCTGCTACACCATTATCAAAATGTGTTTGTACATATACATATACATATGTATATATATGTAGGAAGCAAATGTTTTGAATGCAGGCACTGGCATTCAAAGATCACAACTATATACACAGTTTTTTATGTTCAAAAGAAAAAGAACATTATGTCTCCTAATTTTCCCATATTTAGGAGAGAGGTGCCTTTTATGTGCTTTTTGACAACCTTTACCAACACTTGCAGTGTTATTTCAGTGTTGTTTGTAATGTGGTCTCTGAACGCTCTTTTCATTTTCTGTGATTCTATTCTTCCTGAAATAATAACAACCAATTAAGCGTCTTTATCTTACCTCCTTACTGTTGCAATTCTTTTATTCTATCCCTTTCAGGGGAGATTTTCACTTCAAGCCGCAGCAAGCATTATTAAATTCATTCGACAAATGTAAGCATGGAAAAGGCAAGAAAAAAGTGCCTTTGTGGAAAAAAAACCAACAGTACGTCAGACGGAGGGTTTTTACTCCTTCATTAGGTGTCCTTTATTGGGTCGCATGTGTGCTTTTCAAAGGACAAAATGTTTCTGTCCTGGTATTCTCAATTTCCAAGACCTCTGTTCATTAAATGTGAGTGATGGCAGGGGCCCTAGCTATGCCTTCTGTCAGCACCGTTGCTCCAAACACAAGGGTGGACAGATGAAGCGGGTGGTTGAACTGCTTCCCCATCCACCTACCTCCCTACCCCACCCTTGACCCATTTAGGATGGCTCTGTGACTGATAACCTATGCGAAGGCCGTCAGACAGGCTTTATTGAGACAATAAATGAGCCGGGACTGTAGTTTCACTGCGAGAAACATTACTTATGTATTAAGAGTGCTTGGCTGAACCCTGTGTCAACCCACTCCTCCATACTCTCTTCTTTCCTTCTTCTCAATGTCCTCCCTCTCCATCTCTCCACCGATGCCTGATGTCATTTCCTGACCACCATGTCATCACAAAGCCACTTATTTCTAACTCCTACACATTCTTCCATCCATTTTTTTCCCCTTGCATATCAAACTCTTTAGATATACGCAGTTTTAAGAGTCTTTGATTTTTGATTAATTCTGGCCTCACACGGCCTGTCATTGTTGTAGGGATGCAGGACAGAGACAGGAAGTGATAAATAGAATTGTGAAGAGTTAAATCTAAACAACCAATGGCAATGTTTTAAGCCTTAAAACACTGAAGCCATCGTTCACATGACCGTGAGCTCATTGCTGTAAATGACACTTATTCCAGAAAATGAAGACGTCTGAATATAAAACTCGCTGGTGCATCACAGCTTCCTCATCATTTAGTAACATTGTATTCTTTTTGCACTTTGTGGAAAATCTGGTTGCACGGTTCGTGTTGCATCAAGTGAAACATTGCAAAGAAGCAAACATAAATAAAGAGAGAAACACAAAGAGCTGCGACAGGATTTTGCTCACCGGGTGCTTTTTGATTCCTTCTAGTTAGCAGTTTGAAGATATCTTATATTTCCTCCATTATACCATGAAAGGCTTTGCAATGAATATGTTCAGGTAACGTCTTCTTCTGGCATGGCAGAAAAAGAGAGAACCTGTGCCTATTTCAAAGTAATGGTGTGTTCCATGTACTCCAGAGGTTGGAAAAGACATGCTGCATTTGTCCACCAGGCTTTCTGCCACTTTTAAAATTCCCACCTCCTCCCTAGCTCCACCCAAAGGCTCTAAGGATTTGAGATAAAGTTATACCCATAAAAAACAGATGTCTGTGTGCCTTAAAAGTGGTAATCTGTTAGATTTGAGCCTACATGCCAAACCAAAGTCTTTTATCATTAAGAAAGCTTTGTAGTCTTCATTGTGAGGGTTGCTTGACCGAAGCGTAATAAACGGTGAAATTAACTCCATAGTTTCCGTGTTGATGCAAGCGGCACACATACGGGATTCTGAAATTGGGCAGGTGAGGTTTCTCCAACTTTCTGAGTTGAAATTCAGACCTCAGGAGGTGGTCCAGTTAAAACTTCTTATTAGATCCTCAGACGTTCTGACATCTGAGTACAAATGGAGCCGTCTCAGTAATGTCAAGTTCAGATTCTAAGACACGTCTGTCTCTCTGTGGTGCATAATGGTGCAATCAGCAGTGAACGTTGTAGTGCAAACGCTAATACTGTAAAGGAGTCCTTGCATCAACACTTCACGTGTCCCTGTATAGATGTGAAGCACTTCAGATTACCTCTGTATGAACACATAAATGTTGAAAGAGGACTTTGAACTTGTGTTGTATAATGAACATGAACTTAAAACCATTTCTTGATTTTACTTAATCTCTTCCGCTAATCCTCCATTTTTTATTCTATTTTCTTGAAATTCCAGATACACAACACACACCCCACACACATTGACACCACTCCATGTAGCACTTTCAGGAGAAATCCATATTCAAACAAGGGAATGCTGTGTGTGTGTGTGTGTGTGTGTGTGTGTGTGTGCAGGAATGACAAGAGCATTGAAACAGTTTTGTTTCAAATGGCCAATAAAGTAAGAGTGTAATGAAGACTTTGAAGAATGGACTAATGTTTACAAGACTTGTCCATTATCTCACCTTCACAGACATACAATGCACCAAATACTAACATAATTAGATGCACTTGGCACACAATAATGTTGTCTCGTCATTCTACTTCACTGTGAAATTAGGTTAAAAGAATCTCTCTCTCGCTCCAGCTGAGTGTGTGTTTCCTCCATGTTTGTGCTGGGGCATTGTATTTAATAAGTGCGGCTGGAGGTTGTGGAGTTTTTAACTTGACATTTCCGAGGATCAGCGAGGATCAATAGCAAAGGTCAGAGAAGCAATAACCTCTAGCTTGTTTTGACTCTTGTAACAGGAAGGGTGCCTATGGCTGTGCTGTCAATCGCCCAATGCCTTTAGAGTATATTCTCCATCTGCATCGATCAAGCACTGCGCCGTGTTTGCCGGCAACTAGGAGCTGCAAGCTTAGGATGTTCTCAGCCTGATGTTCTGCTGAAATTGCCTGAAAATTGGAAAGAAAAAAAAATAATAATAAGGAACAGCATAAGCTAGTTGTGAGTGGTTTCTGAGAAGGGGAACTATTACCTTCGATAAATTCCAGTTACCAAATCCAAATGATGGTGACAATAACATTTTTTTTTCTGTGTGCAAGCAGAGGTTATATCAGAATTTTCATTTCTGTGAAAATTGCAAAATGGTTTCACATCCAGACCTGGATACATTTACTGGTAACCTTGCACACACACACTCACAAAACAAAAACTTCCCCAACTCTCTTGTAACTCACAGTGGTTTGAGGCAACCATCATTATTAATTCTATGTTTTCAACCTACATTTTGCACATCTTTTTAACAGTGTTGAACAGGATTAAAGCTATGTTTCATGAACACTCTCCATCACCCATCATTCATCAGTGCTTTTCTGACCATAACCTGAGTTTCCTGATACTCTGCAGTATGTTTCACTCCAGCACGTCTTGAGAGTCTTGAAAATTCACTGCGTCCTATGTCTCATCGCTCCAAAGATTAATAAAACAGAATCTTTGTGTGTACGTTTTTTGTATATGGAGATATAGTTAAAGAGTTGTTGTTTTGATTCCTGGTCCAGATCTTTGAGTGTCCCTGTACTGTATGAATGTGGAATGTAGCATAAAGCAGGGATCCCCTACTCCAGGCCTCGAGGGACCCTGTCCTGCATGTCTTGCATGTTTCCCTGCCACAACACACCTGATTCAAATGAATCAAGGTCTGCACAAGTCTGCAAATGACTCATTCATTAGAATCAGCCACCCATCGAGGCCTGGAGCTCGACACCCCTGTTGTAAAGTGGTCAAGACAAGAGCCACAAAAATACAGTTAATTTACCATTGAACGCATTTACACAGTGACCTCTCCTGATCTTTGAGTCTGGATTTAATACTTTTGGATGTTTTCCTTTCCTTTTTCTACCTGAGAGAAACTCTCCCTCATTTATTCTGGTCCATGTTCAGTGATCAGTATTCACAATGATATAAAACTACTCAGTGGCCAAATTTCTCCCTATAAATGGGCTTCATGGCTGGTAATAATCTCTGATTATAGTTGAATGCATCAAAACATGAAAATAATACAAAGTAATAAAAAAAGTCTATGATCACATTTAGGAAAATGGAAGTTTAAAGGTGTCTTAAATTGTTGCTGTAAAGGAAACGAGAAATCCTTTTTTTGACTTTGTTTACGTTGTCACACACTAAAGGCATACCGCTGTACGTGAGACAAGTGATTGCAATTTGGCCACTTTTAAAAAGGAACGCAGCATGGTTTCCATGAGCTGTAAGCATACCAAAAAAATGTCCACATCTTCCGCGAGGAGAGCTGCCAGTTAGCAGTGAGTACCGTCAGTAAACCTCAGAGACTCGGCCATTATGAGGTCCATCATGCGCACTGAGGGGGCATTGTGCACCCTAGATTGTAAACAACAAATCAATAGTTCATTTGTCATTTGGTTTGGAAGGAAACAAGTTTTTTTCAAGGGAGAGATCCACTTTTTCAATCCAAATGAACCAATCAATCTTGACTCTCTCCTGGGGCCTTCCTGCCAGCACGCATGGTGAAGAAGGAGCTTGAAAACTCAGTTCTTTCCCTGCGTCTTATCTCTTTTCTTTGCTCATCCCTTTTCCACTCTTGCTAATACTCGCTCAGCCTCTAAAGGATCTCTCTGCCGTTTTTCCCTCTGAGTATGTCTGATTCTCCTGTCTTTCTACGCCACCACCCACGTTTGCTTCCTCGTGGTGCATTTGTGATTCGGAGAAGAGAGGAGGAGGAGAAAGAGTGGAGAGGAGAATAGGTTCCACTGTTCCGCACTGTTGGTATTTTGTATTTAAGTAGGGGGCAGAATGTTCCTGCCAGACCGCTGCTGATGCTGAACGAGACTGGCAGGTGGATTATACCTTGTGCTGCTTTGTCCCTGGACAAATTTAAAGGCAGGCCAACAACTGAGCACCATGGGAGAAAAGGTACAAGGGAGGTTTGGCCTGCCTTCTTTCTTCCCT
The DNA here is from genome assembly GCA_037176975.1 of Arrhamphus sclerolepis. NCBI lineage: Eukaryota > Metazoa > Chordata > Actinopteri > Beloniformes > Hemiramphidae > Arrhamphus > Arrhamphus sclerolepis. Next base: position 3,472,745 of record JBAMYA010000016.1, read on the forward strand.
CTCCTGTTCTTTCCTCTCTCTTTTCCTAAGGCCATTCAATTTTTGGTGAATGTGATTTCTCTCCCATTCTGCTTTGCACTTTCCCCACCCACCCACACGAAGAAACACACAGAGATACGTCGAAACCTATTAAGTTTCATTTCCTCAAATTACACAAATGAAATGCTAGTGTGTGAAACAAAATGAGATACAACTCTCCGCTCTGTACTAAGCATCTGCTTAGCTTTCTGCACAAGAGATTGTGGGGGTTGAAATCGAGTGGCAGTGTATGAATATGATAATGACCAGCAAAAATAAGCTGAAACACTCTCAAAGAAACTCATCATCCAAAGATATACTCAGGAATTTGGGACATTACAGTAGGAGTTAACATTTGCTTTCTGAGATCTACATGACACGAGATGTTCTGAATCGGCCAAATCGCTTTTGATGCTCATTTACTTTACTTACCTCCTTTATGTGATGTAGATTTTTTAAGCTTATCTGCAAAGACAAAAAAGCCTAATATTCACACCTGAAAGACCTGAAAAGCTACATTTGTAGTCCAGGATTTTTTCTTTGGACTTGAAATGAAAAAAAGAGAAAAGAAAAAGAGCGTCTGTCACTTTGGGGGGCGCTCAGTTGCCTGTAAAGCAAACGTGGTCTTTGATTGTGAGTGGACTTCAAGAAGACCTTAGTAGTGAAGGGAGAATTTCCACCTTCAGGACCTTTGTCTGCCTGGCGTGTGTTTGAGAGACAGCGTACATTTAGCTGTACACCTATAAATACAGTTCAGGTGAGGTGGAGATGAGCACTGCATTTTGTGAAAGCTGAAAAACTGGAAAAGCCAAAAGATGTGCATTTATCTGGAACAAATTTGATGGTATTTGACTTGTATTGTATAAAAAAATCAAATATCTGAAATTATTACGTTGAAAGGGGCAGATATTATAAGATTGTTCTTCTTTCTGTTCCTTTTCATTCAAGTCTAATTGATTTAACATCATTGTGAATGTTTTTAATGCCACTCTTTTGAATGAAATAAATAAATAACCAACAATAATTGTAAAAAAAAATCTGAAAGAAGCACAAGTGAGTATGTTTCATGTTTAGCTATCAATTTCACTTTTATTGAAGGAATAATTACAGTGTCATCGAACTCTGAAGATCTCCCGTCCCACTACAGGCCAAAGCCACCAGCAGTTAAAGGACTCTCATCCGGATCATCTGTTGGAGCAACCGTATGTCACATAACGGTACTTCAACGGTGAGGAGCCCATCTTACAGAGCAGCTGTGGACTTCATGGGAGAAGTGATCAGGACTCAAGAACGTAACGCCCTACAGGGAGACCCTCTGAGCTGAATGGCAATGCAAGAGACCAGAAGCTTTTTATCATAAAACAATGATTCTAAAAGAAAAATGTGTGTAATATGGCCTCTTTAAAGACGCTTGAAAGTCCTCAAAATCTCCATCTAAATAAACTTTTATTACTTCCCATATACATATTCAGTGAACTGTGTGTGTTTGTAAGATCACGTATATGACCAGGAAATGATACCACCAAGCTCTGACATGGCAGAAACATTCTAACAGAGTTGTAAATTCCTGAATAACAAGACAGAAAGTGACTGACCTGAAGATTATAATGAATATTTGATGCTTTGCTTTATCCCTTCAGGTTAATGGACACACCTCACGCACAACGTACAGAGGTTGTCGTGAAGTTTCCGGCTGAACTATTTCAAGTGCAGAACTGAGCTCATATTCTCTATTAACTGCCACTTTGCTCCATCAGAGACAAGAGCTTCTCTTTGCCTACATAAATGCACGTGTGTGCATGCACACACACACACGTGCAGCAGCATGCATACAGCCTGCAAAGAAATCGTTCCAAAAATCCCAGCAACTAATGCAGATTTTGGAGGAATCGACAGCTAAATACACCACAGTTAAGCTAACAGCAAAGAAGAACTGAGCGTGAACAAGAGGTTAACAAAAATAAGTTTTTTTTACGATCTCCTTGACTTTCTTTTCTGCTCCTGCTTGCACACACACATTCACTGAGCAGTGCACTCTTCTGTGTCCTTCACTATCTTTATCAGACAGTAAATGCCCAGCCTCCAGTGGCTTGCTCCCTGTGGGCTCTGTAACTCTCTATATTGACTTTGTCCTGTCTCAGGAGATGATTTTGTCTCCCACAGGAGTCATTCTTCATGTGTACCTGTACCTTTGCACGCTTTTCACAAAAAGAGACACAGATCTCACACCCACTGTGCAGACTCAACCTATAACATAATATTTTTTTTAACAGTATTACAGTAATTGTAAACTATCTCAGCACACAAATATACAGAAAAAGGTAAAAAGGAAAAACAAAACTGCAGCATAAACCTATCCTTAAGTTAATGTCAGTTTTAGAATTGTGTGATATTATTCTATGGAACATTAAAGCTCTGTCAGGTAAAAAATATTGGAAAAAATTAAATATTAGAGTAGAAGCTGGATTTTTGTTTTATTCAGAATCAGACAAGTCATAAATATGCCTTCTTTGTCTGTTTTTAAAATCTGCTATTTTATTCAAACCTTTGTACTGAAGACCCATGATGATGGGGATTTGAGTTAGTTTCTGCTAAAGTTAGCAGAAGACTTTTATGGGGGTACAGAGGATCTTCAAGTTGAATTTATAAACTGATAATTAATATGGGCCTAAAAAGGTAAGTCAGTGAAGCACAACCTGTCATCTGTTTGGTCAGAAATCAGCATTCGAACTTGAAACAAGTGACTCATATGGTCTTCTATCAAACAGTTGCCACGAGCTGAACAAGCTGAATAAGTGTGTCTGTTTGTTGTATGCAAACAGACACACAACAAATGTCTCCGCTCGTTTTGTGTCGATTGCGTCAGCCCAGTTTGTTCTCTTTTTTTTTCCTTCATGCTGGTCTTACTCATGTTCTCTTCTAAACAGTAAAATCTTACATTATTCCTTTAAATTACAGTCATTTATTTGCATACAACCATCAGATTTTTCTAAAATTTAAAAAAAAATGAAAGCAAATTCTGCTATAAAATTGAGAGTTTTGCAGGACAAATGTAAATCGCAAATTTATTAAAAAACTTCTTGATTTAAGACAGCTACCTTTGATTGTGAAAGGGTTCCTCATCAGTCTTTTTGCATAAAATGCTTGTCAAGTTGGTCGGAAAAGGGGCAGGGGCTCGAGAACCACCTGCTACACCTCCAGCCTCTTAGGTTTTACCCCAGAAAATAACCCTGAAAGACGTAAACGGGTTCTTCAGCCCCCTCCTAATGAGATTTGCAAGAATCTATTGCACTTAAATACTTGAACATGCATTTGGTACCAGGAGGAGATTCATGCATTGCACTCCCACCTGACATCCGTAACCTTGACATCCGTAACCTTGACATCCGTAACCTTGACCGTCCACCTCAGTTCAAATCAAGACTCAAAACTCATCCGGTTAAAACTGGATATGGTCCATAACTGCACGTTCATCTTAATTATACTTTTTTGTCTGTTGTTTTTAATTTATTTTACTGTGATTTTATCTTTATGTGAAGTGTCCTTGTGTGTCTTGAAAGGCGCTGTGAAATAGAATGTATTATTATCATTATTATTATAATTGTTGTTATTAGTTGTGCACATGCTGCATAGCGCATGCTCCCCACGAGTCCTGCTCAAAACCCTAAGTGTGGAGCTTCACAAACAAACAAACACACAAAAAAAGGCAGGGGAACAGTCTGCAAGAATATAGAGAACCAGCAGCACACCAAAGCAACATTCAGTGCAGCTTTTGAAATAACAGCTACTCACAGGGATAACTAGTGAATTCCTCGTGAGCTAGCTAACTTCCTAACAGGTGTAGCCACAGCAGCACATCAGTCATTGAATCGTTCAACTTCCCATGGACTTCCATGGCATGTTTTTCTTTTGTTTTTTTCTTTCTTTCTTTCATAAAAGTGAATGTTACAACAGAGTTAATGAGCTCCACTTTGGAATTTTGGACTCTAGACCTCAATCCCCAGAAAGGTAAACACTATTAAAGATTGATTGTCAACAAGCTGTTCAGACAAAACTGAATTCAACTGTGCTGATAGCCCCATTTCATTTCACCAAACAAAGAGGGTATAGGTATGGTATAGGTACTGCACGAAAGTGTAACTGGTGTGTGTAAATTAGGTTTCACCTTACTGACCTCACTCTGCTCTCTCTCCAGTCCCAACATGGACATGTAGCTAATAAATAACACACATTCTGTCGCCATGCTAATGAGCTCATTAATATTAAAGA
>JBAMYA010000016.1:3477426-3493643 GCA_037176975.1 Arrhamphus sclerolepis
AATTTTAGAACTACAACAGCGCCCGCGAAGAGGCGGCTGTTCTGTTTTCTCAGCTTAATGAAAGCTAATGAAAGCTTCATAAAAGTGGCAATAGTTGAAGAACTACGGAACCCGCTGTACAAGCTCATTTGCTGTCTTGATAATTTCTGTCAAAATAAAATACAAAAAATGTCTACACAAATGACAAAAGCCTATAGCCATATCTGTTTTAGGCTTTTAATTTTTGCGTACACAGTCCTGTTCCCGGGCTACTATAGAATTTTCCGGTATACCCGCAATGCATCTCGGGATAGGACGGGCCGAGAAGGATACACCGGACGCCTCCTTCAAATCTGGGAAAAGAAGGACGCATTTGTAGGCCCCTTCAAATTGGGACAGCCTTCGGCGCATCGCTGTGACGTAATTGGCCTTCAAACGCAGCCTTCAAAGGATGCGGCCGCTGGATTGGGACACAGCTATTGTGGTTGCAGGAAGATTTGCTAAAATTCATTTCCCGATTTGAGCACGCCAATAGTTTCTCAAGTAAGGTCTCCCAAAAATGTTTAATCAGTATATTCAGCTTAGGCCTACATATTTCATCCAGTCTAGAGCTACTATCATCCATAGTAAGAGGAGAAACTAGTGATGTCTTTCTATGATAGTTATGACAATCTTACCAATCTCTATCTTCAGGTTTCTGAATGGGATGCTTTTACTATGTTTAATTTAAAAACAAATCTGACAAATCTGATCAGTTCATTTTCCCGCACCTAATAACTGGATGTAACTGTAGTATGCGGGCAGGCATGGCTGACCTGTGGTCCAATCCTCTAACCACCACATGTTTATGTATTTCTAGACCACATATTTCTATATTTTCGTACCACGTTTATATATTCTTGTAACACGTGCTTTCGGCATTAGGGTCCTGGCTATGAGCCGGGTCCTGATCAAGGTTTCTTCACAAGAGGGAGTTTTTTTCTTGCTGTTACTGTTAGGCTTTGCCATGTGCTCGGGAGTCATGCTCTGGGTTTCTGAGAAGTAGATAGAAACAACTTGTGTTATAGTAGACGGTATATAAATAAAATTAAAATGAACTGAATTCATGTTTAAAGAAGGAAATAATGTATTAAGTAGGCCAGGCCGGACGGTTAGCCTAGGCAGTGATGTCTGTCTATGTTAATCTTTCCTGATTTGATCTGAGAAACATCAAACTGAAAACCAAAATTATAGGCACAGAAATTATTAATATTACCGTCAACGAAATGGTCAGAACAAACTTTGGAATTATCAATGGCAACTAGGCATTTACAGTTTACTCGCGTGATCAATGTTTCTCACCAATGTTTGCTAAAGTCTTTGGTCTTGGATCCTTCAGTTTTCAGTTGTTTTTGGATTTGGAATAGAATGTGTCCTGTTCCCAATGCATCTGTGTGCATGGAAATAAAAGCTATTATAATAACTTGGAGCTTTACTCACTTTTTAGGCTCACTGCTATTATTTTTGAACACAAATGCACACACATCACTTGAATCAATTACAAGTTGATATACTGTATAACTTTTTCAAGACACTCCTTTAACAGACTTGGAGCTCAACTAGATAAAAACCATTAAAATATAATTCCAGGTTGTTATAACAAAAACTAAAAAGGAGTATGCATTTTAATAAGTAGAAAAATCTCCTTCATTCATAACACTACGTCTACAGACACTGAAGGATCTTTCATTACCATGAACATCTCAATTAATAATAATCCATTTACAAATGGTCATCTTTATGGTCCAAAGGCAGATGATTAATCTTTCTTTCAATTTTTTTTTTTTTGATCTTCCATTTCAAACCTTTCTAAATGCCTAGTCATTATAGCTGGAGATCTAAACACAATTCTCAAACCAGAGATGGATTGATCTACCAATTCAAGTAGTAAACGCTCCTGGCATGTCTACAAAAACAATAAATCAGTTCATGAGGGATTATGGTCCTGATGATAGCTGACAACAAGAATATCCAAATGCTAAAGACTACTCATTCTTCTCACTAATTCACTGTTCATATTTCTGTACTGACTTATTTCTCACTCGGATCAATTATATCACACATCTCTGAACCAAAGACTCATCTAATTATTGTAAGTGACCATGTTCCCGTTACAATTGAATGGAACAAGTATGGCAGAAAGAAATACATTTCTAGATACACCTCTAATACACCTCTTCTTAATGATGCTGGTGTTGACTGTTTTATCAAAAAGGTGTGGGCATCCTTTCTTTAAAAAAAAAAAAAAAGAAATGCTCTTCCAACTCATCTCCATTGGTTCTGCCATTGGCTTTCAAAGCTTTGTCCCAACTATTTGCAACATGGAGATGAGCAGTTGGTTAGTCGCCCAGAAATGGGCTTCAAAAACACTACAAATCTATGGGTCAGGTGGCCGGATAGTTCGCCCATAGTTATTTATTGCCAATGGTAAGGACAGGGAAATATGACAATATCAATCTGAGGATTCTCCTTAGCAATGGATATGGAAAAAATATCAGCAGTTGCTGTGGTGAGGGACTCAACAGGAAAGGTTGCCAGCTCACTGGAAAAAATAAATCAAAATTTGTCACAGATTTTATAGCAAAAAATATTTATCAGAGAAATACCCAAATCAGACAGATATCAACAAATGTTTCTTGCGATATTGATCGACCACACCTGATTGAACATGAAATAAACAGCCTGGAATGGCCTCTATTCTGTTTTAAAAGTGATACCCAACAACAAAGCATTAGGTCCTGGTGGCTTCCCTGCTGAGCAGTGGATACGGAGTTCTGTAAAATGGTGCTATTTTTATCCACTGTGTGGCGGTAACAGGTTGCATTGGGTGCTTTTTGTGGACATGACCACTTCCAGGAAAGAAAGCAAAAAATCAAAACAAGTGATACAGATCATTCATTGTGACAATTTCTATCTTCCAATGACTATAGTTTACCAGTGTGATGCTGCAGATTATAAATAACATATTCAAAGCTAAGAAGCTACATATATATCCCTTCACGGCTAAAGTAATGTGGCTAAAATTGCTGAAAGAACTCTGCACAGAATAGATGGAAGACACTGATTCTGTGTGACTGGAAGGACAAAACAGAGAAGAATGTCGACATGCTGAACCTCAAAAGAAATTTCAGGCTATGTTCCTTTCATGGCGACAAGGAAAAGATCACCACTGAGGACTAAACGAGTGGTGTTCCTGTCTACTTTTCCTGGCATAAGTGGAGAAAACCACTAGCATGGGAAAGAATGCAAAAGGCACAAAGCCCCAGATGAGTGTGAGTGCAGCCCCTTACGCTGCATAATCAGCAGTACTCTGGTAGTCTATATTCTATAAACACTTCTGGTCCATTCCATCACCAGACAAGACGTCTTCTGAGTGATGAGGAAATTCATAGAAAAATCAAGACACGCATCTACCATGAACACTGCCAAAATTTTACTCCTCCTTAAGCCTAGTAAGGATCCATCACTACTGTCTTATTTCTTTAATTAACTCAGATATAAAAATCATCTCTAAAGGATTAACTCATAGATTACAAAATATCCATGATTCACCCAGATCAAATGGGTTTTATCAACAGTAGACTCGCATCCACTCACAACTTAATACATTAATTCACAAATGCCCTCACAATGGTGCTTCACATCTACCCTTCAAATATTTGCTACGGTTTCTGAACATTTAAGCACATTTTATGAGCAAAATTTACAATTAAATAAAATTCAAGATAATGAAATTTTATGTGTTGGGATGCAAATACTTAATTCATAATGTTTGGAACTTTACTTGCCAAACATGCGTACACCAGTCATTGAAGTGTGCATGGAAGACCGCATATTCTCATTTCCATTTCACTTTTAGTACATCTGAATGTGAGCATGAAGAAAACTGAAAACGCAACTTTTTGCATGGTAATAAACACACAATTGTAATATGCCTTGAAGTCATGCCATCTGGTAGCGTCCATCACTTTCTCTCGTGTCTGACGTTGGGACAGTAATTTGACTGAGAACTCTCTTTTCCTACCTTTCTTCCAGTAACACCATTTTTGTGCTTTCAGAGACTTTTTATTGACATGTGTGACACTGAAGTCGATGACCAGATTATGTAAGATGTCTTTTTTATTTTCTTTTTTTCTGTGTATATAATAAATACTGCCCTGAGATTCCCACAACCTTGTGCGCGGATGCCTCATAATTTTAACTGGGCAAAGAGATGAATTATTTATTAATTCAAAGTCTTGTAATGTAAATATTTCAAAATGCATCTTTATCAATTCCGACTGTCTCAGCATGCTTGCTTTGTCTTCAAAATGATTAAAATAAATCCACAAATACACCAAATTCATCAAACATTTGTACACTAGAATTGACACACTTCACAAAAGCCTCAGAAAAGCTTTTCAGTAAATAAAGAAACTGCAACTGAAGGTGAGAGCAGTGAAGAAATTTGGTGATATCCTTGGGCTCAAGACTTCAGGCAGTCGTTGACTACAACGATGCATACATACATGCATTATGAAACACGACCTCAAACTGAATAATACAACTGTAATTTTAGTAAACCAACGCCATCCATTGCTTTGCTCCCAATGATAATCAGTGAAAATATATTTTTGGAATTCAAACAATGGAAAACCAATTCCTTTTTTATACTTTATTATTTATGGCATTTTTGACATCTTATGCTCCATTTTAATAAAAACCTTTGTAACATGTAATGTAGAAGACAGTCACAATTTACACTCATAATTCAGTCGATTCATTTGAATAACATCTGTTTTAACATATTCCTTTAACAAAGTCTCTAATCCTACTTGACAAGATGCATTCATTATCACTCAATGAAGATATCAGTTTCTGAGAGAACAACCCTCTTTCAATGACTTGGAAACCAGAGATAGACAGCAATCTGCTTATTGTGTCTATTTTTTAGGTAGTTGTTGCCTTTAAGCCCCCAGAATGTTAAAACTGTGGTCCAAGTCATTCAGCTTTAATTAATCATTTCTTAACACTGCAGTAGATGTAATTGTATCTTTGAAATGACAGAGTAGGGGTGTTCTGTTTCAAAACAGTGTGCCATATATTAAGAAACTTTTCTTTCCCCTTCCACTGCTCTGAAGTTTAATCTGCTCTCACTCTCACTGCCAACCTGATCCTCTCCTCCCTCTACGCCTCATCTTTTCCGTCTCATCTTTATGAGGATGGATTGTTTGCCCTTGGCACACCACTTGGTAGTCTGAATAGCAAGCCAGCCAGTAAGTAGAACTATAGGGAGTTAGAAGAAAATTCTTCTTAAATTTGTTGCGCTGGGTATATTTGTGTGCTTGCTTGATCGTGTATAAATAAAAAGCAAGTAAAGGAAAGACAAGGGCCAACCACTGAGAGCAGTATCAGAGTAAGCTCAAAGGAATCTTTATGTTGCATGAAAAAATAGCTTTTCGGCTTTAGCTGGGGAAACACGAGGAGCGTAGTTCTAAAGAGACAATTCAGCTGTACATAAACAAGACAAAGTATCCCTCTGTCCAATACTAACACTTTATTGTGCTTACAGCAGTAGGCCGTGCGAGCACATATTATCTTATAGATTGGGCAGAGTTCAAATTACATTTGAGCGCAAAATGCTGGTACATCCCCATGTGTGTTGTTTATATTTTCTTCAAACCCCAATCAAACTGCTGCTGAAATATCCAGGAAGAGGGCTATTTGTTGTGACCGGCTAACTGCTAATGACTATGTTCTATTGAAAAGTAACAGGGAGATGCAAGAATGGAGATCCGGTTGTCTCTCCAGAGTAATTGCCACTTCTGATAGCCGCTACATCGAGTCGATATAATGAAAGCTATCAGCAGCGGTTAAATTCAAAAACACCGGCTTGAGTTGCCTCGTTGGCTCATCGCTGCTGTCCAGACACAAACGCAGTCATACCAGATTCACCTGCTCTCCCACTTCATCCCAAGCGTTATTTCTGAAACATGCATCTCTGTGACCATAAACACCGCTATTGCTATTACTTTTACTTCATTTTCCTGTAATTCAAGGTCTGATCATAGACGAATACGAGCCACTATAGACCCGCCCCCTACGATTTAATTGGCTAGAGTTTTCTGCCAAGTTTCAGCCTGATTAATAATATGGCAGATAAGTTGGTGGCAAAGCCAGGGGGAGGATGTCTGCCAAACCGTGGGAATTTCTTGCTTTTTTTGTATAAACCAGAAAAGCACTCGGAAAGCACAGACCTCCGCCAAGCAGCACAGTTCCCCCACAAATTGTGACTTAAACCTAAAAATAATAATAATAATCTTCCTACATGTGCTTTATCTATTTTATTGGATTATTTGACCATGAAAACATACCCTTAGCAATTGGAATGACATTGATATCATTATTAGTTTAATGGTTATTTGCGAAAATTAACATTTTCGTAATGATGATTTTCTTCTGGATCCAGCTCCATAACTATTATAGATGCAACAAATCTGTTAACATACTTCTTTTTCAGCAGACTGTCAGCTACAACTTGGTGTTAGTTGCATGTCTGTATCTTCATTTGTTACCTCACAGTGTTGAAAAATATGATAACCCCCGATTTTCTAAATGTTCCAGATCTTAGTATCCATAATATTGCCAGGATCTAGATCAGACTTTTACACATTATTGATGCTGTCATGACCATGTCCCGTACTTATTTTTGCCAAGCATTCACAAGCATTTATTGTGGAGATATATACACATTTACTGAAAATGGCCCTATCTCACAATGATAAAGAGTCCTTTAAAAAGTTCCTGGATCCAGACAGTGATCCGGATCACCTCCAAAATTTAATCATTTGTTCTCTGTCCCAATTTGGACATATCCTGAAATTTTTATGACAACCCATCCATAACTTTTGAGTTATGTTGTAAACAAACAAACAGACAAACCAAGGCCGGCAAAAACATAACCTCCTTGGCGGAGGTAATAATAATATATAAACACAAACAAGGAGGAGAGCACATCATTAAGAAATAAACAAAGCACAAACAGCATAATGTTTTCTTCCAGGATTTTTCCCTCTTCACATGCTGCACCAATCAGCTTTCATCTACGTCACCCAAAACAGAGTATTTTGTGAACAGCGCCACCACGTGAGTGCGCGGATGTATAGCATCCACAGTGGTTGGTTCGCTCTGAACTAGTTGAGAACTGCAACATTGTAACAACTTTTGGACCCAGTCGAACCCCTTTACCAGAACAACAGGTGTGAAAGCACTCTGGCTGTACTTCATATTTAAATCCACCTTGAGATGATCATTGATTTTAGCTAATAGAACAAAAACAAGGGCTTGGTCTTCAATGGTGTTAATTTCATTTTTTTGTTTGTTTGTTCTGTTTTTTTCCTCCTGTGATGCATTCAGCTGCACGTCCTTCTATCAGCCTCTTCCTGTTGGCAGTGTGCTCAGTCCGTCCTGGGATAGTCTCATATAGTAGCTATTTGCTCTCCAGCTTCATGTGCTGGCTGAACGCCATGCTCACATGCCCAAAGTTGTCTCCAGAGATTTTTTAGTCCACAGTAACATCAGGATGAACAACGGAACAGAATTAATGGAATTAATCAAACACATCCAGATGGACATGAAGTGTCATGTGGATTACAGAGTGGTTCAGCGTGCCAAAGGAGAAGCATCAAACCATCCAGGGTGGGTCGAAGGAAACATGTTCGGTTGTCTGTCTGAAAGGAGAACTAAAAATGCAACAGTGCAAAGAAACCTGTTTTATTCATTTATTTTTTTAAGCTAACTTTATTCTACACCTGCTAGGTTGATGAAGTACCTGAGAAATACAAAGTGCATCTCCTTTCAGCATCTATTCTATTACACTAAAAACACTAATAAATCAAAGGAAGTCATGCAAACACATTTCATTTTTAATCACAATGAAAAGATTTGTGGCCGTTCTTTTTTTGCAAAACTACAGTTCCTTAGTTAATTCAGTTAATGAAAGCTGTGTTTAAGTCTTTAAAGTTATTTTAGTACTGACTCTAGCTACTATTTTACAGCTAATTTGCTAATTGACTGAGGAGAATATGGAATAAAAACGCCCTGAAACTATGATTAAAGGCAGTATAACAGATGTTGTCTTCATATCTCCTGATACCTTATATCTACTTTGAAAGTAATTTAAGGTTAACAAGAAAAGACAAAATTAAAAGTTTTGTGGGCGGTGCCACAATGTACTTATTTGAATAAACAAACTCAGTTATTTAAAGTTTTATTCCAGAGTGAATGATGTGTACTTTACACCGTAATTCAGCACAAAGTACACGCAGCATGAAGGAAATACAGAATAAAGATACCTTGAAATCATTTTAAAAAGTAATTTAGGAGCTGTTGTCTGGTATCTGATGTCTGTTAATTGATCTCTGTATTCATTGAGTTAAGTATTTTTGAACTGAATTTGAATTTTCTGACATGTATATCTATTTTAAAAAGTAATTCAAGGTTGACATGTTCGCTGTATTTTATTTATGTATTTATTTAACCACAGTTAAAAGCTTTGTGGAGGTTCTTGCTACTTTGCAGAGATTAATCCTTCACGATCAGTTTGTTTTTTGTTGTTCTTCTCTGTCCTTTTCCCCCCATCATGTTAGAGACTGTTTATGTTGACTCAGTCACTGGAAGTCGTGTTCATGCACGGTTGATATTTTGATTACTGCTGATTCCAGGTACTCTGTATTCAGATTTCCTTTGAGCTGCAGCTACTGATTCTCATGGTAGATTAGTACCTGGCCGAGAAGATGCCAAATTAACTGAAAATACATTTAAATAAAATTGTCTCCAAAAAAAAAAGGGGGGGGCAATATTTGTAGAAGTTACTGAAACTATTTACTGTTAAATGGAAAACTTAAAACAGCAGTTCTGTTCCAGTTATTTTGAAAATCATTTGTTTTCTTGTGCAAAGCATATCAGCACACAGCAGTGCTTTGAACGCCAGAGTTTAAAAAAAAAAAAAAAAAGGAGAGAAAATAGAAGAAAGAAAGATGTAGATGTGGTAAAAGTCTGCGGCATCTCCAGCGTGACTCTGATGCTCACAGTGTACAGCGAGGGGAGAGAGTAGAGGTCCCTCTGAGTGCTTTATTAATCCAAAAGGACACTTTGTAGCTTACTTAATCAGACCAAGTGTGTTGAAGAATGAAAGGCAAGGAAAAAAAAGGGAGGGAGAGAATGAGCAAGTGTCTGTGAGAGACAACGAAAAAGTGGCGAAAAGGGAAGGTGAGAGAACACACATTAGTCCAACTATGATTTATTCCCCCCTCTAGCTGAAGGAGACACCATTTGTATTCATTTGCCTTTATTTTTATCCCAAATTCATCTTGCCTTCACATGCTTGTCACCACCACGCTAATATTATTTTGGCCATGCGATGTCCCATAACCGGCTTTTATAAAAATTGCACCCCCGTGACAGCAGAGGATGACACATGGTGAGCTGGGGAGGGGGTCTTTGTTGCTTCACTCATTTGATTTATTTCTTATTCTTCCCCTTTTTTAAAATGAGATATTAACAGGTTCCCTGGACAGTACAGTGTGAAGGGTGAAGATAATGATGTCTGTTCTACTGTGGGACAACAGCGTCTACGTACCGCACACACGCTTTAATGTGTGTGTGCTTAACAAGAGGGCCGGACTTGTCACTATTTCTCTCTCTCTCTCTTTCTTTCCTTTTCCTCACTGGCAAGGTGAACCAGTAGTGGCCCAATCCAAGGACAAACACCACCACAACCATGATCCCTTTGCAGAACAATAAGGTGAAAGCGCCATGAGACTGCAGCTCTGATCCGAAGCGGCACACACGTGGGCATCTCGTAAAATAGCTCCAGACGGCGTCACAGAATAAAGCCGTGGCTGTACAGCACATGTATGACTGTGTTAGCATGTAATTACACCTGTAACCACTAATAATATAACCACTTGACACTAAAAGGAGCAAAATCAAAACTGACATGGGACCGGTGCTAAAGTTATCAGGGTGAAATGAAAAGAAAAAGATGAATGGTTTGAGCTTAAAGATGAACTATGATGAAAAGAGAGGAAAAAAAACACAGGAAAAACCAACAAACTCAAAGCTGAACTCAACCTTGTCACTGTGTTTATGGCCTTGATGTAAAAAAAATAAATAAAAAAAAGAGAAATAAACAAAACACAGGTCAGGAGACTTGTTATCACTGCCATTCAAAGGTATGAAAACAAGGTTTTGAAGTGTTCCTGTAGTAGCTACACCAAAACTCAAAAAACAGCACTAAAAAGTACACTTTTGGAAAAAGGCTGCTATCCTTAATATTTCACTTTAATGAGTAAATCTGCGTCGTCATATTTAAACACTGATTTATGTCCGAATTAGAGAACAAAAGGTATTTGGTAATTACTGATGTGCTGGTAGGCAAGTTTCTTTTTCTTTTCTTTTTTTTCTGTTGAACTACCCTGCTGCTGAGAGAAGGAACACAGATTTATTACACCGTCAGAGAAGAAGGATAAATCTATCGATTATAATCTATTATCATAGATGATCTGTCATTTCACTGGGTTATGATGAGGTACACGACAAAAAAATAACTGTCTAGTCTGAAGGATAATCTGAAGCCTAATTAACAGATTAGATCACTTCAAAATGAGTTAATAGTTGCAGTGCTACAGCTGTAAGCACATGGCTTAAAAAAAGTCTTTTGTACTGTATGCTTTTTGTTTTTATTGACAATGTATGTCACAAACATTTCATTAAGATGTGTGGAAATTGCATCAGCATTGGAAAAACAGTGCATGACATGTGTCCTTTAAGAGATTTGACATTAAAAACACCAAAACAAAGCAACAAACTCGTCCATGTGTATTTGTTGCTTTCTTGTTTTCCACACGCAGACCTGGCATTCAGCTGGTGCCTCCATCCAGCCGAGTGCATCCAGCTGCAGAGCGATTACAGGTGGGGTTTGGAACAGTACACAACAGCGAGACGCATGCATTATTAAATGAACCGATGTTCAGATGAAGTAGCTAAGCCAGCCAATAAAAGGTAAATTACCAAAGACAAAACAGAGCGGCGAGGAAGAGAGAGGGGTCTGCCTGAAATTGCATCGCATTAATGAACATCATCATTTCTGAAAATGGAGAGGAAACAGAGTTGCGCCTATCAGCACAAGACGGAGTGAGGGTACGTGAGAGCGAGATGGAACACAACATTGACTACCTAATTATGCATTTTATCATTTCAGTCACAATAGAGTGGCTCCCTTCTTTAGTTGCCCAGCGTGTTCATGCAGCTGTTCCTCCGCTGCTCTAATGAGGAAGATAGAGAATAATCACAAGCGTGTTATATTTACACCCGCTGACCACCAAATTGCTTCCTGCTATAGACACACATAGGCGGTTTCCCAATCATGTGAAGGCCGCAGCGTCACTGTCCCCTTACGTTTGAAGTCGCTGCATAACAAAAAGCATAAAAGCAATTCATTTAATCTTGTTTTCGTCGATCATTAAAGCTCATGTATGCTGAAAATTAGTCAACAAAGCTTAACGGGATCATACAAGGAACTGGGTAATTGCTTTCACTGTGTTGTTGCTTGTGTTTTGACACAGAAGGAATAAAGACCGGCTCAAATGACCTCCCCTTTTCCCTCCGCTATTGACTTTCTCCTCACGTCTCCCGGCAGTCAAAGCAAGCACAGATCTAAGACTCCCCACAGGGTTGTAATGTTGCCGGTCTCTCACATTGTGTCCACTAGATCCAACCAACCATATAACTAACTGGCACCACAGCCATCCGATTCCCTTTGGCTCTTGAAAGGGAAAAAGAGTAAAAAAGTAACAGTAATCACATGAAAGTGAGATAAGTGAGAACAGGAGCGTTGAGGAGGCGTACGCTGCTGGGCTCTGACACCCATCATATGGAATCAGCACCTCGTGAGTAATGGGGGTTAAAAAGGCAAAAGTGTTTCCTTTCTCGGTGCCAGATGGGCTTGTGTGTGTCGGATCCGAGCTTGGAGTGAGTGAGTGAATGAGTAAGTGAACACTTGCGGTCCTTCTTGGCAAGTCTCCTCTATCAGCGGCAGAAATCAAACGGCACGCAAGACTCGAGAGCTGATTGGCCCACTTCATCTGTTCCTCCATCAAGAGCTGGCA
This sequence comes from Arrhamphus sclerolepis, assembly GCA_037176975.1. Classification (NCBI taxonomy): domain Eukaryota; kingdom Metazoa; phylum Chordata; class Actinopteri; order Beloniformes; family Hemiramphidae; genus Arrhamphus; species Arrhamphus sclerolepis. The sequence goes on from JBAMYA010000016.1 coordinate 3,489,594, forward strand.
GCAAAAGTGGCTTTAAAGTCCAAAAAGCAAACGCGTTTCACAAAGGTTATCAAATATGTAAATTCTGCTGAAGCAAGCTGTACTTTTACGCACGACACGCTGTGTTTGCCAGAAGGTGAAATATTTACATCTGAGTGTTGTGTAAGAACATGTGGCACATCTGGAGCCTTTGATGAGGTCGGTTTCATCAGGCGGCCCGTTTGTGGAGACTACGGTCCTATTGCGGGTGCATGTGCCCCCCTGTCAATGAAGGCCACCACTGGAGCTGAAAAAAACCTAATTTTATTTAAAAGAAAAAAAAAAAAAAAAAGGATTTCATTTATTTTCTTTTTGCCTCAGGGAATTTTATGAGACTAATGGGAATTGCACGTTGAACACTGAATGTCGGAGCACATAAATGCATCGTAAAACGTATGAACGTGCTACTTGTGGAAGCCCGCCACAACTATGTATAATTAATTTATTAATTGTCATGTTTCAGATGATGAAAACTTTATTGTCAGTAGCAAGGCTTGGGCTCCGAAGACACGTTTTCTGCTGAACATCTAAACTAAATTACCCCTCTGTGATTGTTCATACTGTACTTTTACTTACACACAGTGGCAAACAGTGGCCAACATTTCGAAGAACGGTGTTTCAAGTCTTGAGAGACTTGTTCATTCTGCGTAACGTCGTCTTTAAGACGGATGATTTCACTATTAGTCAGTCGCAATGTCTGAGCAGTACTTATGTCTGCTGCCTCGCTTTACACCCTCCTCCTGCCGTAAAATTGTGGCCCGGGCCCCGCGAGGGTCTGAACAGGCAGTAATTATTCATTAATTGTTCACTGCCCATAGCCTTGTGAACAGACATGGCCCCTTGGATGTGCGTTTATGGCGGGGGGGAGCTTTTCTCTTCCAATTAGGCCGGTGAGGTGGACATGGTGAGAGTGTGGACCATCAAGCGCGACGGTGCCTATAAGGAGACCTGTGGGAGACGCTGACGACAGGCGGCAAGGCATTTAGGAAGGTGGGGAGCAGAGATGGATGGTTACACTGGAGTGTTTGCCATCCCCAAGACTGAAAGACGTAGAAAATAAAGCTGCTATCCTGTCTGTGTTTTCTATTTCTGCAGCTGGTAGCAGGAGCAGGCCCTCAGGATAATTGGGGCCTGCTTCTACACTATAAATCCCCAGCTTTACTTTGTCCAAGTTCATTTCACCACCTCGCTGGTCAAATACATAAATGCATGTGTGCACGTCCTACTACAAAATGTGCAGAATGTCATTTTGCATTGTTTATCACAGAACAAAACTGCATCTTAATCCTTGTAAGATTATAGATTATATAATGTTATATAAGATTATAACATCTCACAGTGGACCATTTTAGATTTGCTTAATTGGGTACAATGGCAAGAGCGGCCCGCATAGACTGTGTGATGATGAGCCATCTTAAATCGTGGGCTCCGACTGACGCGAGATGTTGAGGAATTACTTCATCAGTGTGCAACTATTGTTAGGATGTGGTCCTGGGAAGGACTGCGGGGTTGGTTCATGTTCTGTTTTGTTTTTTTTTCTTTCTGTTCAGGCACCCTGGGGCAGCTGCAGAGACTGCAGGGCAGAGAGCTAGAGCTAATCACCTCACCTGTGCATGCTTCTCCACCTGCAATCATCAGCAATTACTCTGGTCTTCTTAAGGAGCCTTCCTTCCTCCACCCGCTGCCAGTTCCTCAGCTAAACCTGCATGGTAGTATCCCCAGTTCTGTCTGTGGTATCTCAGCTGAACTCTGACCACCTTCTTCCCTCCTCCAGACGTCCAGCTCTGGCCTCCGCCCAACCTGACTGCTGCCTTCCCTGTACATCTGCCTGTTTTCGTCATCCTTTTGATGATTGTTTTTGTTTTAAGTGGGTCCACATGCTCCTTGGTCATTTCCACCATTGTGCCTCCAGTGTAGGACCTGAAACCAGGGACTTTGCTAACACTCCATAACATTTGGAGGCTGTTTCACAGTTTATGGACCAGAAGAAACAAGATTTTAGAAAAAGGAAGAAGCAGAAGGAAGAACAAAAAACAAAAAAAGACAAAGTGGGACCAATAACAGAAGAAATCAAGAACTCTTAGATGTCTTGATGAGCCTGGTGGGTTTATCAAGTGATTGGTACGGTGGCCTTGCTTCGAATCTCACCTCATGAAGAGCTCTGCAATACTTCAATGCAAGAGCCTGATGGCTCATTTGACATCACACGGGGCACGTGGAGGCAATCTGCCGAGCCAACATGCCTCTCCATGAACACTCAGATCGCAGATGATCTTCAGCTGTATGATTTAGCTTTAAATCAGCATGATGTCAGGCAAGAATGGAACATAAATGATGTCTCCTGTTTTTTCATACGATAAAGGACAAAATTACTGGTGACTCATTGTTGCTGGGGCAACACTGCATTTCTGCATCAGAATAAAAGCAGGCAACGAGACCAGGAAAAGAAAAGTCCTGAAGTTACTGCAAGCTTTAGGTTAATGCCACGAGCACAGTTATTCTGACAGCTTTTTATTATATCGATATAAGCTTATCAAGCACTTCAGAGGACTCTTTCTCATTCTATTTGCATTAATTATAATAAAACACAGAGAACATCATGCACAACAATAGAGCATCAATAACCACTGATGCTATCAACGTCTGAGAACCTCGGAGCACCTGGGCCCACTTCATCACACACCGCCTTCAAATTTATGAATGCAGCGGATGCGCAATGGGCTCAGGGCAGAAGGAGTCCGTGGATAATGCAGCTTCATTAACAGAGAGCATAACTGCCTGCCTGAAAGCATCACAGCATCTGTATAAGCTATATCTACTGGGATATTAAATATTTACGGTTAGTGTATGTATGCCGAATTATTCTTGCACACACTCACACACACACCCCATTAACATCCATCATTTACAAAAAGGATAGAGAGGTATGGCGTGTGTGTGTGTGTGTGTTCTCAAAAACAGCTTCATCAAAGTAAATTGAAACTGAATACATGAGCTCAGTTTTCAGCTTTGGTCTAACCTGCAAAAGAGGCAATTTTGAGGAAAGCACAGCTTTAATTTTTTTTGTGCATGTTGAATAAAGGGAAACTCCTTGTACAAAAGTAATTAAAAGGAACACATTTTTTTTTTTTCTAAATCTCTCTTTCATTTCATTGAGTGAATTTATTTGCATGTATTGGTGGCTGACTCTAACCTCTAAAACTGGCAGCTGTGATTGGAGATGCAAAGGTACTGTTGGAAAATGAAGCTTTTGTGTTTTATCGCTTTGCTATTTTGATCAAAAACACAACACATAATTCAAAACTCAGGAAATTGTGTCAACTTTTGAAAAGATTTGAAAATATATATTTATATATACATATATGTATACATTAGGGTTGAGCACATTAACACGTTAATAACGTAATATTAGATTAACGCTGATAATTATGTTAATGGGTGTAAATGCACTTTTTTTTTTTCTCGTTAAATCTGGCGACTTTCCAATCCCTCTTGGAGACTTTTCATTTCCAAAACCACTCCTGACAAATCTAGTGCCCTTTTTTTTTGGTGTTATTGGAGATTTTTCTGGTGTTGTGGAGACTCTGACGTTCTGCAGTCACGGCTCATTCACACGTATGCGATGCATGCAGCGTCTGCGTCTGCTGCTGCCATGAGCCCCTCCCTGTCCCAGAGCACTGGGAGGCGGTCAGTCTCCCAGCAGCCTCCCAGCACTCCCAGCTGCAGTCAGAGCAGAGACTAATAACTCTGCCAAAGTGTCTGTTTTGGGTCACTTTGGTCCCAAGCCTGGATAAAGGAGGACAGTTGGACGCTACGCATTCTAGAACGAATAACAGTCTTTTAGTTAAATTTGATATTCTAATATTTAACCACACAGAACAAAATTGATTTATGTGATGTGGATCAAGACAAAGTTTTAACTCATGAATTTATTTTGAGAAGTGATGGTCCAGAAACAGCACGGTGGCTTAGTGGTCAGCACTGTTGCCTCACAGCAAGAAGGTTCCTGGTTCGAGCCTCCACAGGGGCCTT
>JBAMYA010000016.1:3503123-3513860 GCA_037176975.1 Arrhamphus sclerolepis
AAGTGAGCTGGGATAGGCTCCAGCAGACCCCTGTGACCCTGCACAGGACATAGCGGGTACAGATAATGGATGGATGGATGGATGGTCCAGAAAGTCATTCTACACATATTTCAGGGGTTTTGAATTTTTCTCTCTCCTAGAGCGTCCATTAATTACATGCAATGGATTAACTACTTTTGAATTAATTACTGAATTTTGCGCACGTCTGTCCACATTTTTTGCTATTAATAAAAAAATAATAATGATGCAGTAATAAATAATCTAAATTTTAATCGCTGCCCAGCACTAATATACTGTACTGTTTTGTTTTGGGTTTTTTTGGACAGATTTATCTTACTCTAATCAGCTAAATGGAGTAGCTTTTACAGAGGAAGGAACTAATGATGTTAAAGTACTGTTTGTATCCACAAAGCTTTATGCTTCGTAACTGAACTGGTGACGTATGTGCGCCGTTTCAGGGAAACTTACTCCAGAGGCTGTACTTGATGTTGCTGTCTTCATGTGCTGACATGGACTGCTACAGAGGTAAAGGGTCCGCTTGGTGGCATTTTGGGGTCTGAGGGTTAATTTTTATGTATTTATTTTTTTTTATTTTTTTTGGGACATTCTTTTGAAGAATTACCATTGAAATAGCATTCTTATTCTGTTCACTTATCTGTCTTTACTTTTGCAGAAAAATTGATTTCCAAGTTAGCATTTGATGAAAATTAAAAGGTCATGCACACAAAAATGAATTTGACTGATTACAAATACAAAAAAAACTGCAGGGGAAAAGCCACATAGCGGCAAACTACAAGGTTAATGCTTTGCAAACTTTTTTTGTAACTCCACCAGCCACCAAATGAGAGCCAGGGAGCGACACTTTGCATTATTTCTATGCTAATGTGCACCGCTCGTCAGCTTTTCCACCCTACAGGGAAAACACAAGCATTCTTTATATCATATTTCTGCTTGTCTGACTGCAAAACACAAATCAGCTCAGTATTTGTGAATGTGTGTGCACAAACACAAACACACACGCACACACAAAAAAAATTGTTTTGATGCCAGTCCCTCTGGAGGGAAAACTGTGCAGTAATGTTTTCCATAGACTTACAGTGCCCAGAAATAGAAAAGAAAAAAGAGAAAAGTATAAAACAATACAAAAAAAAAAATACACGCACAGAAACAGACTGCTCATTTGGGACTCTCTCATGCCCTGTTTAACCGATAGCTTGACAGTTGGAGCAGGTCGTCTCAGAAGTGTTTGTGGGGTGTATGGGAAAATAAGAAGTCGCTATTTGCAAATCTCACTTCCTCAGAGCTCCTGTCACTTTAAAACAAACAGCAGAAAGGAATGCTGCAGCATAACTTAAAAAAAAAACTAAATGCTTGGCAGCCTGAAAACACATATACAACACATATTAAAAAGGAGACCTTTTATTAACTATAAGTTCAAATGCTCACCTTAGAAAATAGGCAAAAACCTAAATATAGGTAGCATGTGATAAATGGTAATGTGGGCAATCAGCTTTCTTCAAGTGTCTTAATATTCTAGGCTGTAAAAATTGAATCTTTATATATCTCTGCCTGGAGGCTTGAACAGACCTTTCTTTGTGTCATTTTAGCACTTGATTTTCTGAAATGACTCACATAGGAAATGTAATTTTTTTCCCCCTACAAGATAATGTTCAATGCATAAGCCTGCCATTAGCGGAGTGAATACAGCAGCAGGTGCACTTTAACGTTTTTTTACTTATAATATAGAACCCCTAAAGTCTTTTTTTTTTGGAGGAGGAGGGGAGTAATTTTTTTCTGAATGTTTTCTTATGTGTTTCCGGGAGTTGCAGGCCTTAGGATGCAGATAGATGCTTTTCATTGGACGAACAGTTGCTATAATGCTACACGGATTATGACTTTGTATGTAAAAACAGAAATTTCACAGAATTATAGATTTTAAAAGTTGGGTCATCGATTTTCTTCTGTTATGTTGTCATCATTGACTGGAATCTTGAACAGACTTGACTGAATATTTTGCAAACACTGGACAATAAATGGATATTCTACAACTGCAAAATGCGTTTTATCAAGTATTGATGGCACCAGTGTGAATGAGAAAAGATAGGAAAAGGAAAAAGAGGAGCAGACTCTGGGATTTGCATGTCTTGGGTGTGATGGGTATATAAAAAGCACCGTGTGAGAGGCGGCCCGCTCCGTACAGCCTGTAAGCCAGCACTCCCACGGAGAAGCATCCCACCTCAGGCTGTGGTCCCCATCTGCCTGCTCTCTATCCCTGCGACAAGGCCCTGAAATATCAGTCTTCAGTCTGCCCCTTACTTGGATGTGTGTTTTTGTGTGAAGTGAAAATTAAACGGGTTAAAAAAGAGAGAGATAGAGGAAGAAAACTAGAAAGGGGTTACTTCACAGAGTCACCTCCAGACCCTCTTTCCCCATCCTAGTTCCCCTTGGAAATTGTGCTGGTATCTCTTTGCTTGTAACTGGCTACTGGAGATGACATGACATGTTTTCCCAACAGACCAATCCCCCCCCCTTCCTTTCCTCTCTGGATCAAATGAGACCAGTGGGCTGATGTTGCATGATTGGAGCTGTGCTACTGTCTAATAGCCCAGAGACTGAGGCTGACGCATCCTGTTGTCTCTATCACTGTCTGATCCACTGAAACAATTCTCATATGCAGGCCACCAAGGGATGAGCATAGACAGCTTCTTTTTTTTGTTTTTTTGTAGATAACAATGGCGCTCTGGTGACACGGCAATGCAAACTATGTGTCATCAAGGGAGAAGTACTTTCTAAACTAGGCAATGCCACAGTTCTAGAGCTGCTTCTTTGTAAAATTACGTTATCCGAGTCTGTGGGTTCCATTTACATTTGTGGACAATGTAATGGCCACAAATGTGGCCATTATACATTCAGTCTTTGCGCCTTCCAGTCTTTGTGCCTAGTCCACAGGATTGCAGTTTAGACACAGTTTTAAGCGCTGCACATTAATAGCTAAAGAGTCAGGCACGTTCCTTGTAAGGTGGACATAGAGCTATTTGGTGTGGGGGGGTTGGTTTTTGTTTTTGTTTGGACTAATCTAAGGGTTTGTGGCAAAACCTCTCCTACTTTGATGAATGTTTCATGACGCTGATGTAAAGCACTGGTCAAATATTGAAGTTCTTCTACATAATCTACTCTAAGAGCTCTTGGGTTTTCACAGTTTTTCTTAGCGTTGCACGCTCTCACCTTGAAGTGAACTTGTTGAGACGTCAAGATTATTGAGTGTTTTATTTTTGCTTGTGAATAATCACGTCACCCTTTTCCACTAGTTCCTACCCGTCTCGACTCAACTCACCTCAGCTCTACTCGCCTCGGACTCAGTCATTTTCCATTCCAGTTGAGTACCACCTCGATGTGGGTGGGGCCTTCATGGTAAGATGGCCCGAATGGCAGCAGGGTCTTTATATGCGACAACTGTGATCACGTATGTGACAACAACAATGGAGGACGTCGAGGCATCCTCGTTGTACCACGGAGAAGGCTTGAATGCCATTTTAAGCCATATCAAAGTTTAGTCGTAAAAATAAAATCATAAAGGGAAAGTAAATCGCAGTTGCCGAGTTTTAAATATGGCGGATGTGAAGAAGTCGCTTTCAAGACAGATCAGTGACATCACTCTCTGGCCAATCAGTGGCCTGCATCCTCAGCTCTGTTAGAACCGCAGCAAAGTAGGTGCAAAAATTAGCCGGTACTATGACCCAGCAGAAAACCCTTCAAGCAGCGTAGAGTCGAGCCGAGCTGAGTAGGTACTAGTGGAAAAGGGCCATTACTTACTGTAGAATGAAGGACTCCTTATTAATGTGAAACAGCCTTATAACCCATTTCTGCTGATGTTTTCGGTGCTTGTCACTGTGTTTTTATTTATTTAAAAACACTTGTACCTCCTTATTTGTTTTGTGCATTTATTTATTTATGCATTTAATTTGCTTGTTTGTCTAATTTTCTGATCTATAGCACCTCAGAATTAAATTAAAATGAGGATGTGTTGAATGACTGCACTTAACAGCTGCATTACATGTACTGAAGCTGCTGCATGTGTGGGGAAACACTCAACAAATCCCCCCCTCCAAAAAGAAAAAATATACACACACACAAACACACACCTTCACACACACACACACACACATATATATATATATATATATATATATTTATATATTTAAGGCTAATTTGAAAGGTGACAAGCAAGACTTTCATCATCAAACAAAAATGTTTGCTCCAAAACAAACAAAACAAACATAATTTCCTCAGACAGGAAGTCCCCCCTGAGCTCTCTGCCACTGCTGCAACCACACGGACCTGCTTGCAGCAGCCTCGAAGATTCTGGAGTCTGCTGCTTCTGTATACGTCTCCCCTGCAGCCCGCACAAGTAGGTAGCTCTGTTTCACTCTAATAGCCTCTCTTGGTCTTTCATCCTCCTAATACGAATCAAAATCAGCTCTCTTAAAAGTCGTCAAGCACAGATGTAAAAAAGGCTCAAGAGCATGAAATTGCAGATACTGGAGGGCTTGTGAAACACTACGATGCAATACAGGCCGCAAATGGGTAGAGCAGTCAAATGTATACAGCCGAGAGAGAGAGAGAGAGAGAGCAGATGAACGGAATAATAGTGTCTGAAAGAGAGAGATATAATGAATTGAAGCAGCCAGCAAAGGCAGAGAGAAAAAAGAATGACAGAGAGAGAGAGAAAGACAGTGTTTCATGCCATATATATGCAGTGGAGGAGAATTTTGTTTTCTTTTCCTGAGCTAGTCCCTCTTATCATGTTGATGGCTTATCTCCCATTTTCACCTCCTTAAAGCAATAAACACACACAAAGAAACTAGAGAAAGGAAAGCACACAACAACAGACGATGACTCTTCAGCACTCCCTCTGTTTTCATTACCAGGTGCGGCGTGAGGCTGTTGAAGGAGCGACGGATTATCCTGCATGCACTAGATGACCGATGTGAATGCCATCTGAAGCATGAAGGACACTGATCATGTAGGCCAAGGCGAAAGCACATTACAACTGCGAGCAGACCTCAAGGACTTCAGTAGATTAAAACTGATTGAAATCCCATTCGTGGCATTTGACGTTTTATCTGTTGGCTTCATTCCCTGCACCTGCACCTTTTTTTTTTATAGTTTTCCACAGTTAGACGAGTCTGCAGCTGATAATACGAATAAGATTGCATTAGTGAAGGCAAGCATCTCAGCTTTGCATGGAAATCAAATCAAGCTGTCAGACTTAAAAAAAAAAGGACAGTAGCAAAAGTACGAGCGTTTTTGTGTCTCATGTGTGACTATGAGGCGCAGTCACTTGACACGTGCTGTGAAAATGACCTCTTTACGCCCCCACCCATAAAAAAAGGTAAAATACTGGTAACATTGGCTTCAAGCTACAATACAAGCAATCGGGCACGTCAGAAGAACTTAGCAGGAGGATCCCTTTAATGTCATGTGCATTAACAGAATTTTCACACGTGGATGAGCATAGTGTACGGTGCATTCATACGTACGCGCTGCAGCAGTGCACGGTGGAGGAGGAGATCAGCACATAGGATTCATTGTGTTGTCATGACCAGAAAAACCAATCAAACTACCGTCTCGCTCCACGGTAGTCGGCTCTTCTGATAGCTGCTACATCGAGTTGAAATAACGGCATCTAAGTTCAAATCATTGGCTTGAGCCGACTTGTTTGCCTGCGACTCACCACTGCTGTCCAAATACACATAAATGCAGTAGTACCAGATTCTCCCACTTCCTCCCAAGCTTTGTTTCTGAAACATGTGCCTCTGTGACCACAAACACCGCTATTACTATTTTTATTTTTTTTTACTCCACTTTCCTGTAATTTAAGGTCCAATCAGAGACGAATACAGCTGCTATAGACCTGCCTCCTACGATTTAATTGGCTAGAGCGTTCTCCCTAGCTGCAACCTGATTAACTCATTCACTGCCAGCGGGTTTTGGCACATTTTGGTGCACACGTGCCATCGCAGCGCTCGTCTCCACCGCTCTACAATCGCCATCTCTTTCTCTGTTGCACACACTACCGAACTACTGCCACAGAAAAAATGTTCAATTGTAAGCAGATTCAAGTTGTTGGACTACGCACGCCATGCCCTTTTCTCTCTCCACCCCCCAATTTCATACTGTCTACCGGATGGTCAGCGCCCTGCGTTGTCACAGAGAAGGGCGCTGCTGCCATCTAGTGGATCACAAGACTAATATTTATTCAGCGGCTGCGCGTTGCGTCATGACGCAATTGACGTCTATAGAAGTCAATGGCAGTCAGTGAGTTAATAATATGGCAGATAACTTGGTGGGATGGCCCAGTATTACCTTGGGTTGGGAGGTAAGAAATTATGCTTAACCGTGGCAATTTCTTGTTTTTTTATATAAAGAAATGTGAACTGATCCAGCCCTAGTGACTATGTGGACGGATGTAAGAAATTTAGATTTAGAAAAGAGAGCAACGTACAGAGAGAGCCTCCATGGAAATCTGTTCCAGTGCTCAGAACCTCGACTGGGCTGAAGGTTCACCATCCAAGACAACACAGCCCTGATGTAAACCTTATTGAACATCTCTGGAGAGACCCAAGAATGACTGTCCATCAACGGTTCCCATGCAACCTAACCAAGCTTGAGACAATTTCCAAACAAGAATGGCAGAATATCCCCCAGTGCAGGTGTGCAAAGCTTACTGCATCATACCCATAAAGATTTGAGACTATGATTGCTGCTAAAGGTGCTTCAAGAAAGGGATGACAAAAGGATCTGATGGGATATTTCAGTTTTTACTTTTTAATAAATTTTCAAAAATTTTATTTTCACTATTTTCGCTAAACCTTTTTCATTAAACCTTTTCTGTTTTACGTCAGTTAGGGACTTCCAAAATCATTGATCATCATCATTAATGGAAGACAATGTCAGAATGATGATAATTTTCAGAAGGTTACATACATTTACTTTCCATTTGGTAGCATTACTTTTAAAGTGAATGACTTGGGCCACACTTTTTGGGAAACCTTCCACAAGTTTCTCACAATAGTTAGCTAGAATCCTGAGCTCAGGGCTGATGGTCATTCTAAAACATTCACTCTGTTGTGGTTAAGCCACTTTATTACCAATTTGGCGGTCTGCTTAGAGTCACTATCCATTTGAAAGAGGCATTTACGTCCAAGCCTTAAAATCCTGGCCGACGTCTTGAGATGTTGCCTCAATATTTCTACACTATGCTGATGATGCCATTTATTTTGTGAAGTGCACAAGTCTCTCCTGCAGGAAAACATTCCCACAACATGATGCTGCCACACCCGTACTTTACACTTAGGATGGTGTTCTCAAGCATGCAGGCTTCCCCCTTTTCCATCCAAATGTAACAATGGTCAATACAGTCAAATATTTCAGTTTTAGCTTTATCAGACCACAGGACATGTCTCCAAAAATTAAGGTATTTGTCCCTGTGTGCATTTCCAAACTATAGTCTTTTTGATGTTGCATTTGTATACCAGACAGGAGGCCTGCACGAGGATAGTACACTATTAGAAACTAAAAATTGGAGAAAACATTTTTAGGTCTCCTTTGACAGCAACTCCAAGTATAATTTATTGAACAGTAACTACTCAAATTCTTAATTCCAGGGTGTTTAAATGTAGTCAAGTGGCACTAGGTTCAAATGAAGGAATTCCCTTGAAGACAATAAGGAAGCTAAGAAGTGCCTGAAATGTGTGTTTGAACTAATAGGCACCAAGAGGCAAATAACATAGATTTTTTTAAAAATAGTACTAATAAAGCGAGTTTATTAAACTTTATGAGAAGGCAACACTGCCTCTGAACTGAGCGTTGACCTCAGCAGTTTTGCCAGCAGTTTTATGTCTCAATCACTACATTTACATCTTTTTAAAGCATGAATCTTCATTTCTTTTTCTTCAAGATCAATTTTACATTAAAAGAGATGATAAAGCTGGCTGTGCTTTAGGGCACAGTTGCCTTCTGATTCTGTCCTTGGGCGAATCTTGGAAAGTCGCCTCTACATCCTCCGCCCTGATGCCTCCCTGCATAAGGAAGAAATACTAAAAGTCATTTGAACTGGACACAATACATTTAGTTTTTATCCTGATTTATCATATTTCAGTCTTTTTTTGCTTTTTCGACTTTCTGCCAGTCAATAATTTCCACCTTGTGCACAGTCCAAGCATAGTCCTTAGTGCACAAAGCTTCGTCTAAATATGATCACCATGTAAAAACAGTCAAACAGAGCACTGAAGATACGCCAGGTCTCCACCAAGAGAAACAACTGTGAAGACACAGTTGAGTAACAGGCAAAACAAGACGTCCAAAGTTTCAGTTCAGTGCTCCATCTTGGTAACACTGCCATGCATTGTTCCCTCACCTGAGCACACACACCCTTCACTCCCTCCATGAGTGGAGACCACATCATGGGAGAGCGACAGGCACTCTAAGAGGCAGGGGGTGGGGGGGAGGTGTCATAAAGAGATGTGAGCCAGCTGTCATCTCGATAAGATTTTCAGAATAGTGCCAGAAAAATGACTAGAATAAGAACAAAAGAAAAAGTGTCCTATTTACGCAAGGATGCCATGGCAATGACGAATGAGTTTCTTTCACTCAGTTATTAAAAACCTTTTCTTACTTTTTAAGTACAAAAAAACATAAAGTGAGTTATAATAAATAATTTCCAACCTGCTTTTCCTTATGAAGAATAACACAACCGACGTTTTGGAAAACATACTTTCCACTTTTTTAACGTGAGCATATACTGATTTATTTACAGTTGTGATAATGAAATACATGCAGCTTACTGAAAATTATTCTTCAGTTTAGATTACTATATAGATTCAATAAGATTGTGCGGTTGTGAAAACAGACGTACCAGAAACTGTAAGCTCTTTTGAATACCCAACAACACTCGCAAATGTGCTTTTTCAATAATTCAGCATGTCCCTGATCCACTGACATTTCCTTGGCTATGTCACCTATGCAAAAGTGTGACATTGTAACTGGATGACTCATTTTCTCCTGTCAACAAAATCAAGGAAGTAGAACATGAACCAGTTAAGAAAAGACAACAGTGTGGGACGTCCATTTTATTGTTTTCCAGTGTTGCCTATTTATTACAAGAAGTGGAGCTTCATTTTTGTAGTTTTTTGTTTTCTTTTTTTTTCCCATCAGTTATTTTTGTCATTTCCAACTTTTGACGATGAAAAAAAAAAAAAAAACATGCATAACATACCACAATTTAACCATTACCACGCAGTGAACATCTGGCTATTGTCTCTTAAATCAGCAGGATTAAATTGTAGGAAGCGACTTGTCCATTTTATGACACTTGATTTCTTCCTTTTGTGATATTATTTGGATTATCTTATTGAACAATATGGATAATTATAGGGTTCATTTCCAGTTCATCTTTAGCTGTGAGACAGATGGCCTTGCATCTTCTTAAAGCAACATAACAGAAACTATGCAACATGAAAACTAACATGTATATAGAAACACTGTTTCATAGTAATCCACGTAATGTGGTACAAAACTACCGTTAATCAAACGTAGTCAGTCAATCTCTTTCTTTGACATTTTAAATGTTTTTCCCTTTCTCTCAATCTGAAAGCCGTTGATGGTAAAGATCGGGTCTAGAGTAATATCTGAAACCATCCACCCGTGAAACTGGACAACGTGCTCACAAAAGGCCTCCTTGAGTTCCACAGCAGGACATTAGCTCACCTCTCCTCCAACTACGTCCATGAAAAAAGGAGCAGATTTGATTTCTTTGGCAGTATCTGCTGTTTTTTTTCTGGTTTCTTTGAAATAACTGCTAATTTACAGGAAAACTGTAATACGAAGGTAGAAAAGAGGGAAAAAATACAGCTAAATACTTCCAATAAGCTTGTCCAGACTTGGTAAAACTCAAAAAGAGTTAACGGGGTAATCCGAACAAACAACTGACTTTAAAATGCAGCAGTGTTTGGATATGTTTTATTTATTTATTTACTTTATTCTGTGCAACTAATGGAAATGACTGCAAATGTTCTTTTATATCCAAACATGTATGAATAGAAGCCAATTTCTGCTGGATATTTTTTTTCTTTTTTCACATGATGAAAGAAAATATTAATTAGAGATTAAGACTAAATTATCTTCCTGGCCTGTAAATCTGAATCCCCCCAACACACAACTGTTCAAATATTTAGAAAATGTGGGTTTGGCAGATAACTACAACTGGAAATTATTATTATTATTAGTTCAATCACCATTTCTTTTTTCTTTTTGTATCACGAGTCAGACCAGTTGGTTCGTACAAGTCGCAGTCTAAAACCAGATGTTTGGACACATACATCGGAGACCACCCACATCTGGACATCTTAAAGGAGACAACAAACATGCTTTATTAAAAAAAAAAAAAAAAAAAAAAAAAGACTAAGATACAATTCAGAAGCCTCCTTTTTAAAAATGTCTTTTTTAGCTCTTTCATAACAGCTGATTTTAGGGGCAACAGAAACAATCAACTCCATTTCATACCCTCTTCTGGGATATGTGTTTGCAACAATAATAATAAAAATACTTTTACTACTGAGAATAATACAAATAATAATAATAATAATAATAATAATAATAATAACACAAATAATAATAATAATAAAAATTAAGTGGTTTTCATGTTGTTGTTTTTTTTTTTCCCACATGAGATATGCT
>JBAMYA010000016.1:3518532-3556625 GCA_037176975.1 Arrhamphus sclerolepis
TCATGGTGGCGCAACAGCCATGAAAAAAATAAATAAATCACCTGGATGCTGACAGTACTAATTACAGTCAATATGTTTACATGCACAGTTTAGTTGAACTACAGCTAGAGCTCAACTACGCTGCTTAATTCAAATTTTCTTTGTCACATCATTTTACCTGATGTGAACTGGACAGACTTCTTTTTTTTTTCAAACTTTCTAATATCCAGTGAGCTGATGCAGTCCATGATGCAGAAAAAATCATGCTAATGCCTTTTAGTGAACTAAGTGACTGATGTTGCCATCAGATCCAGCTACCTAACTCACAGAGCCGAAAATGCTGTGTAAGGTGAGAAGCCTTAACCACTGAAGTATGAAATATGGATTTATATATTAAGTCAACAATATTGTCTTGGTGTCTTGTAGGAATCTGAATGAATGGCGTAACAGCAATAGGTGTAATAACAATGCCAAGATCTTGCAGTGCTCTTTTTTAAAACATCAAAACAATAAATAGAGTGACTAAAACATTCTGGAAAAAAAAAAAAAATCTTTTCCACATGTTCTCCACTTAACCCAGAAAAACTATGGCAGCTTGATGTAGCTGGAATCTGGCATCACATCTGCTGTGCTGGGGAGGACAGAGTTCATATGTGCATGTACATTTGTACATGCCAGACTAAAATGCTATATCACTCTAGCTTGCCACAGCTACTCAGAATGAGAGAAGCGAGTCTGATGCCAAGACTGCCAGTCAGAAATACTAATTTGGATCCAAATGCTGTATTAGTAGAACCTTGATGTCATCCCTCTACCCTGAGGCCTGGCAGGGTAGTTTTTAAATGAATCCTTTTAACATGCTTAATCAGAGGCTGGAAGAGCCAACTGAACAGCATGACATAACGGGAAGGAGAGTGGAGCAGAACGAACTGCAGCTCTAGGTAAAAGAGCCGGAGGATAATGTAGAGCCAGAATGAAATGTTCAAATAATTTGCACTTAACATAAAAGATACAGAAACAATGTGGGCAGCCACTTCCATTGGACTTCAGTTTATTTGTAGTCTGGGTCCTGTTGATCTCTGAAGGCAGTCTGAAGAGAGAACAGTGTGTCCTTGATGTTGAAAAGTGTACCAAATGAGGCGTATGATAGGGTGAACAGTGTCATAGTGCTGTGTGATAGAAAATACTGATACAATTCCAATTAATTGCACAGGAGTCAGGAGAATTGCTTTTGTAGAAGTGAATTAAACATTTAAGGAGTGATGTTTACCTGTCTTTCTAGAAAACACTAGTTTAGAAAATGGGCACGTCAGAGTTATGAGTCGTGAAGGTAAAATAAGAAACTAACAGCAGGCTAAATATGATAAAACATAACTGATTGTCATGATTTTTTTAACAGCTCTTTTTTTTAATCTCATGTAGATGGAAATTAAGATCTTACTATATTTCGGCTGTGTTCCAAATGGCAGACTTCTGAGTACAACAGAATACAGCACACTATACATACATGGCGTATGTACAGTGTGCAAATGAGTGTTGTCCCTAGACTTTACATCACTTGTAAATTCTGAGCCCAATTTTTCAGAAATTTAATATGTACAGGTTTTCTCTTATCTTACCAACCAACCAGCCAAGTGTGGTTGTGTGTGGTTCACACACTTTGAAAGACTGAAGTCCACTTGCCTGAGACCAAGAGGAGCACAAGAGCGAGAGAGTTAACATGAGGGGAAAAAAAACCAACCCAAACACCACCCTTTTTCTAGGAAGAAATCCAAAGGGGGAGGAGTTTGCAATTGCTAACCAATCATTGCTCAATACAACTGAGGTCTGTGATGTTCCATCTTTTTAAAGAGCTAAAATGAAGCGAACCGTCACAGCTCGGGAACGCTGACAGTGGGAGCGCTAAATATTGAAAGGCTTCGGTTTATGATAAAAAGAAGAAAAAAAAACTGATGCTAAAATTTAATTCTGGATGTCCACATAACGGACAGATATCCACATACCCGAATATTTAGGTCCAACCATCGAGTTTAAAAACATTAAAAAGTGAAAATCCACATTAGGAGTCAGTGGTCATGACTGGATCAAACCAGTACCTATCATAGTCGCTTCCTTTCACTCTCAATCACTGTTTTATTGGGTTTAGGAACCCAAACTACCAGACTAAGGCCAAGAATATACTTGCTGTTTGACTCTGTGTTCGCGTCCGTTAGCGTACACAACCAGCTGCGTTGTAAACGTTACTTGCTTGCGAACTACGCGATCAGAGTGCGTAATACCGGAGGTAACCAGTTGGGGGCAGAATACTAGAGTCGGAAGCAGTCGGAAGTTTCTATTTTGTTTTTGTTGCGGTCACAGTCAGATAAAACAACCACAGCGTCATCTGGTGATGTTATGAACCATGAAACCAATGTGTTGCGGATGTGTAACATTGACGAGAAACATGGACAGCATTTGACAGTTAGCTTGCAGCCAATAAGTGCTTTGACCTCCTCTAGCGCCAGTAAAAGTCAAGTGAATACTGCAGCTTGCTTGTGTCTTTTTTGGAGGACATGCACGACCGACGTGTCAAATGAACGCAGGATACACGTGTCAGCCATGATGCGTTACGCATCCACGTTATTAACAGCGAGTACGTTCCTGACCTACGGGTGCACGTTAGACTGACTTCCTAAATAAGACAACACTATTTATATTGATATAATCTAATGCTATTTTTTTTTTCCCTCTGTGTAGACAAGTCTAGCCAAGGTGTATTTTTTTCATTTGTCATAGTGCAACAGTGCCTCAGTCTAATGCTAGATGATACTGTTTGACAGTAGGTAGAGTACAAATACTGTACTAAGTTTGCACAAATATTCATAGAAAATGCAGATATATATCATGGCCACATCAATCACCACTATGTCAGGCCGGTTAGCCATCACCAGTTTACGGGATCTTGACCCGCTTTATGTATAACCACATGAGTGGAAACAGATTCAAATAGAAGGTGATTTTTCTTTTTTTTTTTAAAACATAATCACTTAACATAACATGGATCTTTTTGGACTGTGGAAGGGAGCTGACATCGAGAAAATCCCCACAAGCATGGGCAGAACACACAAACTCCACACAGCAGGGCGAACCTTATGTTATCTGTTTACAGGAGAACGAGGAACTTTTTATTTATTTATCAGTTCACGCACCATTATTAGCAAAAGCATTTCTACTTGCTAATTTCTTTTTTTTCCAAATGTAAGGAAAAAAAGGTAATTCCCTTGGGATATGAACATTTTTTGATACTACATAAATGCTGAGGTGAAAATTAAATGTAATTACCATGACTTACTTTATTGACTCAACAGTTAAAGCAGCAAAAAGGAATTTTATTTGGTCATTTTTAGCTCAGTGGGTCCCCCTACTGGCACAGAGGTCACGTTGCCTCTGCAGCATTGCCCGAGAATTGCTTTTGTGGGGTCTCTTGCTTGATCAGTCTCTCATTTTTCTTCTCAATTTCAGCTTCTCATTTTCCTCCTTGCCTCTGCCATGATCACTATTTTTCACATGAATAAAATGAAAGAAGAATGGCCAGTTTTTGTTAAGTGCTTATAAACCTTTCAGTTTCTTAAATTTAGAACAATTTGGTGTCAAGTTTCAGATCATTGTATTCGGGGAAAAAAGAAAAAGAAAAAAAAAAGGAAGCCTGATAATCTTCCTACTGCATGTAGAATAAAAGCCTTTGAAACAAATGCTCCATTGATTAAAATGAATTAATTCAGTTCACATGTAGCTTAACAAGGTCTTTATAATGAAGGTAGTTTCCCTTTTTCCTGCTTTGACCTTGTGTAAAGCATGTAAAGAATAATATTTTCCCATGAGACACCCTCTTTTCCCTGGTGTTAGTGTTTTAGAATAATGAACTCTGCTTAATAACAGGGTGTCGGCATGAAACAATGAATGATCATCAATTAAAACAGTGGGAGAAAAGGGAAAACAAATGATCTCAGTAACCCTTGGTTTCACATAGAAGCTTTATGTGCGTACACACTCATACTAGTGCCACTTCACTGCTGCAATTAAGCATGTTTTTCCTCCCCTTGAGGATACATCACAACAGGGCAATGATTATAAGGTGGAGTCCCTTAAATTTTGCTATGATTTTGCAGACTAAAGACCTCTGGGTAAGGGAGTGGGAGTGCAATCATTTCCCTCTTCTACACCCTTGGGAGACAAAAGCAAGGTCTCTGAGAGTCCAGATCAGGGCCAGCTGGGCTTGAAGGTGTAAAAATCTAAAATGAAGGTATCTAATTCTGTTCAGTATGCTTGGCTGGGTGAGAGCTAAAAATCATTGATTATTTTTGTGTTTGTGTTGAATTGCAGGGCTGCTTTTACCATTGAATGTATGAAATAAAAAAATCTTTATATTTTCACATCCTCGGGAATTCTTCTCATCTTTTCCCTTCCCTTCTTCTCCCTCCTGTGCGACTTTTTGAGAACAAAATATTAGCTGAGCAATGTTTTTTTTTTTTTTTTTTTTTACTCCTAGGTCCTTTTTAGAGAGTAAATCTTTATCTGAAACTGGAAACAATTCTGTAAAAAAGAAAAGGATTGATACATTTTTAGGGTCATGTGAGGAAGAATGTGGCATTGAGCAGGGAGAAACAAAACTCAGCCCCTCAGTCTCCTCAGTCACTAACTTAGAAATATAAAAGTTAGAATATAACATGGGAATATTAATGAGTTCATTATTGTACACCTGGGTGTTACCGTGGCTACACACATCTGCTGAAGGCACCTGCAGAGTCGTGGTGAGACTTTTCAAGAATGTGCCTGCAGCCTGGGGCGACAAAGACTCGACACCACAAGAAGTGCACTTTGTTAACATAAGCTATTTTTATCTTATATGGCCTAATATGCTATATGTATTTGCCCATACAGAGACTGTCAAAAGTAAAAGGGCAAAAATGCTGAGGTATTTGCTGCTTTTATTGGTTAAACTAAACAAATTTATTTTGTTCTCTTATAAAAGGCCATTGTTGAGCCTTTTGAAGTTATAAGCTGCTAAAAAAATAAATGTGATGGAATTCCTGCCATGCAGGCTGCCACACACACACACACACACACACACACACAGATATGTATGTATACACATATATATGTGTGTATATGACTAGCTCGTCATTTTAAAATCACTACTAGCTGCTTAACTGCTTACAATATGACATCATACAATAACTTAGAAACCAATCTCACATAAAAAGACATAAATATGTAAATTTCTTCTGTTGCCATTTCTATAAACAGCTCATGTAATACGTACGTGCACAAGCGCTTTCGGCCAGCAATGAAATGGTTATGCTTTCTTTCTTTCTTAATTTTGTTTCCTTATGCTGTGATGTTTTCTAGAAATGCAAAACGTTGTTCATTCTCCCAGTATGAAAATCAAAGTAAGTCACATAAACAGACCGTTTCAGTGGTTAGTCTAACAATCAGCACTCCTGCACTGGGTAGATTTGCATCGGCTCCAGTTGAGCATCTCAAAATAAGTCCAGCTGAGCTCATATTTGGCTGCAGGAGAGAAGTGCAGCTCTATCAGTTTTACCATTAACTAGACTGGTCTCATGCACACAAAATGTCCACTGAATTGTCCTTAACTTCCAGATTATCTCACAAATGCTCGCTCTCACCAAGAACACACCTTTGACTAAAGCGTCATATGACCTTTATTTTCGAGAGGACGTGCTTTCTAATCTGATGAAGAAAATCCCAGAACACTAAGAACACTAAGATCAAAAATACTACTGCAGTGATTCCTACCGCGATGACATCATGATTGTTGTTATTTATTACTTATTATCACTGTTATTACGTATAACAGCATTAATCCAGTGCAGGAGGAGTTTGTGTATGGGAGTGGCAGCGTGCATGGCTCCTTTCACTGCAGCTCCATCAGCATGCAGGCTGAGGTGTGGAGGAGAGTGGTGATTGAATACTGAGGCTGCAGGCCCCGGTGCTGCCTTTAATCTTCCCTCCTCATTTCACTTGGCCTCTGTGTTGCGGCTCTGCCGAGGCTTAGCTGGGGCATAAAGACATCCTCACACACCAAGCCACGTCTGCCAGGCCTCTACCAGTCCTATCTGTCTTTGAATCTGTGTGCCATTCTAGCGGTTTGTGTGTTCCTCCTGCCTCTGTTTGACTTTAATTGCTTTTCCATATTTTTATTTGTTCCTTTGGTGCTTTAAATCTGTTTGTCCTTCGTCTTCTAAATCTGAATAAATATTCAAGAGTGCTGAAGCATCAAACCCTGTCAAACTGTCACAGAGCCCTTAATGCAATGTTGCAGTTTACCTGCACTGTATTTTGTAGGTTTAATATAGCTAATGCTGAACATGTGCATCCCATAGTTTTTACTTCCAAAGACGAAGACAGTATGAAACAAACAAAAAAAAAGTGCCTTTGTTTGTGACAGAGTTTTAGGGTTGAAGTAAAGTTTTCTTTATTAGCATTTTGTAATCGACAAATTGAATTAATTACAGAAAATGGCCAAATCAACCTTTTTTCCTTGAATATGTCCCATTTTAAAGCAAAATTAAAGAGCATTACCCATGTTAAAATATTTATTACAACTTTATTTCTATCTCTTGCCATAAAATAAAATGATAATTTGCAAGTTTTATTAACTTCTCTGGTATATAGCTGCCATAAGTGACCCAAGAAAGCAACAACAGAAGGAGAGAGAAGACAAGGAGAAAGTTACAGATGAAGACACCAACCAGTCATCTCTGGCAGTGTTGTAAAAGTAACTAATCTCCCGCCACCCTTCTGCGTTTGAGAACATTTATTTAGGTCTATGAGGTCACTGCCAGTACCAAAAAGTTTGACGTTTCACAATCCCCCAACAGCAGCTGAGGTCAGAAAATTTCTCACGCAGTAGAAAAAAGACTATTGTGACATTGGGAACCTGTACCAGTAAAAGGTTTGAGCCCCCACCACCACCACCATCTTCATCTCAGATCAAGTCAGTGCCATCCTACATTTGTTTGTTTGCATCTTTACGGTAGTTTCACCAAAATGCGTACACCTCATCATGGCATCGAATCAATATCTTTTGAAAGTGGTTCGTCTTGATGAGGCGTCAGCATGAAACTTCTGCAGCTATATTGACTTTTCTTCTGATGAACTGTAAGACTTTGATGGCATAGAGAATAAGCATCCTTAATATGATTGCAGATACCAGCAAAAAACAAATATTTCATCCAGCAATGGAGAATATTCTCCACAAACCCTTGACACATAACAGTCCATATTCTGCACCGAAGGCTGCTGCTCTGCACTTTTCAAGGCTGCATGTGGAAAATCCAGCTTGCTGACGACAGTGACCCAAGAAGCACAGGGAGAGGATAACACTTCTCGAGTGTTTAATTATTTAACAGCAGAGAGTTAATATATGAGGACACAGCAACTCAGTATTTCTTGCCCACAAAGAAGAAAACATCTCCAGTGTGCAATGTGAATGGAGGCAGATCTTTAATTGACTTCCCTGTAAGTGCAGTCTTGAAGACAGATGGAGCACGGAAGCATAGCTATTCAGGACTGTGTAATTTATATAAAAAAAAGAAAGAAAGGAAGGAAGAAATAAATGCTGCACAATATGTGCTCAGGAAGAGGTAATGACAATTTCAATATATGTCTAAAAAAATGAGTAAATAAATAAAGCATCTACTGGAGACCTGTCCACAGCAGTCATTCTGATGGACAGGATATGCTGTGAGGAACAGGAAGTTGGCAGCTCAAGTTAATGTTTTCGTATCTCACACTGAAAAAGAGGCTCTAAGCACAATTTGCAAGACAAGGAGCAAAAACAGAGACATGACCCATCACAACCTGCACTCTCGTTGATGGCTTTGTGCTTTTGGCTGCTTTTCAGTTGAAGTGTTCCAGAAGTGACTCTGCATCTACAGTATAAACAGTGAACCTCAGGCTGGAGACATGAAGAAGAATGACAATGTTTAGTGTGAAGTGTTAGGAAAGTCAATAAGAAAAAGAACTCACTGTGTTTTGAAAGATTAAAGTTCAGCAACACCAACAAATTTAAGATTAATTTGTTAAATTAATCAATGCTCATTTGCTGTAATGTTATAAACTATTAGAAAATGAATACAGAAATGAAGCTAAACCCTTGAATGGTGCTAACGGACATGCAGCATGTGTAGACAGGTTTCCGGTAACTTTCTTAATAAAGTTTCAGCGTTCAAACAATGACCAGCACAACGGACTGGTGATGTTGGTAGAGACGTCCACAGCCACACAAATGCAGTCTGAGCAGATTCACCCACCATCTCTGCCACTTCCTCCAGGCTTCATTCCTGAGACCGCAAATGTTGATCATACAACACGGGACAACTGATCACAACGATGATGACGCTGTCTTCCATCTTCCTGTCTTGCAAGGTCCCAGAACTGAAGGATACCAGCTACTACAGGACCGTCCCTACAATTCATTGGCTAGCGCTTGCAGCTTAGCTGCAACTTCATTGGCTGCGTTGATGTACCGAAAGTTGAAAATTTCTCAAACTTTAAGGGGACCCAGCGCAACGCACGCAACCCACAATTCATTTCAGCAATGGATGTCATCACCACATGAAAATGACTCACACGGCGCAGCTGTGTGACTCCAGCCTACAGCGGTACACATTTATCACGTAAAAAAAAAAAAAAAAAAGTTGAACACACACAGGCTGCCAAAAATAGTAAAAAATTTCATCAAGTTTAGAAAACAGGTTTGTGCAATAAATAAATGAAATTTTAAGGGCGGACTCCTTTCCTGTAATTTGATATATGGATAAGACGTTATGACTTAAATAATCACATTTTAAGTTATCACAACCATAAACAGAGTATGTAAGGTCTTTTTAAGGGAGCAAGAAAAGCGTCTTCATTTCTCCTCGTTGCTTCCTGTCGTCTGATCTCATCAGCTTCTCATCGTCCATGGAAATTAGATTTAAAGCTTCACCTCAGAAGCAGTCTGTATTTAAAATATCTAAGAACAACATACACGACCCGCCTGACCTCACTAAGACTGTAGGTGGTGTCATGCAGATTCGGAGCAGAATCTAGATTGACGATCGCCGATTTCACACCTAAAAGACACCTCATAGACATGTCATCATGGTGAAGGCCGAGATTTATTTAATCTAAAGGGCACGAAACGAGTCTGGCCTTGCATGTTTCCTCATTATACCCTTACAAGTATTACAATCGATCTGGGGAACACTCAACTATTGGCTCAGGCCAGATGATGACGCTTGCTTACACAGTAAAAACTGAATTTTTTTTAATTTTTTTATTTGCTTCTGTGAGGATCCTGGTTTGGCAAAAAGAAAAAGTCAGTTGCCAGATGTCGCCAACTGTTTTATGATGGAAAACAACAGTAAAAACTTTTGTTTGTGGCTGATAATAAAGCCAACCGATAGCGAGGAGAGATGCAGCTGTCACTTCATTCAGACTTAAGAGTTAGCAGTTCATGTTTTTATGTGCAGATGCTACATTGTCTGGGTGCAAGAGCAGGGAAAAAAACAAAAAGCACAAGTGATGAATGGAGACAGAGGATGAACGAATGAAGCAGGTGAAACTGAAGGGGATCAAGCAGAAATACAAAGGACAGAGAAAGTGGAAATACAGGTAGCCAGTCATCCTCATCACTTCTCCTCCATCCACCTCCTTTACCTGCTTGATGAGCTAAAGAGAGATGATTCCCTGATCAGAACAAAGGAACTAATCATCGTAATAATGCTGCTGACAGCTGACTGGCCAACAAAGAGACAACCACACAGAGCATTAAGAAGGCTCGTCTCATGTCAGCTGTCAAGGGTGACTTTCATTTATGTAGCCACACACACACACACACACACACACACACACACACACACACACACACACACACCACTTAGCACAGAGTTAGCAACTGTAGCAGTTTTTGCTATACTGGAAAACAAATTTGACAAAAATCTTTTTTTTTTGCATCTTTTGTCTAAACAATTTTCCTTTTCATTACTATTATTATCATTATTATTATTATTATTATTATCCTACAGTTTGATTCATTCATTGTGAAACACTTTTTTGTCCTCTTTCGAGGCCCCACTGAGAAGAGAGAATGTTTCTAGCCAGTTAAATTCAGAATTTTACTTTTACTCGCTATCATTACATGTGCAGTTACCGCTCGTCAGTTTACTTATTTGTACATGACTTCAATAATTTGTTTATCCAATTTCATAGGACACAGTATGCTACTGATGAATCCAATGTAATGCTTATCTCGAGGCAGCTACCTGGGGGATTTATGAAAAGGGGAAAGAAAAAAGATGAGTCAGTTTAGCACAGCTGTCTGAGATTACACTGATTCACATGGGACTGAATGGATTTCTGACTTACTCACATATGAACACACAGGTATGTGGTGCCCTGGCAGGAGAGTCAAAATGAGAATAACATCAAAAAAAGAAACATGGCAAGTCATAATTCTGACAGGCCGGATCTGAATATTTAGGTTACAGCAATGAGTGTTAGCTAATTGACATGATTTTCAAAAATTTACCCATAAAATCTTTTACAAACCTTTACAGCCTAAACACGTTCTCAAAATTCACCAATAAATGGATCTTTGATGTCAAAATCAAGGCTTGCGTTACTGTATCTGGGGACACTGACCTGGAACATTTCTATCTCCGACTAAAAACATGATCTTCATTGAATCATAGCACAGGAACCCAATTTGTCCAGGAATTAGAAACATAATATCTAATGAGTGACTATGCAGCAGAACTAAAAACAAAATGAGAACACGAGCAGTTTATAAGTAATAAGACGTGTATGTGACCTTTTTCAGGTGTCAGGCTGGAAAGCTAATTATATCTCACTGATATATCACTGTGGTTACTCATTCTTTCAACATTTCATTTTTACTCGATATAACAAAGATAACCCGGACGACGACTGAACATTAAACCTTTATTTAGACGACATGGACAGCAGCGAAAACAGCGACCTCACTAAGACTTAGGAACATTTTTTTTTCCATTCAAATAAGACCATACAGCAGAAATTTAAAAATAGCGAACTTTAACTCTTTGGCTGCTAGTTCGCCGAATTTTGACGCACATAATGAGACAGATAAATCTTTGTAATTAGCAGAGTCTCTGCTTTCATGTGACACCTTCTTTGTGCGGTTTGTTTGAAGTGGAGAAATTAGCAAAACACTAAAAATCCAAAATTTAGGATTAGCATTTATAATGAAAATGAGCGTGCATGTGACCTACAACTTTAAAAAAGTTAAAATATTTTAAGCTATGTTTTTATCAAAAAAAAAAAAAAAAGATGGTGTGTAACTTGCAAGGCAGATCTATTTTTCAGTCTAATCTGACTACTGTTGGGATCTTGTTTCAACATCAAAACCCTGCAAAGAATTTTGAAAACACCATTAATACAAATATTTAATTTATAAATTATAATAGTGTTCTTCATATAAGTGTCATAAATGTCATAATTCTTTATGAATCATCAAGATGAAAAATAACTCTGGAGTACATAATGTTTTAACTTAATACACTGAGGTAAAATTAAAGTGCACGGCTCAGACATCTAAAAGTATATTAAATGAGGCCATTAATAGAGGAATTCCCCCCACAGCCTTTTTTTTCCTGCACAGACGGTTACGTAAGTGGGTTACCAAAATCTTCAAGGACCCGGCTACTATCAGCAGACTAGATGAAATGTCTCGCTTGAATAAAAATTCCACACCAACATTTTCCATATAACAAAGGAATGAAGATAAAGGTTAAAAAGTAGAGTATTACTTCAACTAAGGTTTTAAATGTCAATGTGAGTGTCATATTTAAATGTCATTTGGGCGTATGTGCGTGTTTCAGCTGAACTCATGGTCTATGCGTGGCAAAGACGTGTAACGAATCAAAAAAAAAACAAAAAAAACAATGACAAGAGTCTTTCTTTTGTGCAACACCCAAACATTCCCATTCACATTTTCTGCGCCTGCCATCAATCTGCTACCTTGTAATTCATGAGGAATGACTGAGGTGGATAAATAAACCTGGAGAAAAACAAACTCATTTTTCTTTTTTTTTTTTTTTCCTTCCCCTTTTTAAATTAGGTGAGATATCTGAGAATGGTGTTTTCCATGGTCCAATTTACATAGGAATAAGTGGGACAAGGTCAATACCCACTTTTTCATTAGAGTCAGACTACAAATACATAAGAGTGGCAGCAAAAGAATTATAGAGAGTAGATGTGAATTATTGTATTATTTACATAGTGAAATATATATCTAATAATATATAATTTAAAATGTCTGTCTGTGTGTGTGCCTGCAAGTATGTTTTAGGAAAAAAAAAAAAGGGAACTACCTCCGCAAAGTCCCCTGTACTATCATGGGGGAACTTACATAGGTGAAATTCTTCTTCCGTGAGACATGCAGATGTATCATCCCTTCTGAAAATCCCCACCCATTGCCACAAACTGCAGAGAAAAACAAGCACATAAAAAGGCAAACTGGGTCTTATATTTCACTATTGTTGAGGGAGAAGCTGTTTGGCCAGACATTTGCTCATGAATATTTAGGTTGTGCTCTTATGAATATGCATAAGGATGCCAGAGCAGCACTATCAGCACGCAGATTTATGAGTTAGTGTTCGAGGTAATGATAAGGGAGGAGATAGCCTGGCTTCTCGTGTAGGGAACACCGCAAAGAGCAAAGCAGCAAGAAATATATCAGAATTACTAGGACATAAATACAATTTAATGTGATTTTTGTCAGTTTAAAACTTACAAGCTTCAAAAAACTATAATGCTGCTTGTGCTTCATGTAAAAATGCCTTATCTATGAATCATGCCATGAATAACACTAGAAACAGTGAGCCTGACCAGCAGTGCCCGTCTATTTCCTAAAAATTCTGTCTCATGGAATGGATGTGGCACCCCTCTAATTCACAACCAAACTTATCGCAGTGGGGCGGGGGCAGCAGCAACCAGTCAAAACTAAAAAGAACCAAGATGGTGGCAGAATTGATGATAACACCTTGGATCAACCATTCACTGGCACTGCTCCTCTGCATGACATTTTAGATGCCATCAAACTGGTTGTTGTTGCATCACATGCTTCATTGGTTGTATACCATTCCACATGCGCCCAGGTGCAGTTTCTTTTGAGCTACCTGCAAAACAATTATTTATTCACACTACTCCTGTAGGAAGTAGAATCCAGAAGACCCAGACTAATTATTTTCATCCTAATATGGAAGAGACTACCCAGGCTAGAAATCTGCAGGCTGGATTCTAAAATTAAAATACTCAACAAAATTATATATAGCACTTTTAAACTTGAAAAAAAAAAATAACACCACTAAACAGAGCAGAATAATCACGAGGAAATAATAGGAAATTACATTTCTGTCATTTTCAGGATAGGAAATTGACATTTGTCTCCTCTGTGCCACCTGAGATACACACACACACACACACAAAAATCATCATAATTTTCCTTTGAGTTTTTAATCTGTACAGTACAACACCAGCATGTCCGTATCATTTGTGCATGTGTGGGGCCTCTTAAAAGTATGTCAGTGATAGCGCACCACACTGCCGAACCCCACGGCTGCACAGATATCACAATCTGTTGCCTTGGGTGCTGCAACGCCAGAGAAAGGAAGAAGAGACAGCATGCAGGAAAATACTGAAATAGTTTGGAATACTTCCCGCAGGAAGAAGGTGGAGACTGGACAACATGCTGGAACCTCCTGGAGACAATTTCACTATAAAGAAAAGGTTTTGTTGTGAGCACAGATAATGTTCTTGGGGTAGTGAAGGCATAGCAGATACTGGGAAATGTATTATATTCATTACACCTGAGCATCGCAGGTCGAAATTTTCAAGCATTTGCATGAAAATTATAAAAACTTCCACCACACTTAATATTGAGGTTGTGCATTTGGACACCCTCCATAGGACCTCAATAAAAGTCAGTGCAAAATATGTGACAGAGCTAATTAAATTTTACCATGTCTAAGAAGAAAAGCTTCACTTCTCATGCATGTGAGTCACTGTGGAATTATTTTCATTAGCTTGCGGGATCTTGTTAGAGGCAGTTGATGTGACTTCCTTTAGAAAAATGCCAGACTTTTTTAAGAAAAAAATTCTGATTAAGCATGGCAGGAGTGCAAAACAATGTCTGCTACTGAAGTACAGCAAGGAATTAGTATTATCACTGGCATCCAGTGATTTGAAACACTTTTTTTTTTCCTTTGCCCCAGATTGTCCTGGCTTCCTCTACTACATCTCAATCTGTGGCATGTTCTATGTTGTGAAAATCAGCAAACTCCTGTCATTCAAATGTGGCAAAAATGATGAAAGCCCGTATAGCTACTTTAAAGTATCTTCTCCTGCAAAGAACAAACAAACAAATAAACACATGCACAAACACACACAAATGCATGGATGAGGTGCCCCTGGGCAAGGCACCCCATACCCCCACCTGCTCCCCAGGCACTGCACCACGGCAGCCCGCTGCTCTGGGTCCAGCAGCCCAGATGGGTCAAATGCAGAGAAAGAATTCCTCCATGGGGATTAACAATAGTATATCAAAAAAAAAAAAAAAAGACAGAATGAATACAGAATGCTTTTTTAACACTGAATGTATGTACACATGATTCACAGTCTGTAGTATGGGAAAAGTACCCGTATGATGTGCTGATCTGGAAAATATACGGTGAACAGCAGGTTTCCCCGTACGGAGGATACAGTCCTCAGGCAGACCAGGTTTGACTTCCGACGGTTTTCTGCCGCCTGCATCTTATAATGCAGTGGGTCAATACAGTAGAAGAAACCAGTCAGAAGGGTCTCGGCCTCAGGGTATGCTATAGCATAATCACTTTTATAGTGTCATATATGAGCAAACAGTAACTGCTGGACCACTATTCAGTGTACACCCTAACCCTATACGAAAATGTATGGGCAGTATGTGGTTTTGAATGTGGCTATTGTTTCAATAATGCCACAATTTTTTAACAAACAGCAAGGAAATATTGATTCAATATTACACAGTGAAGAAGAAGAACAGCAAGTCGTTACAGCTTTCTGAGATCACAGAAGGAGAATTGACAGCTTCCTAAAGACGTACTGCTGTGTTCTTGCCAATTTTTCCCTCATTCAGTTGATACGTTTATTAACTTGAGCTAATAAAAGAGCTCATGGCTGTTGCTTGTTGTATGTATTGTTGTAAATTAACATTGTGCCTATTATAATGCCCAACTCTATTTCAACGTACATGTATTTATTGAACAAACTATGATGCCATGTAAGTGAAACACAAACAGAAAATTAGTGCAGTTGTTGAAAAAGAATTATTGTGTGCGCTGGTGGTGGCCAATTTTGGACTTGAACTTTACAGTACAATGAGCCTTTTTCCTAACCAGCATGAGACTGTCTTCAGTCAATGCTTTGCTGGGTCTGCTGCCTTGAGCAGCTGATGACAAAAGCTGAAGCTCTATACATCAAACGCTCTTCTCCGTTAGCTCCGAAAGGGAGCTGTTGCACAAACATCATTAACTTTGCCACATTCTCGCACTCCTGCTTCTACAATCTCCTTCATCTCATTTTACCTTTCAAGTGATGTCGTCAGTGTTGTCTTCACCACTTGCACTGTGCTTGAGATCAACCTGAGCTCAAGATAGTCATAAAGTTTACCTCAGGGTCCAGACACAGGCTCCTGCTGATACTACCCATAATCCATTGCTATGTAAACAACATAGGCAGGCTACAAGAATGTTCTCTGAAATGATATAAATCAGAAAACTGAGACAGTTTTCTAAACCACATACTATAATACCAGTCAACACTGTTTATTTTTTCCTAAATATAAGACATAAGATGCAGTACGCAGCAACAGAACTACATACATTATGTAGCATTTGGATGGTTTTCTACTAGTGGAAATATTTAGACGGTGTAACTGCTCTACCTGGCATACTACATCTACGAATTGCGCTACAATAATGGTGGTGGGCGGAGCAGTCACATAACTGGTTTCCATTTGTGCTGTAGCATTGTTGTTTGTATGACATATTATATATCGACTCAGCAATAGTACTTATGCCTACAATGCAAGCGGTCCGGGTTTGAATATGTTGTAAAAATTGTGACTCTTAAATAGTATAGCTGTAAAACCAATGCTAGTATTCACATGAAAAACCATATGAAGGTGAAGTCCCACAGAATACGGGCCGTGCCACCTCTGTGAATCACAGCCAATCACCAGAGGCGGCTTGCAGTGGTTAAGAATCGTCCCTGAATCCAAGAGTGGGATAAAGAAATCCAGGAATCCAGACTCCGTCTTGTACATCAATACTACACCTGCTGAGGTTTTATGTAAACAATTCAGGGGGTTGTAAAAGAGAGCTGAACCACGTATGAAGAGAAAACCAGTTGAAAAGCTCATTTAAACACCACTCATCAGCACCAAGGACAGAGTCAATGTTCTGTTTGTTCAAGGAACTTTTCATTAAAAAGGAAGAATGGATTTATTAAGAATTAGCTGCATGGGTCTATGCTGGATGATATTTTTGTTCGTAAAAAAGACCAAGTGAAGGTATCAAAAAAAAGACTATGAATCTGTCAGATGTGTAATCAGATTTTTAAGATGAAAAATAAGTAAAAAGATATAATTTGAGCACGAAAATTAGTCCTTCAAGTGATGAGCAGCCACTAAACTCTAGAACTCTACAATCATAGAAATGCGTTAGTCAAATGTAAATATATTTTTTCTTTCTTTCTTTCTTCTTTTATTTTTTAAGGGATGCGCATGAACAGATTTTTGAAAGATGTACCATGGCACAAAAATCCTCCCGGAAACTGAATGAGTTAATTATGACCTTTATGTTTTTCAGACACTGTTAAAATATATTTCTTTATACTGAAGTTTACAGTTCCAGAATCAATAATTTTATAATTTCAAGTTTTGAAAAGTATTTGATTTGTCAATTTGTTAAATTTAAAAATGTCAATCCAACTTTAAAAATGGAGTACTTTTTGTTCAGGTGTGTCTATATAGCTGGTGAACATTAAAATCATCAGAATGTCCACGTTGTGCTGAAAACAAAGACACTCAATATTCATATTGCTTCTGCACATATGTTTTAACATAGTAACAGAAAGAAAGCAGCCTAAATGCTCTGTGTTTTCAGGATCAAAACAGGCAGACTATAAGAAACTGAAGACAAGAAGAGGATGTTTTCGACCATAAGACAGAGAGCTCCAACATAAATGAAAATCCATAGTTGGTGATCAAAAGACAAATGTTGAAGGGTCTGCGATGCCCTTGTTACCCAATGAGCTAATTGTTAGAAATCTGAATTGATCTGAAATGGAAAGTAAATGAAACATGGATCAAAAGTGTCAGCAAATTAACAGCCTTTTGGAAGAAGAATCTTGAGAAAGGCTGAGAAAGCTGAGCTTCTGTCTCTTACATGCTTCAGCAGGTCTTCCAACGTACTTGCTAGGCAGTATGCCTAAAATGTTACTTGAAATATTTCAGCAATCTTTTACTGCTTTGACTCCTTTTCATCAACATTTCTGATCAGGACTGACAGTACTTTTGCATGCTATTGTTTGATACAGTTACTTCAGATGAATCACATTAAGGTTAAGTTATCCAATTAGTTACTTCGCTTAATAATGGAGTAAATCAGTTTTCTGAAAAACAAATATATAGTTTCATTCATCAAAACTACCCAGTGCCAAATGCATGTCAGAAAGAAGACAACGTCCAACTCAGCGGTTAAATGTGTCTCACGTACACATCTGGACAGGAGCAGGAGCTCTGCAGCACCTCAAAGGTAACAAAGTCTTTGTAGCACTCACAAATGAAGTCCTTTGCAATTGACTTCAGCAAGAATGTACTGAAAAAAATAAAAATAACAAGTTACTGCTGATTTCTTTGAGAGAAGGAAGTGTGAGAAAAGAAACATAAGAAAAAAAGGCCCTGCATATCACAACAAAAGGTGATATATTGTTGCTGTTTTGGGACTAAGAGAGCACAAAGCCTCCTTTATGCTCTTGGAGGAATTGAGCACAATGATGTCCATTTTTTTATTATTTCATCACAACCTGTATTCGCATTCTGTACACCCCCCCCTTTTTTTTTTTTTTGCTCCACCAGAGTAAATAGTGCTGTGTTTACAATAGTGACAGGATTTTTCATAAGATAAGAGAGGAAAAATTGAGAAAAAGGAAAAAGGAAGAGTGGTGGGAAGAAGTGAAGTGTGAGTTCTCCTTTTATGAGGATGTTCTTCCGTACGAGTGTGTGTATGCATGTCCACTTGGTATGGACATTAGTAATAAAGCCCAGGGCTAGAGCTGGAGCAGAGACAGTCAATATGCTATAATGGAGACTAGGTGCTCACTGCAGCACAGCATAAATGATAAATTATTCATTGGCTAAAACACCAGAGGCATCATCAGGCCACTGCTATTATTACCAGATGCCCATCAGCTGGTCATAGCAAAAATGCAAAAAATTTGTGGTAAACTTCTCCCTGAAGCAGCACAGTTTGATGGCTGCATAGAATGAAAAGCGAAGACAGAGCAGGTGTTGATGGACTTAAGAGGTTGTAGTTTACAGCTCCTTAAGCTCCCACATTCTTCTTGTTTTCTCATTTTATCTGTCCCTGCAGTTTTCAGCTTCCTTCCCCTCATTGTCCACTCCCAACTGTGTTTTTCTCCCTCAATATAGTCAGCTGTATCCACTCAGACCCTCTTCTTTCTTCCATTCATCTTTCCCTCTGTCCCCATGGTCACCCTTTCCTTCTCTCACCATCCTTATTTCAGTCCCCATCTCCAGTAGAGGAGGTGCCAAAGCAGTGAAATTGGCATTGAGGCTCTGTCAAAGTCAATGCAGAGCCATGTTAGCAGAATGAGAGTAGAAACGTCCTTATCTGGATGTCCACGGTATTCACAGCACGGGTGGGAGGAGGATTCAGCTTCACTTGCTGCTTTTTTGTTTTTATTTTATTTTTTCGTGTGTTGATTTCCCTCCTGTTTCTTCCGTCGTCCTCCCCCTGCTGTCCAAACTAATTATTGACAGGCTGCGGTGGAGGCTTCTAAGTCCACAAACACACACACACATTCAAAAGGAATCTACACACTGAGTTCTTACCGCACGCAACTGCATATAGCCACACACACACAGAGAAGCTAGAGAAGAACACCTGCCTGCATACATTTGCACAAGAAAACACATGCACAGACATAATACGACATTGTACGGCCCCCTGGTACAGCTATCCCACATCTGCCACATTATTACATTCATACACACATACATACACACACACAGCCTCTCACTATGGCCTCTCTTCTGTATCCTCTGTATCACACCTTCGTTGGGATCGAGACATTGCAGTTGAACAAGCCTACAGGTGTAGGCCCATGATACATGGACTGATTGACTGCGGGGCCTAGCTAACCTCCGGTCCGAATGTGATCCTCCTGGGCAAAATACATCTGCAAATATATATCTTAATTCTGGTCAATTCGAGATTAACACTTTTGCCTCCTGCCACATAACTGCAACTTTTCTTACATCTGCACTGGACTCAACCCAGAATGTGGTCGCTTAATAATGAGATACCAAAATCCTGTCATCTAAGTATGGAAATATGTCATTAATTAAGCCTTGCAGACTTGCTTGGGTACTGTAACATCACAAGCCCAGATGAGAGAAAAATTATCAAAGCCTTCCCCATCTTTGTCTACAAGCAACTTCAAATAATGCTGCATTTGCTGCACTTTTAAAGCAGGCAATACAAACTTGTAACACTGATTTCTAAAGAAACAACCTTTTGAAAAAGGGTTGTAAGAACCCAACTGAATGAA
Source organism: Arrhamphus sclerolepis (assembly GCA_037176975.1). Classification (NCBI taxonomy): domain Eukaryota; kingdom Metazoa; phylum Chordata; class Actinopteri; order Beloniformes; family Hemiramphidae; genus Arrhamphus; species Arrhamphus sclerolepis. The sequence goes on from JBAMYA010000016.1 coordinate 3,538,432, forward strand.
ACATAGCTGTAAAGACATGGCTGAAAAGGGCTCAATTGTACTGTGACCTTAAAACACGACACAGTTATTTCATTAAGACTTCAGAAAACTGTATCAGTGTTTTGTTTTGTTTATTTGTCAATTAGCACAGTACCTTCACAACAATTGGTTCTCTGTCACTGTGTGTGTGGTTATGAAATGTGCTGGAGCTGTGCTGGCAAATGTTGGTGGCATAAATATGTAAACAAACATGCGAGTAAACACAATGAGCCATATTATGGTGCGACATGCCGTGATTCACTTTCTGTGAGGTAATGAGAGATGAAGCATGAGCACTAACAGAAGTGTGGACAATTTTACAACCAGACATGACTCACTAGGTGTTCATGCTTTGAAAAATACATTAAAGCTACTTTTGAATACAACATTTTTACCATATTCTAGCCACGTATTATCTTCAACCATTAGCTAGGATTAGCGACTTTAACTAGCTAATCTGGAGGTGGTGGGGTGACTAGGGTTACTGGTGGATGCACCTACACTAACATGACATGTTATACATAGTTAACAACTTACTAGCCTGCATGCTGCTGAGACACATAAAATATCAACTTAAAAGTAGAAATAATGCAAATTTTTGGAGTAAATATAAGCATTCATATGATTTTGGCATCAATTAGCATGGCAATGGTTGACAATTTGAACTAACTCTGGAACATAGCGTCCCCTGTTAACTGCATGAGCTAGCATATCTTGGGACTGTTGGGAGTAAAGTGCAGCCCTGGTTTCCTGTACCATGTAGTCACCACAAAGCTTAACAAATAAACCATTTACCGAGGATAAAGCAAATGCACAGTTTTCTGCCAACACTGTATTTTTTATATTCCTCATGTCTTTTATAGTATTTCACATAAACCTTGACAGCAGTGGTGAATGAGTAGTTCCATATGCAAGAATCTTTTCAGACTTAATGTTTAATTCAAGAGAAACTCACCAACTTGAAATAATCTAAATTAGCTAAACTCAATTTAACTACATCAGTCAAATACTGTTCATGCTAAGTCAAACTAGCTTAACTTTATCTCACTAAATACTATTCATGGGCTCTTAAAGTGACACTTTCATTAACAAACTAAAATGCTCTACTTTGTTAGATTTTGCAACAATCAGCAAGGTTATTCAAGATATTTTTGGCAACATTCTTTTTTTTTCTGCTGGCAGTAATATTGACATTAACATCCAACTTAAACACAAGCTGTGACCTTTTCCACTTCCTCTATTTGTTCCTCTTATGGTTGAACTGCTGACAGCGATAAGCATCTCAAATGCTGATTAACTCTTGTCCCAGGCGGAATATTTTCAGACGACGACAAATTCGCAGTCATCATCTAACTGATAAAGGGGACAACTAAATCAGCTCTGGATAATCCTAAATAGCAAGCTTGAAGAAAATCTCTTTCTCTCTGTCTCATTAGCACTGGTGGAGCTTGCTGGCACTGCCAATCTGTGTCTGCCGTTACCTACGTTACCATGGTAACCATCCCCCCAAAAATATTTTATTTCAGGAAGCAACTCATCAGCAACAGGCGGTGACTCTGTCTCATTTTCTTTTTCACATGTTTTCTTCTCCTTTCTACCCATTTGTAGTGTTTCCTCAGTGTCCTTCTTCTATGCATCGTGCCTCCTTTCCAGCTCATTAGCTGTCACCGTGTGTCCATATTCAGCCACTGGGTGAGTTCATTTGTAGGTACAACCAGAGGAAATGGTGCTTTAGGCTCCGTCACAAGGCTGTTATCTGTGCTCATGGCTGCGGGAACGTGTGTGTCTGTCTGTTCACGAACAAATGCACACAAGCAAGTGCGGCTCTGCTGTGCAAGTGTCTACTTATATGCACGAGTGTTCCACGCGGGCAACTGCGTGTGTAACCGTTTGTGCCAATTATTTCATTACCGGCTGACAGATTTCTCTTTCCACTATTACTGCCCCCCTGTAGCCACAGTCAGCAGCAGCAGCGGCAACCCCACTGGTCGCACAGACTCACACACACACACACACACACTCACAAGTGTAAGCTAGCTCACAGCAACCAGTTCAAGTCCATCAATTAAAGAGGCAATTTGCTCAAGTGGTTCCACCTGGGCCAAAAGGCAGGTGGCTGAAAGTGCTCTGTTTACCTATCAGACATTATTAAAGCTGAGATATCACTAGTTTTACTTGTGTTTCTGTATATGAGCAAGAGATTGTGTCAAGTGTTCAGCTGATAAATTGAATGCACTGTATCTGTCAGTGTGTGGCAACCAAATGACAGATGATGCTAACATTTTGCAGATGTGATGTGCGCGTACACACTTTGTGTCACGTTATCAAACTGCTGGCACACAGAAGGGGAAGCAGATGCTTCATCTGTTCGCAAACACATGTCCATCAGTGACAAGACACCTTCAGTGATCCCTGCAAGTGTGTGTGTATTATTGTCTTTGCTTCATTGTGGACTGTGTGTGGCCTGCATGATATTTCATCACTTCTGGAGTACCCCAAGAACCTCTACTCTATCGCACTATATGCTACGTGTGGGCAAGTGACCCTTTTGTAACAATGTATGCAGATGTAGACACAGCTGCCTCTGTGGATTTTGAAGAATGGTGTTTTTAGAATATCTGATTATACTCGGAGTGTACTACAGAAAACATAAGATGGTGCATACTCTCTGTCAAGTCCTGTTGTGTAGCTGTGATAGTGTGTCCGCATACATATGCTTGGGCTTGTATTTGTTACTACAACCCTGCATGTTAATGCACAGACGTCCATGGCCTTGGCGTTTTAACTGCAAGCAGAGGCTGAGTGCTTTCATGCCAACCTCATCATCCAAAAGTGCTCATAGGCACGCCAGCAAGCTCACATAAGAGGCATCACCTGTACATACACTAGTGTTTCCTCTCCCCAACATTTGATTTAGGCAAGGGTATCCTTTTTCCTGCATCCCAAAAGTCCTATTTCCTTCCTCACAAAGTGATAAAACCCAAAGTGGTTTTATCCTTGGGCTTATGTGGCACAGCACAAGATATAATTTATTGTCTTTTCAGCAAGGCAAACATGCAAACCTAGCATATTTCATTTGCTGAACATATTAAAATATGATTTTCTCCTGCCTCTTTTAGTGTTTCAGGTTATGTGAGGAAATGATATCTGGGGTGCATCTAATTCATGCCCCCACTGTAAATTTCTGGGCGATAATAACCTCTGAAATATAAAATACCTGAGTACGTGTGCACTTTGTGTGATGAGTGGAGCTGAGCAAGACTGTGTTGTGAAAGGAAAAAAGATGAGTGATAAAGGCAAGCACATCAAATACGAAATAGAGAAAAAAATATGCATTACTTAGATGGCGGAACAGTAGAAACGTTACCATTCTACACCCTTATGCAGTCTTATTTGAACTCAAACAGACATATGCAAACGTAGGCTGTTTTAGCACCCATGATAATGAATGTATCATGCCTTGTAAATTATTTTGTCTACAGTGTTTATTACTTATAGGAGAAGAATTTGGCTTTAAAAATCCCAGAAGCAGCACTGAAAGAGTTTGGTTTTAACAATCCCTGCAGGTACAATAATGAAGTTTCTCTCTCTCCCATGTGGAACGGACTGTAATGATTATGATGTAGCAGAAATGCTTTTTTCCCCTTCCCTGCTGTTTTATCAGTAGAGCTGTAAACATAAGCATAAAACTATATGTATCAACAACGTAACTGCAAAATGGGCGATGAACAGAGAGAAGAGAGAGAGGGGTGTTGCATTTGAAACAGGTGGGCAAAAACAAGGCCTGTATAGACAAGTCACAGTCACATATTTGAGCCATTGCTTCGCATTAAAGTGAAAATATTAAATTTTATTTTCTGTTTTTCTCAGCTCAATATTTCTCCCAGGCTTAGCTTTGTTGTGATGCAAAACTCTTCTAATCAATTTAGCAGGAAAACAGGTTTGTTGTCTGCATTCAAAATACTTTTCAATTTCAGAAGACAAAGAAACTTCCAATGAGTAAACAAGCTAAAACATGCAATCATTTGAATAATGTTATCCCAGCAACCTGTCGAAATACAATTTGACGCTGTAATGCTTGCCAGCTACATCAATTATGTCAATGACAACGGCCAGGCGAGCTGCAAACCTGATGAGCTATCTCGCTTTGTTGCATGACTAACACCCATGTCAGCACCTTTCCCGCCACACGCTTTAATGGCATTAGAAGATAAATGAGTGGCACTGCTTGTTATGACCCATAACGATACGGCTTGTCCCTTACAGTGAACCAAACCCATTTTCTTCCACTGCGTTAGACCGGGAATAGGAATTGGAGCCCCACAAGCAATCTATTCAAGGCCACGACAAGCTAAGAGGATGTGACGTGCCAATGTTTTTTAGTGATTTTCATTATGTGTCATTCTATTCTAATTCATTTTCAAATGGACCATAAGAGCTGTCGCCGTCCACAGTGCAAAAGGCAGGAATGAATGAAAGAGGATCTTGTTTAGCTGGAAGACATCTCAAGAAAGAAAATAATGATCTTTATGAAATTGCTTTAGACACAATCTGACAGGAAAGACAAAGCAAGGGGCCAGCCTTGTTCAAATCGATAAAGTCTCCATTAGTTTTCTAAAGAGTAACATGTAATTTGTTGCAGAGCAGCGTAGCATCGGTAATATTCTGTCCCTTTGACACAAAAACCTGATGCACTATAGCCAACCTTATGTCAAATTAAACCTACACTTCTGTCAAGAAGGAAATGGAAAAAAACGGTTCAAGCACCAGATCCATAAAGCATGACCAAGCCAGTTATCACAGACACCACATTTGTGTCACAATGGCCTCCAGGGCCAAGCTTTTGTCAAGGCAGAAAACTCTCGTTTCTATATCCTTTCAAATGACTGTGATCTCATGCATGCAAAAGATCAGTCTTCCTAAGTAGCTATTGATCAGCTAGATGAACAGAGACACGGCAATTGATTGAACAATGGGGTAACCTCATCTCTACCTCTGACGCAGCATGAAACTGCAAATTGAAGCTACAGAAGGGTAAATACACTCCCCACCTGTCATTTCCTCAAGAATCTGTGCAACCATCACACTCAAGCACCCTGGTGGTCAGTGAATCAATAACTAAGAGAGTTAGACTATGAGTGAAACAGACAGGGGTCCAGCTCAGCTCCTTTAAATCAGCATTCTTTGAGCTTGTATATCTTCTTGAATCCAGTATAAGCTTGAGGTCAGATCATCCAAGGGGAGGGCCGAGCTTCTCTTTGAGAGAAGTGGGTGATGGACATGTTGCCAGTGTTGCAAGAAATGTGCCCAGTGGAATCCGCCCCTCCATGAAGGAAAATGCTGATCTGAGAGGATCTTTCTCCCACCAGCTGACAAGCGGATAGACAAATGGCTGTGCTGGTCTCTAACCTCTCAAACTAACAGCCCTCTTCCTTTTTCTCAAACTCCCCCGGGGGCTCCAAACAGTCTTCCCCCAGCTTTTATTCGGTAAAAATGTGTGCATATCCACATGACTAATTCATACAGCAGAGCTCTATCAGAGCGCAGTGACCAGAACACATTCCCTGGCCACTGGGTGAAGTTTTAATTAAAGCTACAACGGCGTTTGCTAGAAATTCTCCAATACTTCATTGTTCATGCAGGTCCCAACACTTTCCATCTGAGATGAGCACAATCTGAGCTACAATTAACTGCATGTGTTACACATTTTATCACCTGCATCTGTACTGCATTAATGCACCTGAGGACGTAGTATTGCACATCCTTGCTGATTCAAGGTTTTCCAGAGTATTTTAAATCTATGTCTTCAAGCTTGGATTGGTAGGACCCTGGGGAGTATCACATGGCACTTTCATGGGTGTAAGGGAGGGAATGAAGTGTGTAAGGGCCATGTCTTCCTGACATCACTATTTCCAAAGGCCAACGATTCTCTCCAGTAAAAGCTGGGACCAAGACAGCATCCTCACAGCCAGCTTTTCATTAGAACTTCATCTACTGCCATTTCTCCTTTTATTGTCCCACATCACTGCCAAAACCCAATCAATAGGACTTTAGGAAAACTGGGTGCAATAGTGCACACTTTTTACTGCCCCACAATCAATACGAACTGTGAAAAACAGTGCTGTGAGCAAATATTGAAGATTTGCCCACACAGACACAGGAGCAGATTACAAGTGCTCCAGGACACAGGGCGCAAGGGGGTTGTTTGGCCCAGTCTTAGATTACCATGAAAAACCACCACAGCTTCCTGCTGCAACTGTGATTGATTCATCAAAGTGATTTAATTAACAAACCCTTTAACTAATGAATCAATTAAGCAATTGATTAATGTGCATCGTCCTTATGGATTACAGCTGATACAGACCATTAAAGATAAATCGTGCTCAATTTAAAGCAGTTTACAGCAGATTACATGCGGGGGAATGCTTACCTATGTGTACTATTGCTGTGAGGGATTTGAATTCACTGAGGATTTGCCAAGTAAAACACGTTAGTGACAATGCTTCTGTTTGCAAAAGGAGTATTACTGCAGTATTAAATACATGCACATTATCTCAGTTGAGCCTAAAGCGGTGCTTGAGGGCTAGGTTCCCGAAAATCCCTCCTTTCTGCAGATTAATAATAGATGCTCGAAGAGGAAGAAATTCTTAATGACTACACCTCTGCTGCAATTTCTCACGTCAGAGCTCATGCTGCAGTTCAATCTCCTCAATAGAGATTAAACAATCATATTTTAGATGCAGGTGATGGCTGAAACAACCACGCTGTTCAAAGAGTTGCCTGAAGCTTATTCATGCTGCAACTTAATTGTTAGATGGAAAAAATGAGACATAACATTCGCAGAGCTGTTCTGTAGGCATCCACTGTTTAACAAATCTTGTGCAAGATATCAGTCATCCGATTTATTTTCAATGTTGTATGTCAAGCATAACCAAGCTGTTGGTCACTGGCAGGAACTGGGGTCACATCCTGAGGTTGAGATGTAGCTGCTCCGGCTTCCAGCAGAAGGTAGCAAGCTTTTTCATGCCTTTGTTTTCAGCTGAGGACTGTAATTAGACTCCATTTCACATGGAGCACATAAAGACATCTGACAGCATTTCACTGATCTGAGTCCTTTCACTACATTTGTTTTTTTGTTTGTTTTATTTATTTTTTCCTCCCCATTTCTACACCTGTTTTGATGAGCAGAAGAACATACAGTCCGTGACAGCTTCTACTTGGGACTGCAGACAGGCGGTGCTCTCCTTTTTAAACTCCCCTTCTCCACAGGCCGCGCACATACATGACACCCAGCGTTTACCACTCCTTGACCCAAATCTGCCTGAGGCAGCAGCTCTGAGCCAAAGAACCTCATTCAAATCCACAGCCTTTTAAACAGGATCCCCAGGACCTGACTTCATTTTGAGATAAATGAAAACTGATTTAACTTGCTGGATGTCAGGTGTAGTGTGTACACACCTATCTCTGTCACTTTGGCCCACTTTGGCTCAGCTCGTGTTTGTACCTGGAGATCAATAACTGCAGTCATTAGACAGACTACAGGTCTGCTTGGTGGAGCTGGAGGATGCAAATTGGCTGTCTTTTCAACCTTGCAGTTTCAAATACCAACAATACCAACATAATTTGCTAAACAGAACAGGGACGGCAGCATCTGCGAATCACAAAGGCCAGATCGTTTTCCATTTTCTAGCAAATACCAACAATGCACGAACCAATCGAAAACATTTTGTTTGTGCCCCGTATCAGTCTGGCTACTATCCAAACCAAGAAATAACAATAACAATTCCCATTTAAGCTAAAAACTCCAATACCAGTGCTGTGATAAGAGCAGAATGAAGGGCCCAACTGGAGATGGGTTTTATTACTTGCTGATCTCTTTTAAACAAACGCCTGTCTTTTTAACTCATTCTTCATCATTCTCGATCTTTACCCAACCTGCATTTTTTTTCAAAAAGAGACTTTTTCTTCAGCAAGCCAGAGTTTCCACAGTCAATTATTAGCATCCTTGCAAAGGTTACCAATGACTTCAAAGTGAAAAAAAAATCCCAAATGTTTTGTTTGTGCCTTCATTTACTTTGAGGAATTTCTTTCCTGATGGCAGAAAGAATTGCAAAGTGAGAGCAGGTTTTACAGGAAAGCAACATTAATGCAGATGGCGTCATTGTCCTATAGCTACTACTGTATATGCACAATCAGCATTTTCTTCACGTTGATCAGTAATCAGCAAAAGAACTCATCAGCTGCTTGGTGTATGCTGGTAAAAATAATAAAATAACATGAAATAATTATTTCTGTTTAAAATTACTTTTGACTGTTGTACAACAGCCATAGTCATAATCCTGCCTGATATAAACCTCCACAACGTTACTGTAAATGCAAAGTGAGAATTAGTGCCCATAAAGTATTTAATAGTACTTCCCTTTTTAGCTGGAAATTTAACCCATAAAATGCCTAAATTCTAGGCTACAAATTAATCCATGTCTGTGAGTAACATCTTTCTTTGTTTCGATGACAAATATAATGAATTTCCATAGCAGGAACTATTCCATGAACCCGTCAGAATTTCTATCGCCATGTGATAAATTTTTCGGCCAATGAAAAGCAAAATGGGATTTGCTCCATTGTCTGAATTATTGAAGTGGACATTGTTAGAAATTTATGGCACAAAATCCATCCACATTATCAGTGCCCGGTGTCTGAATGTGTTTCGAGTCCGAGTCCAGTCAAGTTGGTTCTCTCGTGAGTATATCTGTTACCAAAATCCCCATCCTTGGATCTCTAGCTCACTGCACTGCCACCTTCACTGGTATGAAAATAACTGTGCTACCTTCAGACAGCACACCGCCTCAATGCACATCTGTACACACCCACATGCATGAAAAACACAACAGCAGCAATCAATCTGTGACATGGCAGAGGGGAAACTAAAAATACATTTGCTTACTTCTTCCTTTTGTTCTAACTCACACAGGAGATGGTGGCATCGGACAACCGAGATTATCTTCCTCAAAGAATAAGACCAAAAGGGTCCGTTCTTTTAAGGCCTCTTGTGGATTTTCTTTTCATTACCCCCATCCCAAAAATCTGCCACCAAAGCAGTCCCTTAAATTCATTTATTCACTTTGTATTCTTAGTCCTTAAAGCCAGCTATGACCTTGCTCATTCTTATAGATTAAAGTGAACATATTCCTAACCTTCAATAACGTGACTCCTCTCCATCTTTCCGCAGCAAATTTGCTACCACAAATGATAATAACGTCAAACTTCATCTTTTTTTGCCACAGAGTGACAAGCACTATTCCCCCAAAGTTGAAAGGCATTATGTTAAGTTAGAAAGTGAAAAAAAATGCAGGCTTAAGGGGAAAAAAATCAGTGTAAAAGCACAACATGATACAGACAAACAACTCAGCAGCCAAGGTCAAAAATATTGCCTTGCCAGTCAACAAGCTCAACAATGCTGATGGCCTGAGTCTAATGAGAACCCCCTCGCATTAACACAGCTATGAGCAGCACTTTTTTTGCACAGTTTCATGATGACACAATCCTCTTTTTTGACCTCTGTGGAAAAGAATGCAACAGTAAATTCAGTCGTCGATGCAAGGCTTCGGGACATGTGCCACTAAAAGAAATCTTCTGTCTCCTTGCTTGGCACTTTGGTGAACTGACCAGTTTGTGTTTATATTCGAGTTTTTTTTTTTTGGCGGAGGGTTCTACCTCCTTTCTGTAAGACTGGGCATTCTTTGCCAATGCTTGACCTGAATATCTTCCCAGGACTGCAGGAAGAGAAAGGGATGGCGAGCAATCCCAAGCAAAGCTTTTCAAACTCCACACAAAAGGGCTACTCACCCTGGGGCATACATGTATCAAGGGAATATTAACTGTAAACCACCACCCCCCCCCCCCTTTTTTTTTTCATTTTTTAGCAAGCTCTCCACTTTCCACAGTGCACTAATTCCCTGGGCAACACCATTTGACTTTCATAAGCAGTTTGAGCAGTAAGTGTGCTCAACTTCTGCATGAAGATCTCCCCACAGATGTAATTTGTGTTTATAATGCTGCATTGTACGTGGAATTAATGACTGGTTACGGGGTATAATGTGCGTCGCTGAAACATCACTCAAGTTATGACTCATTAAACCACACGCCATTCACTGCTGAATGTCAGCAAATGACAATCCATTAATTATCATCCCCAAAAGCTCCCAACAGCTCGCCACAAAGCAGCCATGTCTGCGGGATGTGGGACGCAGACGGGCACCGTGAACGGAGCACCCGAGCACCGATCCACGCGGGGGAGGTGTGTGAGTGCTCGTCAGGGTTGAAATAAATCTCGGCGTGGACACGAAAGGGTAAGCAAACACAATAGAAGGTGAAAGGGGCGACATTTAAACCGCTTGACCTCAATGTTACCCTAAAGCAAGACTCTAGTGCCATCTATTGAAAACGTTTAAGGAAAACCCGAATTTCTGCTCAAACGGTGAATATTTGTGTCAGTTGTATTTTTTTTTTCACCTGCACACATTGAACATCAATTCATTTCCTAATTTATTTATAATACCACTATTATAATCAGACCGATGACTTGTTGATGAAGAACCCTGAAGGTGCGTTCCTGCGGAAAACTTCATTAACTGCATTTTTTTAAATAAAAAAAAAGAAAGAAAAAAAAAGAAGGCAGGTGTACATGACAACCTAGGAGTAGACTGGTGGATTTATGAGGGCTTTACCTTCTTTGAGTAGGCGGGAGTGAATGAGGAGGATGAGAAAGCAGCAAAGCGCTGCTCCGGTCAGAGCCCACGCCACTCTGAGAAGCTGCATCCCGGGGCAGGAACGTTCGTGGCGCACCGAGACAGCCGCGCAGCGGGCGAGACACACTCCAACTCAGCTCACGGACACGCGCTCACTCGTTCTCTGATGCAATTGACTATTCATTGTGCTGGGGGGGAAAAAAAATCCAGTGACTACAAAAATAAAATAAATAAAAAAAATAAAAAAATAAAAAGAGGTTGAGAATCCGTAAGGCGCGCTATTCGTTCTTTCTCAGTCAGAGTGACTCCAAACCGAGTGGGCGATTAACTCCCAAACACTGTCTGACGGGTTGGCATCTTTCCTTCTCCTCCTTCTCTTTTCTTCGGGAGTCTGACGCCGGTTTTACGCGCACAGCGGTCCACGGCGATGCGGCGCACAGCTGACGATCAGCGCTCTCCGCGGCATGTTACGCACGTCTCTCCCGCTGCTGGAGAGGCAGAGGTACACAACTGAGTTGCCTTGCAGCCCCTCTCTCGCGCGCCCGTTTTACCCTCCCTTCTTCTGTCGCTCTCTCTCTCTCCCTTTCTCTCTCCACCTCCCTCTCCGTTTCCTCCTTCATTCAGTCAGATGCAACTATTGCCATTTACGCAGGAGAACGTGCAGTTTCATAAACTATGCATATCCGGGATAATCCCCACGTTGCTTCAGTTGCCTCTTGAAAACACATTCTCCAAATCCAAGAGCTGTGCACGACAAAATTCCCCTCGCTTTTCTGTAAAAGAAGTTGCGCAAAGACTTGGCTGAGTAGGGTCAGTTGTTTAGTCTCCCTCCGGATGATGCAAGAAAAGCTGGATCCAGACATTTGCAGTCTGCGTCTCTCATATTTCTATCCCAGTGAGATAGTTTTTCTCTCTCTGCTTAGCTCCAGGTTACGTCACAGCTCGCCCCCAAATAATCTCATCCAGATATAAAGCATGAGCTGTTGGAAAATGATGCTGAGCCAAGCGTGGGTTGCAGGTGATCACCATATATGGCAATGGACTCGTTAAGTTGTTAAAGGCCTCTTTTTCTGCCGTCTAAAAATCCCTGCTGCTGCAGTTCATCCGCGGATGCTGGGTAAATGGAAAAGAAACTCTGTGTTTCCATGTTAGTAAAGCCTTTGTGTTCTTGGAACAAGCAGTGTGGCTTTGATTAACCCAGCCCGAGGCTCCACAGGAACACTCCACAAACCCTCAAAGCAATTAGCCTGAAATCTCATTATATGATGAATATACAGAATTGGTGCACATTCTTAAAAAGCCTCTGCTGCTCTGCTGGGAGACGGAATCAGGCTCCTGTAAGCTAAAGCAGTCCACCTGGAGGTGAACCAATAATACACATGCTGCTGAGCTCCAAACACATTGATTCATCCCAGCTAACGTTAGCCTATGTTTCCCTGAGGTTAAAAAAAAAACAAAAATAAAAACATGATACTTAGAGCTCCTACAAGCTAATTCAGGAGTTTAAACATGAGAGGAATGGAAACCTCTTTACATAATACTTATACACATATATATAGGCCTACATTTCTTTATTTTATTTATTAATATACTATAAGAGAATGTTCCAACAACATTCTACTGATGTGACAGGTTAAGTGATGTATCCATGCTATTACATTTGAAGCCATTAAGGATGCATCATTTAATTAGAAAATCTGAAATCACTTAAAATAATTAGTTACTAAAATGTAAAACAATTTTTAAAAAGCCTGCGCTTGCTCTAAATAATGAAATCCTTTAAGATATTCTGCATATCTTGTGATGCATATATATATATGTGTATAATTTTAGATTATGTGATTGAGATGTCTGTCGTGTTGTAGTTCAGCATACACATTTCTGTTATTAACTTTGTGTGTGTGTGAGTGAGTGAGAGAGAGAGAGAGAGAAAGAGAGAGATAAGACAGCAGCTACACAGATGGACTTCATAAGGTTGGTGTATGGCGCATGAACAATTTGTATTGCCTCTTGACTGCTGTCATGCATACACAATAAGTCCACACACACACAAACTGCAGCACAAACATATGCATAGAGATATCAAATACTGACATAATGTTATTCACTCTATTTTCTTGTAAATAAATAACAGACTGTGACTGTGGCAAAGCACTCAAAACAGAACACACAGCGATTATAGAAAGGTATGTTTTATTTCAAAACAAGACTCTTGGCTTCTGCTGCCATGGCTCCTGGTGTGTCTCTCTGGTTCCAGCATGCTACTACTTAATAAAGGGAAAGAGCTGATTGATCATTTGGAGCGCTGTTCTCAGCACTGGTCCCAGAGCCGCTGCTCCGCATCTCCGCTTACATCCCACTACCACAGTGACCAAGGGGCTGCATCTGTGGTGCTAGTCTGACAGGATCCCAGAAGTAAGGAAAAAAAAAAAAAGCCAGCAGGCTGCAGCTACCATAAACCCCAGCCAAAGCCTGCTAATCAGAGGACAGCCTATAGTTTCTCAGCTGAAAGCCTGGGAAACAGCTGGATCCTTCAAATACGCCACCCTCCCCTGGATCCTTCTAAATTGAGTAAACTTTGCCTGAATCTGGGCCAGGACAGAGGTCCAAGGAGCCTGGGGACTCTGATCATTTACCAAGTATCAGCTAGCGAAGGCTGATGGTGGAGCTCAATCAGAGATATTAGGAGAATGTTCAGGGAAAATGTTCAGCCAAATCAAAGTAAAATTTATAATATATTCATATCGGCACAATATTCCATGTCAACCATATGACAAGCAACTAACTACCAGGCAACATAATGGGAACTAGATATCGTTAGCTGAGAGGTCCATTTGTTTCCTGTTCAAGGCTATTGTGATGAAGGGCACTCATTTAATCAGCCAGTGAGATCATCTTGAAGATTCATGAGTGATCACAGCACCTGAAACACACACTTCCTCCCCAGCCTACTTGTGTGTGAAGAATGACGGTGCCAGTCACACCAGAAAAGTGTCATTGCAGTGTCAATAAGAATGGCTCCTGCAGCTACAAAGACTAATTAGCCGATGACAGCTGGAATGCAGCCCCAGACTGAGTGTGTATTTGTCTACACACTTATTTACATTCCACTAAGTTTGCATGTTTGTGTGTTTCTTGATGAGCTATGATCCGTCCACCCGCTGTACATAAAGCAATTAACTGAAACATAAACTCTTCAAGGATTCGGGGTGAAAAGACGGCATGTTGGTTTGTGACTTTGCGGGTGTGCATGTCTGACATTATCCTCTGCTGAGCTTAAACGAGCCTCCGCTCACAAGAAGAGCAAAGAACTGTAAAAACATATCTCTGTGTATGTGCAAAAGCCCAATTAAGAGAAACACTGAGCGAAGATGATAAAGTTTGGCCTGACAGAGAAGCCAATTACGAGTCTTCACAAGGTTGCCATATTTGCACATCTGGGGCCAGATGCAAAGAACTCGGCGCGGTTTCGTGACTAAAAGTGAGCGTATGCACAAAAGCACAAATGCGTGTCCTTTTCAACTGATGTCTCCACCTGGTCCTCTTTCACGTATCTCAATCTAGTTTCTCAGTCTGATTCGCGAGCTCATTTGTGCTCCTCAAAATGAAGAACACATTCAGCTAATTCTGTCATTTGCATGTGAAAGCGCCGTTTGCATTAAACTGAATAGACACGACAATGAAAGTAGCAGCCACGAAGACATGGCACTGAGACACTCACAAGTCAAGTAAAGAAAGGAAAACCAACACTGTCTTATCTGAAAATCTAAATCATTTGGTTCCAGTAAATAAAAACAATCTCTAAAATGAAAAGCGTTCTCAGAGCAGCCATCTCTGCACCTGATCGTTACACACGATTGTTATCATTTACAGCACTCATGATTATAGTATAAGAATTTACCAAAGAAATCCCTGTGATGCGAGCTAGTAGTAGCAGTTTCCTTTTACGTTCAGTTCTGTCTCCTACCATTTCACCACATTCAGATTAAAGTTCTGTAAAACCCGAGCAAACGACACGGTTTTCCTCGATAATTTGTGTACGGTTTTCTGCGTGCGCACAGTTTAGTCACAACTAAGCCTGTGAAATAGTTTAGAAGTGTTCACAACATATGTGATGCACCAACAACATCATTTTTTTCATGGCAGGACTCTCCGGCTGAAAGCCAGATGGGTGAAGGAAGAAAAGAGACGGGAGTCAGGACAGAGAGGATGAAGGACTGAGAGACAAGAGGCACAAGAATATATAAACATGTGGTTGAAAAATAAATGATTCAAAGAACCTGAGAATCTGAGAATCTCACTGATTGTGCTGAATGGCTGCGGTCTTTGAACCCTCAGACTGCGCTGCAATTAAAACAGTCATGATTCTGTGGTATCGGCCTGAAAGCCTCCGCAAGGTCATTGCTTTATTCACAAATGCAAGTTAAAAATTCTAATGTGTCTTCAGGATTATTTTTCCACAAATGCTGACACCTGCTTCAAGCTCAAGTTCATTTCAGATGGTAACGGATAAAGTGAAAGACGGTCCCGTTCTGACAATTCAGGATGTAAAGTGATTTTAAGAAAACATGAGCACTGCTGATTCTGAATCGTCAGGACTGATTGTGGACATGTGGTTGTTTGAAGAGAGATGGTCTTATTTAAAAGAAAATAAACAATATATATCTCATTTTAAGGATTTAGGAATACTATATCCTAATATTCCTAAATCTATTCAAATTAGCTTTTATTAAATGAGAAAAAAATGCCAATGGGGCTTGGCTAGAATTCTTATAATGAGATATGGCTACATGTTTTTAAAATAAGACTTTTTTTTCTTGAATCAAGGCTTTTTTTTTTTTTTTTTAAGAATTTCTTAGGAATTCAGGTTTGCAAGCTTTTCACCCACAGATAGCTGGGATAAGCTCCAGCAGAACCCTAAATTAGGAAAAGGAGTTAGTGCCCATGACATCACTTGTATGTTAAAAGTTAGAAACCTCTCAAGGAATTAACAAAACTGTGTGGGAATTTACAGGTACTGTATTTTGTATGTGGTAGTTAATGGGGAAAAAGTAAATTTGGTGAACTGGGCATTTTTGCAGCTTTTTGCTAGCCAGTTTTGTCTTTTTGTACAAGAACATGTCTTCTCATGCTAATTGAGGAGAGCTAATCTATGAAACTAGCCTATTTCTATTAATTTGTCCAGAATCAACTGCTAATTATTTAAAACATACTAAAATATCACATTATTGCTTAGCTAACCACAGATCTGTACTTGGCATTGCATCAGTGGTTTTTAGGAGCTTTTTTTTACCCAGTCCTTCTCTACAGAACACTGCTCCTGAAACCGTTTAACTGCATTTGGAATTTACCCAAGATTTTCCATATTAACCTAACGAAGAAAGCCTCTGGAAGGTTTCCATCAATTCGCTGGAAGTTTTCTGCTCCTTTGCAACCCTGCTAGCTCATACATCTATTAAGGCATAATTAATAACAAATTGACGCATTCATGTATTCTTTCAACTTCCTTCCTTCTCTTTTCATTACTTAAATCGATATCGATGAACTGAGTACACAGAGTTTAACTTCTACAGGTTTCCGTGGACCTCTTTTTTGGTCTAGAAGTCATTATAAATCCTTATTAGATGTGAGTATGCATTTTATTTGTAACCCCTCAGCTAGTTAAGAAAAAAAAACCCTGAAATCTTCTCTGTAAATTATTTAACAAATTCACTCTGGTCACCTACACTGCTGCCACATCTACTCACTTTCTCTTGGTCCTCGCTTGCTGTGCTTCTCTTTGCCAGGAGCCGGGAGAGGCGTTACTTGCTTTGTCCTCTGTGCAGGTCACTGGCTTTGTGCCAGACAGAGCCCACGCCAATAAAAGCCATGAGTAATGGCCTAAAACTTCGACATTCACTGTGTTTCCCATTATTTCCCATGACCAATAAATCTGAGGAGGACTTAATCAAAGGAAAAAGCCTGAACATACGGCCCGTGTCCAGTAGGGTGTCCAACAGTTAGATCCTTTTACTTTAATCAGTGATAAAAGTTGAGGTGGCAGCCCCCCAATATGGCTTCACTTGTGACCCACTTTGTCTTGTGACAGGTGAAGTCAGTGTTGAGGAGGCTGCGGCTGTCATGAAACAAAACTGCTTCTGGGCTTTTGAGATCAGGCAGACAATGAATAAAGTCCCTTAAGACCCTAATAAACAGATAATTGAATAAATGTTTCAAAATCCACAGATTACTGAGCGAACAAGTCACAGCAGGAGAGAGTACTCTTTTATGTGTCTGTATATTTTAAACAGCGCTGCAGCCAGATCTGGAAGGATCGTAAAAATGTTCTCCTCATCCTCATGCATTTTTCAAAACCCAATTTTACAATCTAATAATAAATAGCTAGAAGGCAATTGGTCCATATTCCACTGCAGTAATACTCATGGTCATTTGCAGTTACACTGTGACATGATTCAAGATTTAACTCCATAAAATCTGCTACAAGTCTTTTTTTTTTCTCCTCATTTGATGGTCATGGAGACAAACTATTAAGCTAAAGTTACAATATAATGATGCTTTAAGTTGACGTTGTAACTTTGCTTGGACATGCAGTATTTCTCCTCAGACTCATTTCACAGATATAATCTGAGAGCCGAATTGTTTGAACTGGATATCTTTGGCATCTAGGTTGTGTTAGCCCCATACTGATTCTCTTAGCAGTCTGATCTCCACCAACAACCTCAGAGGGAAACAACTGGCTATTTAAGTGCTAAATATCCCACTGTGCTGAATAACAAGCTGCTAACTTTGTTCATTTGCCAGCTTTTTGTGGCCATGTTATGCTGCATGGTGGTGCTTTTAAGAGCTATGTGCTGCAGCGGTAAATTAAGCCAAAACGCCATTGAAAGTGAAATAAACCTGGAAAAACAAAGATGGCGAAAGTTGGGGAGATGAGAGGGACTGCAAAGGCATTTGAGTTTAAATCTTCTATTGATCTCTCAAATTCACACAGTTTGTTCTGTTGTTGCTGTAAAAGTACGATAATAGTTTATAGCGCAGACAAAAACAAAAGAAAACACCGAACAATGCCACACCAGAACATCTCACCACCTTATGCTTTGTTTAATGTTTCGCTTCTTGAAAAGTAGAAAGAAGTTCTATGCTATTTGTAACTCAGAACATGTTTTCCCACTTCCAGTAAATATCTCTGCACCTTCTGCTTGCTGCCTACATGGTACGTAAGCTTTCTTCATATATAGCCCTGGCTCTGCAACATGGAAACAAATAGAGCAGGAGAAAATCGCTCCATAACCATAACAAACTTTGAAGTTGGGGGTTCATGAGGAGAGGAGGATGCTGTCCAGGTCACCCATTACACAACGTACTGGTCAGATACATGAGTACATTCAGTACTGGACTAACACTGCCATGATGCCATATATACATTAT
>JBAMYA010000016.1:3564037-3581544 GCA_037176975.1 Arrhamphus sclerolepis
AGGGCAACTTGCAATACTTGCAAAGTGGATATTTCATCAAAGGGAGGAAATACTACCAACATGCAGAAACATTTGCGCATGCAGCAACTATTAATGAATGTCACGTTTTTGATCCGCTCCATACTAACATTCATGATTCATTGGATTTGACTTCACTGTATTTGTCACTGGCTGATGTAGTTTTATTTTTGAGTGCTCAGCTCATATTTCCTTTCAAAAAGGAGAATTTTAATTTCTATTAGAAAAATGTTGGACATTCTTGTGGAATTGCCACAAATAATTTATGTCTTATTTTGTTTCAGTTCATGTTATTATTATTAAACTATTATGTTGGTGATGCTAATGGACCTGTTTGTTGTACTTTTTTCCAAATGAGAACTGATAAGGGAATCGATGAAGAACCGAATTGTTAAGCAGAATCGAAAATGGAATTGAAATTATAAAAATCTCACAAATTCCCATCCCGAACCAGTGATGATATGCATGTTTTTCAGCACTGGGATAAAGCCAGGGTTTTTTGAAAAAATATAGGGTGAACAGAAAAATTGCACCCATAATAGCAAAAGCCGGGATTTGAGTTAGAAGTTGAATGATACGGGTTTCCTCGCACCAGTTCAAATGTTGATTTTTTCTTTCATTTAATGA
Source organism: Arrhamphus sclerolepis (assembly GCA_037176975.1). Lineage (NCBI taxonomy): Eukaryota > Metazoa > Chordata > Actinopteri > Beloniformes > Hemiramphidae > Arrhamphus > Arrhamphus sclerolepis. The sequence continues at coordinate 3,564,683 of JBAMYA010000016.1, forward strand.
TCATGATTTTTTTTTTTTTTTTGGCTAATATGCTGAACCAGTTTTATTTTTCCTTTATCCCTACAATAACATAAGACTTTAAAAAAATAATAATCAAACCAATTCAATTCAGTTCACTGGCTCTGATACTTCTACCCAAACAGAGGGCTGCAAAAGAGACTGAACTCATCAAACCTAGAAGATATGTATCATCATGCAGCCAACCCTGAAAGACGTGAGCTTCCTCAGGAAGGAACGTCCACTCTGTCCCTTCTTGTAGAGAACATGATTATATTTCAAATCCAGTCTGCTGTTCAGATGAACGGCAAGGTACTCATACACCTCCACCATCTCCACTTCTTCTCTCATGATGAGAAAACTGTTTGACCTATTCTTGGTTCTCCTAAAACTTGCAATCGCATCCTTTGTCATGTTCACGTTCAAAATGAGGTGATTGTTTCCACACCATGCCACAAAGCAGTCCACCAGTTCTCTGTACTTTTATCCATCACTGAAATACTTCACTGAAACACTTTAAAGTCATCTGAGTATTTCTGGAGATGATTTGTGACTTGTATTAAAAATATATACATTCAAGAAGAATGGTGAGAGTACAGTTCCCTGTGGCGCTCCTGTGTTGCTGACAAACCTTGTCTCAGCCTAGTTTGTGAGTCTGGTTGTGTGTTTGAGTAGGTTTGTCATTGTCTTCTGCAGTTTCTCATGCTGTAATGTAGGCTGATGGTCTTAAATGCACTGGAGAAACTGAAGAACATGATCCTCACAGTGCTGAATACTTTGTCCAGATGACTGTGGATTCACTGAAGCATATGTATGATGGCATCTTCAACTCCAAGCCCACAACAATAAGCAAACTGCAGTTGGTCCTGGGAGGTGCTTGTTTGCTTATTCAGGTGAGCCAATAAAAGTGTTTGCAGGACTCTCATGTGGGATATGATGGACCAGCAACCTATCAAGGGTTCTTGAATAAACAGATATAGATAATGGATGGATGGATGGAAACAGAACTTTTCGTTATTCAAACTGAGGTTGAAAAGGTGCTGTAGAATCCCACATGGCTGGTCCACACAGGCTTTCAGTGCTCTGGGGCTGACATCACCTGAACATGCAGCCTCTTTCTGGTCCCGCCTCTCCAGCTGCCCCATCACTGGACAGCTAGAGACAGACAGGCAGGAGGGAGAGGTGGTGGGAGCCCCAGCATCTCCTGATGTGGTTGGAGATAACAATGGAGCAGCAGCAAGATCCATGACTGAGTTGAAAGATGAGACAGCTGAGATGTGACATGGAAGCAGTGGGTCTCGGAAGGGGAGGAGGTCTGTTTGACTGGAGGCAACAGAGGAGGATGCTGAGCTTGTTTCTGAGCTGAACCTGTTAAAAAAAGACAAGTTGAGTTTATTGGCTTTGTCCAGACTTCCTTCTATCTGATCCTCCTCCTGCTTGAAGCCTGTGATCCTTTTTATCACTGACAACACACCACATATATTGTTCTGCTGGAGCTTATCCTCCAGCTTTCTCTTGTACACCTTCTCGTTGTCTCTGATCTTGACTTCAGGACTTGACTTTTTTTTTGTTTTTGCACCAACCTCAATAATGCTGTTTCTCTTGAAAATTCCTGTCTGCCCATACTGTCTGAAAGCTGGGCAGAGATGTTTGAATCAGGAAGATGCTCCTGCATCTCTGTCTTGGTAAAACACATAATACCACACTGCTGAAATACCAGATGTGTCCTCATCAGCACCCCGAGCTCATCCATCTTATTTGATAGAGACCTCATGTTCCCCATTATGATGGAGTGGGAGATGGTTTCAACTTCCTCTTTCTCTCTCTCTCGCTACCTCTCTCTTTCTCTCTGCTTTGCTCCTGGTCTAGATCCACAGTGTCTCCTCTTCAAGTCATTGGTCATTCTTGAAATCTCAATCAGCTGCTCCCGATGTAGATAACTCTTCTGCTGCTTTGTTCATGCATTGTAACAAGTGGAAAGAAATGACAAAGTAACGAGGGAATTCCTTAAAGTAACGCAGTAGCCAAAACAGAATGAAACATTCTTCAAAAATCAATGTTGTCAGTGAAGAAGACTATGTAGAAAAATGTTTTAAAAGATATACTAAGCTAGCCAATTGAATGGAGGTACTCTCACCAAGAGAGGCATTATTCTAGAATCAAATCTAGGTAAGTATTTGTCTTTCTAATCAGCATTTTGTATTGCACATTTTTAAATAAAAAAATAATTCATACATTTAAAAAGATGTTAAACAAGCCAATTCATGTAATTACTATATGTACAAATATATAAAGTACTCAATATTAATCTAAGTGAACAAAAAACTCTAAAACTGTCACTGATAGTATTTAATTCACAAGAGTATCACACAGGTGATCTCATCTGCAGCAAACTATTACAATGTTTGTCTTCAAGTAGCAGAGGGAGAATGACAGTTCTGCCAGCGAGTTAAACAGGAGAGGCTGTCGCCTGAAATGATACCAAGACCTGACAAACAACTCTTTGTTTAAGCTAAAACATAAATAAAAAAAACAAAAAACGGATTTTCAAATTTATCCATCCATCCATCCCTGCTATTTCCTGTGCAGGGTCATAGGGGTCTGCTGGAGCCTATCCTTGCTCACTTCAGGCAAAAGGCAGGGGTACACCCTGGACAGGTTGCCAGTCCATCACAGGGCCACATATAGACATACAACCATTCACTCACACCTAGGAACAATTTTAGGAGCACCAATTAACCTATGAACATGTCTTTGGACTGTGGGAGGAAACCACAGTGCCCTCTGAGAACCCACACAAGCACAGGGAGAACATGCAAACTCCACACAGAAAGGCCCCTGTGGAGGCTTGAACCAGGAACCTTCTTGCTGTGAGGCAACAGTACTAACCACCAAGCCACTGTGCTGCCCATTTTGAAAACCAATTGTCACTCATTTGCAATAAAAGGAAAAAAAATGTATTGAGCAAAAGAAATGGTCTTTCAGCATAAACATGCTAATAACTTGTTTCAGATGTGAGAGCAGAACATGTGTGTGTGTGTGTGTGTGTGTCTGTACATGGTGCTGCGGTGCTCCGACCCCCAAAAAAGTGTGTGTGTCAGAAAACACAATTAAAAGCATCACAGCAACCAATATTGCTATCCTCATTCTTTTGTCCCTTGAGCAGTTACCAGGTTTCACTACCACCACAAACTCCTTCATATTTCCCACAAGACTTCTAGACATCTCAGACAAATAAACACCCCTGGATCTACTAGTAGGACAAAAAGGCTTAGGTTGCCCACAGATATGCCTGTCTGTCAATCCATCCATCCATCCATCCATCATCTATACCTGTTTGTTCATATTTACGACCACAGAGATCGGCTGGAACCTATCCCAGCTCACTTTGGGAGCTAGGCAGGAGAACTCTGGACAGGTCCCAGTACGTACATCACAGGGTCCTGTCTGCTAGCCAGCAAATTATTTTCATTACAGGATAGCCAATGATCAGCTTGATTAATCGGCTCACCAATCAATCAGTCAGCCTATAATTTGAACCAGTACCTTGAGGTTGTCAGGCCATGAAGCCTCCATGCTGCAACACAACATTTTAGATGTCTTTGGGGAGCAGTCTGGCAGCACAGAGCTGATTTCATCATTTGCATGGTCATATTTAGAAAAGTTTAAGCTTTTGAAGGAGAAACTCCTTTGTAACATAGGCAGCAGGGCCAAGCACAAAGTTCCCGGTGTCCATGGCTGTGAGGTGCCTACTTACCACTGCGCCTCTTTGGTAAATACCAACTGTCACCTTCTAATGCCAAAAGAGGGCTTATGACTGTGACAGGCACAATGCAATAATAAATCTGGGGCATCGTGTGCAACACCAACCAAAATACAGTAGCAAACTCCTTTGTGTTTACTGCTTTGCCCTTTTATCTATTTATTATTTAGCATTATTTGCACTTCTTGCCCTGTGATACTGTTTTTGTATGCAAAAACAAATATGAAGCAGGAACAAATATAATAGATACACTCAAACACCTCTGAGCATGCAAAAACAGACACAGACACTTGTGACTGCTTCCCCCCAGATACAGCATGCATTCCTGGCAGCGCTGGTAGTCCTTTCCCACTTTTCTTTTCATAACATCCAGGTCTTTTCAATAAAGATGCTTCGGGGGGCTCCAAGGAGCAGGACCTGAAAACAGAGTGAGCATTCAGTTCCGTTTGTATTATTCCCTGGTTTGAGACCTTACTCTGATTTCAAAAAACAAACAAACAAAAAAGACTACGGCTTATTTAAAGGCAGCCGTGCACACTCAAATCCTTTCCCAAACCAGGCCTACATTTTATATGCTCATGAGGGAACATCTTCTGCACTTTAGAATGAGCATTGTACGTTGTTAAGAGTGACACTGCATGATGGGATTTCTCTTTTGATGTGTGAGGACTACAGGATTGTGGCACAGTGTAAATCCTCATTTATTTATTTATTTATTTATTGCAGAAACTACATTTAGCAATGCAAAGAAAAGTAGTTTTTTTTCAGTATAAATGGACTTAAATTGTTCTGCACTGTTGTGGTGAAAAGCAGATTACAGATGCTGCAGGAGTGAACCACTGAAGAAGGCATTTGGCTTATTTCTGAAAATCCTGCAAGCATCAGAAAATTTGATGCTTAATATGGGTACAATGGCACAGCTGAGAAGAGAAGGGGAAGGAGAAGAGACAAGAAGGAGGGGGAGGCAAGGTTAGAGACAGGATGAAACAGTCAAACATATTTCACTGGAAAACAGTTCCTTTCTTCATAGTTTTCATTAAGTGACCTGTTTTAAAGAAAACCAGTGATGTACTATGGAAACCTTCCATTAAATAAAGCTGGTTCCTTCAGGATCTTTTTCTTTTTTCTATCTGGGAGCCAGCATAATCATTTTGTATATGCAGTGATATCATCTGCTTAATGCGCTATTTTACCATACAGTTAAACCTGGGTGATAAATCTAGCTGGGCTCTCCTTTAATAGATGCAGGGCCTTGCTGAATAATGTGTGCATTAGATTAGCAGCACTACAGAAGTGAACCACCGCGGTGAGAGAAATACAGTTAATCTCTCTTGGTGGTTCCCAAAGGATGAGAGAAGGTGTGTGCTTTTCTTTTTTCTTTTTTGTCTGCAAATGGGGCAGAGAGAAAGATTAAAGGATGGAGAGGAAAGCATGCATGTGTTTGCACATCAATTCAGAGGTGTCTTCTCTTGAAAGATCCTGACAAGGAGTCCATCTGCTCTGAGCGCACAACAGAGAACCTTAACAAAATGGCTTTCACACACACTCCAGCCTGGCATTCAAAAGAGCAGCTCGGGGTTACAAGTTGAAACAGGGCTTTACAGAGTCATCAACACATTTGCAGCTTAATTTGCACAGTTAAGCACGACTCTTTCACATTGTACAGTGTTTCTCCCTCCTTTTTTCTCCCTTAACAGGCTCTTGCTTCTTGACTTTGAATGAGTGAGGAGAGATTTGAGGTGACCTTGTTCTGGTGGATGATAATACAACAAAAGAACGGGGTTTGGAAATTGTGAAATTTCATTCCCACCATCCAGGGCATTCATTTCCCAGCATTATTTGGTACCTTCTCTACACTGCCTCATAAATTTAAATACTCTACTCTATATATGAGCCCAGTTCCAAAAACGTTAGCCTGTTGTTTGAAATGGAAATAAAATCAGAATGGGTGAGGAGATCAGTTGCCTGAGTTTTAGGAGATGAATGTCGTTCCATTCTTGTCTGATGGCATAGCTTTGGTTCAATGATGCATCAAATGTTTATCGATGAAAGGTCTGAACTGCAGGCAGGCCAGTTCTGCACCCAGTTCTTTCCCTGGAAAACCATGCTGTTGTGATGGATGCAGTATATAGTTTTATCACTGTCTTGCTGTAAATGGCGTCCCAACTTTTTGGGAATTATAATAAGCTGCATGCTGATGACTGTATAAAGTATGTCTGCATCCATGTGGCTGCATTTAACTGCAGCTTTGTGAGCATGAAGATGAAGATTGAATAGATTTTTAAAAAATGGAGTTTGGCTCAGGTTTAGGTAGGCCACATGCTGTATGGGTATTTATGAGCTTCTCTGTGGACTGAGAATATGAAACATAGAATAGAGAGAATAAATCAGGTGCCACAAAATGCTTTTGATCTTCTAAATGATTAGGCCTGAGTGTATGAAATTACTCACTGGCATGTGTGGAGTGTGTTGCTGTGTGTTCCACACCATCCAATGAGAACTCACACTAAAAGGATCAGTCTTTATTTTTTTTTTTTTGTTAGCTGTTTTGTTGTTTTTTTTGTTTGTTTGTTTGTTTTTTTGCTGGGGTGAGTTGCTGCCATGACAAGGGCAGGGCCAGTTCATTGTGAGGATGAGTGAACCTTATGATCAGACACTCAAATATGAGTCAAACAAAGTTCAGCTTTAAAAGTGAATGTCAACACAAAGACCCAGAGGACATTATGAGTCATTTCATCGGCACACAAAGAGAAGACAGAGAAGACATAAAATAGACTCAGAGCACTTTGCTAGACAAGTTATGGGCCACTTTATACAAAAACATGTTTAATGTTAAAAATATGTAAACATACCATGTGAAGTGGCACAGTGATACAACATTCATGAGCCCTGAGCTGCTGCACATGCTGCAAAAATATTTATATACTGGATGCTAACAGTGTAGCAAAAATCTGACTAAAGAGACTCATGATCGTTTATAAGGGACATATATATTTACATATATATAATCCCCTTCATCTCCTGGTTAATAGATACATAGAACTTTATTAATCACTGAAGGGAAATTCAAAATAGTATGGTTATATATTAGTTGTTTCCCAGAAGAGAGTCAAACAAAGCTGTTAAATTGACTCCAACAGAGGCACACCCTTTGAAGATGGGTATGTCTTTCACTGCACCCCCTGGAATAATATTTTATATTTAAATCAGTTGAGCACGCATGTTCATGACATGTTTCTTTGAATGTCCATTAAGACATTTATCATGAACTTTTGGCCACTGATTTCAATTCTATTTTACACAAAATAGAATATATTTTAAATTGTAAAATCTGAATTGCTTCAAAGAAAGAAATGTCAAACAAAATAATAATTTAAATAAATAAATAAATAAAGACTTCTCCATCATAATCTTTTCATTTCAAATATGCTGAATTTTGAGTCAAGCCTCAAAATTCTATTAGTTGTAACTAGTAATTAGTTTTAACTTAATCATTCCCTTTATATGCAAAACTTCCAAAGACAATTAAAAAGATTGAAATATTTTCATTAAGCTCAAATACCTTTACCTTGGGTGCTAAATTCGCAAAAATCGTGGTGTAATCTAATTTGGAATAAGGCTGTAACATAAAGTAAAGTGCTGTGAATACCTTCCACATGCACTGTACACAGAGTGAGACTGTGTACATGCAGTTTATTTTATTTTATTTTATTTTTTAAAAGGTGGGATTGCAATGCTTGTTAGTAACATATGGTGTAAACATTACTGTGAAGGAGTGTTTCTGCACCACTGAAACTGAACTGTAGGTTTCCACGCAGCCTATTTACAGTAGAGATCACTGTTGCTACCTGCTGACATGTGAGTTCATTATCAGAAGATCTAAATTTTTCATTTTCATATTTTTTAAATTTTTCTTCAAGTATTTTATACTACAATCTCCCTTTACAGGTAAAAAAGCAAAAACAAAAAAACAACATTATTCAATTCAATTCTTTTAGCCAACTGGAAAAATTAGCTTTTGCTAAAAAATAAATACATTATTTTTACTTGCTAAACCTCTAGCTAGAAGATTCTAGCTTTTATTTTTTTCATGTAATACAATATCACCAAATTATAAAATATTTAAAATGTAAAAAAAACATATAAAATGAAAAGGAGAGTTTGCCAGCAAATGAGTTTTAAGAGACAGGCCTTTTTTGTCAACTGAATCACATTTAATTTAGCATTAAAACTTGAACTATGCTTAGATTTAGAGCTATTTTTATCTATGTTTGTTTTGACAACTTAGTTGACTGATTATTAAATAAGTTTTATGAATTGATATAAACAAAAAAAAATGTCATGGACAATAATTAAAACATGTAAATGAAAAAAAAAGAAATGTCTCAGTTACAATGTATTCAAATTCTTCTACATGTTCCTCTGATGCAAAAATGTTGACTTTTTCTGGTGACTGTTATCTGATTTGTCAAGGAAATATCATGCTGCTGCTGCTGTCTCATAGCACATAAAATCGAAACAGCTGATAGGTAGTGATGACACAGTGCGTCAACAGGAAATAGAAAATGTGCCGACCAGCTCAGCTCAGCCTTGTGTGCTTCATTTCAGTTCCTTGCACTTGCACTTAGAGTGGCGTCAGACCAAACACAAAAGATGAGTGGGTTGTGGTTTGTAATGCAGGGAGAGGGTGAATGCTTACACACATATTAATACTAGCAGTGTGTGTACTGATATACTGACCATGCGTGATCCAACAAAACATCTCTGTTCACTCCTGCCGCCCCTGAATGTGAAAACACACTTCGAAAATCGCCCAAGGATTTGTTAATTAGCTTGCTAACATCTGCCCATCTCAGTACATGATGGGATTAGAATACCAAAAAATGTACCATATCATCTGATCAGCACCTTTCCACAACACCACCCATAACAACCACCTATGTAGCCAAAACACAAAAAAAGACATTTTTTAGTTTATGTGATCCCTCTTTAATTGGTGTTAGTAATGTTGATGAATAATGCATGTGCTTCTTTGAGAAAGGGCAGCACAGCAATAAATTGTGCATGTGTATTTGCATGTGGGTGGGTGTGATGGGGAATACTATCTACTTTGATGTGAAACTCAAATCCCAGATGTAATGCCCTCCATGGGCCAAAGTGAGCTGATATAACAAATCTTGCTTTTACGGGATGATTATAGGTGCGATTAAGTTGTAAGGGATGGACCTTTCAGGAGATGAGGAAATGGCCAGGTGTTGCAACCGTTGCAAGCTTTGGGTACGCAGTGCTCATGTGGCCTCCCCAGACACTGACAAATGAAGTAATTACATTTATGTGTGTCTAAAATTGATTCATCAACCAATGCTCGCTACGAAAAGCTTCTGATTTAATTAGAGAGCTGGTGACACATGCATCCTCCTCCAATAACAGATCATTTTTTACCAAAATGAAATCACCCATCAGTATGGAATTCAGCACCTCCCCGAGTCAATAATGTATTGTGTCATGTGTGTTAAACTTGGACTAACAGCAACTCAAAGACATATGTTGTAATCTGTTAATGAGAGAAAAGGTGTGACACAAAATCTACTCTACTAAATGAGAACATTTCCTGTTTGCTGTACAATATGAGTTTAACATTATTATTCAAGGTTTCATGGTTGGGGAACTCAAGCTTTTACTCAAGGCGCAGCAGTGGGTGCATGTGCTTGCCTAGATCTTTTGGCACAAAGTAAGTGACCAGTTGTGGAGTTATGCAAGGCATGTTGAATCCCATTTTTCATATTTTTTGGAAAACACCATCTTCTCAGGATTTGACTCACCCCGACACCAGTTAATTCAGAAATTAGCAGATGGATGGAATGATCAAGCCTGGGAGTTGCTTGGAAAATGCCCACCTTATACTAGTTACCACAATCTAAGATTTCCTTAGCTTATGCTAGCTTATGATGCTGTTGTGTTATGAGGTTATAGGGACCCAAATGCAGGAGTCAAGGCAGAAGTAATCCACAGTAAATTCCTTTAACTCCAAAAAAATGCCCAGCAGAAATATGGGAAAAGAGCATGTGGAATGAACATACATGGAATAATGAGATGTGCAAACAATGAGGACTGAAGGGCCCAAGGAAGTAAAACTAAATAAAACCAAACAGAGAAGCAGATTACCAAAACAAATCAGGAAGTAAAGATAACAGAGACAAAACCACCAATACTAAACAAAATCCAAATCCTAACAGATGCAGACTAACATTGCGTTGCTGAAGCCCTTGCGCCAGGCTCCACTGAAGGCATCTGTCACTTGCTGAAACGCCAAGAGCTAGCTGAGCTGAGCTGGCATTGGAAGGATGCTGACTGCTAAACTGGCCATCCAGGCCCCCAGTTGACAGCCCAAAGCTGATCAGTGGTCACTTGCCAGTCTAGAGCTTGTTTCTGGTGACCCAAGTCATTATCTTTAAAATAAGTGATTATCCTCTCTTAGATCTTAATTCGCTAAAGGCTAAAAGCTAAGTAGCTTCAGCACTGGTTAACAGTTCAACAAGCCAGATATGATTCCTAAAGAAAACAAAGATCACGGTTTTCGGTCTGTTCTGCAATCTGTAAATGCAAAAATAAGTCCTTGCATTGCAGTTTTGTACAACATTCCTTTTTAAAATTCCCAGAAAAAGCATCCCATGGGAGTGTAAAATCATTCTGACATCCATTATGACTGCTAGCATCATTAAATGCAGTGGCCCAGAAGTGCAATTTAGAATTTAATCCACTGTTTTATTTCACAACTAAACTGAAAAATAAATAAATAAATAGACATTAATCATCATGGCGTCATGTGGCAATAAAAAAAAAAAAAAAACAATAACAGAACAAAACATAGGATCTGTTGCTGCCTGATAACACAAAAGTCATATCACTTTCCCTGACTTCTCCCGGCTCTTGCATAGTGTAAAGCAAGAGGAACATTATGAAAGGCAAGTAAAGCACCACTGGTTCCCTCATTTATTTTTGCTGTCATATTCTTATGCATTTTCTCTTAGATGCTGCTCCTGTGACTTTTTCAGAAAATAATGACAAATGATGTTCATATTTTTGGCTCAAGATTGGATAGTGTTTTCTTTAGAGTTACATTATTAGAGTCGAAATGTGTCACTTTCACAAATGAATCTGCCATCCATGTGCTTTTAGTGTATTTCCAGCTGGTATTTTACATGAAGAAAACCACAGGGAAATTATGGGGACGAAACATAAAATCAAAAGAAGCTATGTTCTGCTTTTAATCATATTACAGTACTCCTAACACTGGTCTCATTTAAATGCAGGTTTCCACAAGAAATAGAGCTTGCTAATAAGTATTATAGAACACAAAAGAACCAACAAAAGAATTCATCAAAGACCGCATTTGCATGAATTTCACCAATTGTGTAACATCACGTACAGTATATTTATGCCTATAGGGTCCCTGCTGAAAAGTCGTAATGAGCTCTTCAACCCTAAAGAGGCAAGCATAACACGCATGTTCTGCTGTCAGTATGACAATGGAAAGATTTATCACTGCCAAAGGCTCAGAGGGAGAGAGTGTGAGCGGGAGGTGCTGAGACTGGAGGTGGATGGAGGAAATACTGAACAGAAAGAAAGACTGAGATAGTGGGAGTGAATGAGAGAAATAACAAATCGCCTCCAGCTTGCCATGCATGCATAACCGAGGCATGTTTCAGCATGTCTGGGAGTATCAGCTGGAGCTCAATGAGCACTTTCAGGCGACATTTCTAACGGAATCCCTCGCAGCAGTGCTACCCTTCTGTCCCACCCCTCTGCTTGCTGCTCTAGCTTTTTCTTTCACATCTCTGCCTTTATTGTTGCATCTTGTTGATTTCTCCCTCAGACTGTGTCAGAAGGGTAAAGAGAAAAGAGCAGACAACAGCCAGTCTTCAACCCCTTTTACACAACAGAGCCCCAGGGGTGATGACTGTCAAAAGACTAAACATGCACAAACTACTTATCCATATTTTTAGCAGAGACCAGCTAGTGTTGAGTTGTGTATTGGTGCCTCTGTATGAACCAGACCACCAAACATAAAGCTTTCATATTCATACACCTACCTTCATCAACAGTGAGTAGCTCGTTTCAATGATCAACCTTTTGTACGGTAAAATTGAAGCAGACTTTTCAGGTTCTCATCACTAATCTCCAACAAAATTATCCAGCTTTAGGTTACACTGAGCTGATGAATGATTAGATAATGAATTTGTCTATTCCATACTCATTATGACCACATTCATTAAAAAACCATTTTGGTTTTGTCTCAGACCAGGTGACTGGTTGTCAGCCAGAGTTAGCAGGTCCAATTGGAGACACATTACTTAATATTAATGTAGCCATTTCTGCCAGCTCTCACACCAATGAGCATGAAACGCGTACTTCAGTGTCATTGCGTGAGAGTTGGCAGCTATGATGTAGCACTTAGTTTAACCTGTTAGCATGCCAATATTAAGCACTAAGATCAGAAACCTGAAACACCATGTGTAGCCTATATTTCAACATACTATGAAAGATTAGCATGTAACTCATGCTAAATGCTAACATAGTTTTATGCTGCATGGTTATCATCTCGTAAAGTTAAAATAGCTGAGACAATAGTTATCATGGCAGTTAACCATAAATCACGGTTTTGATCTGTTGCACCAATCAGATCTTACCTTAGATGTGATTATAAGTTCAAAAGAGAAATGTACTAGTTGTTGTATTTCTGTGTATCTGTGTATGTCTTATAACGGCATATCCAAGGCCCACAAACTCTGTGGTACAAGACTTTATTTCTGGATTTCAACCAACTATGCCATCAGTGGGGATTAGCTTGCTTGGTCATAAGACTGAAGGAGCTGGGAAGGACTGGGCTGTGTCTCATGGCATTTAGTGGCCCAGCCAGTAGAAAATGGAGATATAGCCTGTATAGTGTTAAGATATATATGAACACCACATTCATTTTAAAAGGAAAAAAAAATGGCTGGAAATGGCCTTCTGATGTCCACTTTAACTAGCAGCCTGCTGATCAAATGCAACTGACTTGTAATAAGTTTGAGCATATGCTTTGACAATTTCCTGGTCTGTAACATGATTATCTGGGCTTGTTTTGGAACTGACGTGGAAACATAGCGGTGTTGAACTCGTCACCAGCTCCTCTTTATACTGGTGTGTTCAATATTCAAAATATGAAAACATTTTCCTAACAGGTAAACAGGTTTTGAAACTGGCCTTGGAACAGAACAATGATTGCAAGCAGACCAGCAAAGACAGGACAATGTTTGAAAATACACTCAAAAAAAAAAAAAAAAAGAATCAAGGTGTTGCAACAGCCCTGCGTTGCTTTGAAACTGAGTTTATAATTTTATAAGTTAAATCTGAAAAGTTGAGTGGAGGCTAAAACAGTTCTCTTATCAGGTTTATTTATTTATGTTTTGTGTTGCCACCCACCAGCCACAGATATCTTCGGTTAAACACGTTTTAGTTTCTGCAGTCGAGCACATGCTGCAACTGACTACAGACCAGCTAGTCAGACACTGCTATTTACTGTATTTCTGATACACTTCTGCCTTGGAAATTAAGCATCTGTAAGTAACATGCTGTAATTACTATATTTTTGAAGCACTGTAGCACATAATCTATGTTCTTGTCCCCTTGGATCTCATTGCAACATTTGACACCATCGACCACAAGATTCTCTTTAGTAAGTCGGACGAATGGCATTAAAATGGTTCAAATTGTTAGATAGATTTTAGTTTGTCCATGCAAAATATGATTGTTCCAGTCATACTAGCTGCAGAGCTCTGCAGGGTTCTGTTCTTGGACCAGTACTTTTCTTCTTATAGTGCCTTTAGGAAAAGTCATCATCATCATCAACTACTTGCCCTGTTATGTAGATGACACTCGGTTGTATTTGTCCTTGCAACCACTTGAAAGTAATCAAACAACCTTATCAGATGCATGCATTAAAGATCCAAAAGACCCATCAGATGACTGATGGATGTTAATTTCCTGCTTTTAAATTCAGATTATAGTTGTCATAATTGGTCCCAAGACCTGGAAGCATCACATCCAACCAGTTTTAGCTTCATTACACTGTCTGCCAGTTAAATTAATGATCTGCCTGTTGAGTAAATTCAAAATATTCCTCCTTATGTTGTTAAGCCTTGAACAATAAAACAACATATCTGAGAAAATCTCATGGCTCCTTACCGTCCTAGCAGAACACTCCGCTCTCTAAATGCAGATTTAGTTGCTGTTCCAAGAGTGTACAGGTCTAGAAAGACCTTCAGACTGCTCGTGGCTCATTTGCATTAACTAAAACATAATTTGATTTATAGGAGTAATAATAGGAATAATTATAATTATAATTATAGGAATAATTTGGACTAATCATTGTCAGTTAATGTATGTGTCTATGTATGTGTGTGCATGTGAGTATGTGCTTGTGGCAGCAACAGAAAGCTGCTTCCGGTGTAAAAGCACCTTGAGTGCTCCCTGGACAAGAAAGGTGCTATAAAACCACAGTGTTTTTGTTGTTGCAGAAAGAGTGGTGGAGCCTTTAGCTATCAGGCTCCTCTATTATGGAATCAACCTCTGACCTCGGTCCAGCAGACTGAGGCAGACTCCATCTCTACATTTCACTTCAATTTGATTTTATTTATATAGCATCTCTTTTTCTTTTTTGGCTCTAGTGGCCTTTATTGACTATAGAGAGTGACAGGAATCAAGGAAGAGAGATGGGGGAAGCCATGAAGTAAGGGGTCGACTGGGAGCTGGGAGTCGTACTCGCAACCTGCTGCTTGAAGATATTCTCTCATCTATGGTCCGCCCACTTTATTCACTCAACTACGCGACTGTAGCATCTCTTTTAAAACAAATTCAAAGCACTTTTCAGGGAACCAGAGGATGATCCCCAAGCAAATGTTAGTAATATTTATAAATATGAAACAAAGAAACATTAAGTAAGAAACAATAGCAGACAGAAAAGAAAAACATAACTTAACTCTGCAGTTTTTCCTTTAGGTGTGCTCCTACAGGCGTAGGCTGCTCAGCGACTCCCATGATGCACCGAGCATCCTCAGCATTTCTGTCTTCATCACAATTTAAGATTGTCCTGGATCATTTAACAGCATTAATACTGTTTGTCTTCTGCAGTCTCTCTCCTTTCTCCTTCTGCGCCTGTTGCTAGTCATGATTTAGAAAACTTTGCAAAATATTTTGCAACTGTTTATAACAGAACTTTGTGACTTCAGGACAAAGTTGAAATCATACCAAATTTGCAATTCTGTAACTGTCTTGCCTTGACCTTTTAAAAATGAAAAATTTACAACAAAATTAACATTTTTACAGAAGAAAAAGTCAGTTACTTTTTTTATTTGTGATTACATGAGAAAAATGTATGATAAAAGGTGCAAATTTTGTGACAAAAGCTCACAACTCCAAAAGAGTCCTGGAACTAATGAGAAATCTGACAACATAGCTGGTTGAGAAAATGAAGAATAACTGGCCCTTTAATGGTAACCATGGTGATGATCTGGCCCATGATGAAATAGAGTTTGACACCCCAAGAGGGTTCTGAATCTTGTTTCTGTGCCATTATGGGATGAATTTCCATGTTCTCCCTGTGTCTGCGTGGGTTTCCTCCAGGTAACATTAACCCTGGCACTAAATCCCGTCTAGGCAACATGTACATTAACTATAATCTGACTTAATTCATGGGAGTAATTAAAGGAATAACAGCAGTGATTAAAGGGGCTGTATAAGTAAGCCATTATTGTTGCTGTATCAAAACTGTTTTCATGTGTAGTACGGTTCATGCTTATTTGATTATTTATGCAGGCAAATACTTGTGTTATAATCAATTCATTACTATTGTTTCAAAACTAAATTGATGGAGGAAACGAGCCTTCGGTACAATACAAGAAAAGTCATGCCTTATGTGCTTAACAGAGGACGTAAAACTGTTCACTTGCCGTCTTGCAAAAGTCAGTGCATTGTGAGGATAGCACAAGCCCAGTGACAGTCCTCAGTCAGTCAGATTGCAGGACTGTATAGAGACCATGAGACAGCCGTGCATAAATGAATGTCCACACACATCAAAGAACTGATGCAAAGTGAAAAGTTTTGTGAAATAAATTACAGCAGTGTATTATGTCATGTGTTGTGGATCATTTCAGGATCTGGTGAGGACCAGATCCCTAATCATTGAGTATGTAAATCATGTGTAATAACTACTAAAAGTTATTATATTTACCTTGATATGTAAAAGATTAAACTAGAAGAACACAGGGCACATTAGCAGACAGAACTCTGCACACATAGAGACTTTGCTCTGACCTTGTATGCGGTGAGTACATCCACAAACTCAGGCTGTTACACACAGTAATTCTGTTGCATGGACTCTAAACCAACACAGTTTAAACTTTGAAAAGTACATCTATCAAATTAAGATCTTGCAGTCAGAGTGCCTTAAAGCTCCAAGGAAGCTTTAACACACTTTCAAGAAGCTGAAACAGTTCAGCTCAGCTACTTATTTCATCTGACTGCCTCATCTCTTTTCAGGCAGAAACATCCTCCTGTGTTTTCTGTCATACCATTAGTCTTTGCTGCTGCTGCAGCTGCAGCATGAGATCAGGCTTATCCACTCTGGCTTTTAAATCTTAACTTATTTTCCAGCATCCCCACAGCAAAAAAAGAAACTTGGAAGTGCAACTTTACTGAGTTTTTAAGCTCAGACTGAATGCTTAACTTGGTGCTAATTGCATTCCACTCTGCTGTCCTCCAACGTCCATGATGTCATGCTTCAATGCCATGTTTCAGAAATGCTTCTGATCACATAGTAGAGTTCTAAGTGTAAAACTACAATCAAAAAAAATAATGAAGTGTAGAAAAGAAAAAAAAACCAAAACATTCCGTTTGTTTTAAACTTACTTTAATAGGCAATATATCCCCAGAGAACTAAGTAGCTTCTACTAAAATACTGTTGGATTCCTGTTTCTATAAAAGAACAACACCAAATCTGAACAGATCTGCGCAAAAAAATAAAAAATAAAAAATCCCCTCCCTTCTAAAAAAATCTTACATG
>JBAMYA010000016.1:3581644-3593902 GCA_037176975.1 Arrhamphus sclerolepis
AGGTGAAGTCCATGATGATGAGAACTGAGGGATTCTGGGAGTTGTAGTGTTGGGGCCGGTGATCAGAAGGCTGGCGATCCTGACCGAGGTAGCTGGGAAGGAGCGGGCATGACAAATGTCAAATGTCGCAGATACAGATGCAGGTAAGAAGCCCTAGGTGATATTTTACCCAGAAATGCTGTTGTCTTCAATGGCCAGAAGCTCATTTAAAATTGAATGAGTTCAAAAGGAAAATTGTTTTTGTGGTCAGATGAATCAGAATTTGAAGTACTTTTTTGGAATCTATGGATGCTGCATCGTCCGGGCTTCCAACTTGTAATGAGCACTTAGTTCAAAAGTGTATGGGGGTGCATTTGTGCCTACAGACATCTGGGAAAAAAAAAAAAAAAAAAAAAAAATTGCTGAAAGGTCTATACAGTAAGAAATGCTCCAATCCAGAAAATGTCTTTTTCAGGGAAGGCCTTGCATCTTTCAGCAAGACAATGCTAAACATTTTACTGAATCCTTTTCAAAAGCATTGCTTTATAATAGAAGAGTTCCAGTGCAGAAATTGCCTGCCTGTTGTCCAGAACTTTTGTCCAGTGTTGGCTGGTTCATGAAATGGAAAAGATAGAAAAGGAGACACAGGGCTGTAAGGCATCTTTGGTTGGAATAGTACGATATTCCCCCTCTACAACTGTTGTTTAAGGATGAGGGCAAAAATTGACTTGACCAAATCTTTTGAGATGCTTTGCCATTAAATTCTAAATTACCTTATTTTTTCCTTAAAAACTGTATTGTAGTCATGGATGTACAGTATTACTGACGTTTACTGAGTTTATTTCAAAAAGAATATTCAAAAAACCCAAATTCAAATTTGATTGTAATGATGATTAATGATCTCAAAGGTGGGTAATTATTTTGATATGGATAATTAGTCAAATAATTTATCCTAGGAGACAGGTTTCACTGCTTGTGACAAAACCACAAAGAATTACTGTACAGAAAACTGCAGCTTTACATGGAGGATTTAAACCCCATTCCAGCTTTTTGGTTTCATGTTTGTTCCTGAAAATTCTTCTCAGAAATATTTTACAGTCATAGCATGCAGGTGTTTTCTGAAAAGAAAATTGATAATTATATTTTTAGGTCTATGAAGACCTCATAACAATAGGGATGCAAAAGTGCCTGCTTGCACACACAAACACACCACAATCCATTCTAATGCTCTGTGGTCGACCATAGCCAAACAGCATGGAAGTTGCAGAGTAATGGGACAATCCATCACCAGCTGCTGCGCAGTCTTAGTCAAAGACACCCACCCATGGAGACAGTGAGGGAGCAGGTCAGGAGGAAGCAAGCAGAGGGAAGCAATTTAAAGACCAGAGCTGATAAGTGGTGAGTGGGAGGAGGACAATGGGGGATTATTTTTGCCAGAATTCTGGACAATGTTCACTGTAGGGAAGTGTTTGTCTATAATACTGTAATGTGTACAAATCTATACATAGTGATGGCACCAGTTCTGTATTATCAATCTGTGGATCTTTGTTCAGTTTGAACATTTATATAATTTCCTGCTCTCATTTTTTCAATGATTTAGATGAACTTATGAAGAACAAACAAGGCTGTTTCCTAAAAAGTGGCAATAGAATAAAGACTTTAATCAATGAACTCCTTTTCTGAATGATAAATGGAAGGCATTGCTTTGAAAACTAATGATACTTTTATTCTGCTGCAACAGAACAAACAGTATCTGTTGTTTTCATTCCTTTTGAAACTTTTAAATCATACATATGTTTGAGACTGACCTCATCTAGACACTGAAATTTAAATGCAAGTCTTGAGGGTGAGCGACTCTTCTCTTCTGGCATCACCACTGAGGTGTGTGGTAAAAGACATGTCAAAGATAAATAATAACCAACACATGGCCCCACAGGGCATGTTATTCAGAAATACTCTAAAAATAGACACATTCAAATAAGAAATAACAGGGCAGGAAGGCAGGAAACTGAATAGAATCAAATGTTTGTGAAGATGAGGATTTGGAAAAGGACAAAGAAAACCTCATAGTATTTACGTTGAAGAAAGCTAGCACAAATGAACGACAGTGGAGGAAACTTTCAAAGAACATCCATCCTTTTTAACACTGTCACCCTTCCCTCACAGGGCCACACAAGACAAGACAAGCAACCATATACACCTGGTCCTCTAGTCAATTTTGAGTCACCAATCAGTAGTAATATACTGTAATACATGTAATAAATTAGACATGGAGAACACAGAGGTATAGAACAGTTTACTTAGCCTTACTCTAACTGTGACCACTGCCTTGACCACTAACATCCTCAATATGAAATCAACATGTGTATACTGAAATAAAGACTACTAGAGACATGAAGTTCAAGGCTTATTGACAAGAACAAAAACAGAAAAAGTAAAACCTCCAATACTTTAAAGTGTTGGGACCAAAGCTGGTGTTTCTTTCTTAACAGTGGAATAATTGAGTTGTTGAGTTGAGTTTACAGGAAAAGTATCACACAGGATGATCTGCTTCGTCTTTACCTTCCTGTAATATAGGACACCTCCAACTCTCACTGCACGTGCATCAACTTCAGGCTTGAAAGTTGTCGAGAAATCAGAAGCAGCAACTACACAAGGCCCATCTGAATAAACAAACATATAGGATGGGTTTAATTATTCAGGACTCAATGCAGTTTGCTTACTGTTGTGGGGTTGGAGTTGAAGGTGCCATCATACACCTGCTTCATCAAACCCACAGTCATCTGGACAGGGCAGGTAGCACCACAATGATTTAAGACCATCTAATCTGTTGTACTATGTAATAAACTACAGAAGACACAGGTGGGTGCCTTCACAATTGCCTGGATTTCTGACTATCTTGGGTTTCTAACCAGGTGTTCATCAGAACAGGAGCACCACAGAGGACTGTACTCTCCCCATTCTTCTACACTCTTTACTCCTCAAACTTCTAGTACAAGTCAATGTCCTGTCATCTGCAAAAAATACACATATGGCTTTAGTTGTGGGGTGCATCAGTGATGGACGAGAGACAATGTACAGAGCATTGATGGACTATTGTGTGTCATGCAAAGTGGTTCAACGGTCCAAAAGGAAACAATCATCTCATCTTCATCATTTTCATGCTGCACATCTTTTAGAAGTCTGTTCTGGAGAGTTCAATCCTATCTGCAGTCATCTGTTGGTGGAGTGGCATCAGAGCCAGTGACTTAAAGAAACTGATGAAGAAGGCTGGCTCTGTTCTGGAGCCTGGTGAACACACTGAAGGAGGAAATGTCATAAAATGAAAAACATCATTGACAACTCTGAACATCCTCTTCACAACACAGTGATTCAGCAACAAAGGCTTCTTCAGATCTGCTGTAACACAGACCACTACAGCAGATCCTTCCTGCCCACAGCAAGATCCATCTGCAATGAATCTTGAAAGAGATAAATTAATAAAGTATTTCTGAATTGAATGCATTTGAGGCTTTTCACTAATCCAGCTTCTTATTCAAAACCACTTGTTTTATGCTCGTGTTGGAAGGTCAACATTGTCCACTTGTTAAATCAATCATTGATATATTCCTATTCAGACTGCTCTTTGATCCCTTCAATCATGTCAGTGTTCCCTGTTTAGTTGAGGAAGCTGATAAATCTCTGTATTTAATTCCAGGTAGAAACACCATATGATTTTTTACATTCTTGTAAGATTAATTCAAGTCACACTGCAAAACATGGAATCGGTAGTTAATTAATTTACTCTATGTTACGCTGCGTGACAGACTGTCACATTCTGAGATGATTCCTCCAAGTTTCTGACACTGTCGTAGCCCGTCTTTGAGTGATGATGGGTAATTTTTCCCACGATTGCCCATCTTTTTAATAAGTTTAATTATTTTCATTGTGTAATATTTTTTTAATTAATTTTATTTGTATTCTATTCTCATGTTTTATGAAGGTTCTATTTACCTTGAACAGCCCTTTGGTCAATTGTACTGTTTTAAAGCACTTTATAA
This sequence comes from Arrhamphus sclerolepis, assembly GCA_037176975.1. Classification (NCBI taxonomy): domain Eukaryota; kingdom Metazoa; phylum Chordata; class Actinopteri; order Beloniformes; family Hemiramphidae; genus Arrhamphus; species Arrhamphus sclerolepis. The sequence continues at coordinate 3,585,664 of JBAMYA010000016.1, forward strand.
ATAAAGTTGATGTGGCATGGCATGCCAGTGTTATTTTTTTAAATGTAAAGCTTTTGGTGGCACATGAGGAAAAATCATGGAAAGGCCTTAATGTTTATTATGCAGCTACAGGGCTCGCCATCACACCACTGGGTTTTCCACTAAGGAATGACAAATGTAAAAGACTTTTCTTTCTTTTAAACTATCACTTTACATTATTTTACTTTGGCATTTAAAAACAAGCAAATAAAAATACATAGTGCTTCCAGTTCTACCTGTGAAAACCCATCAGCTGCAAAACTAAAGATGTTAACAGCCTGGCTGAAACCGTGATACTTGGTGAAGTTGCTTAGTGATGATTAGCACCTGTCAACTTACAAAACTTAAATGACTGAAGTAAAAATTGTAACCAGCATGTTCATATGTTTACTGTTGGTCATTATAAACCTTGCAAAAAATAAATAAATAAATGTGTTTTTGAGAAGAAGTATTTTTTGGAACATCACAGGGCACAAATATAAAAAAAGAACCCTCTTAACATGATCAAATCAAATACACACATGTGCTACCATGGAACTAAGATCAATTTTAACTTGTAAGAAGCTGACATGCCTTGATCCAATTAAATCTTGACCTCATTGAGACTTGTGTGCTGGAAGCGTGTGCCCAAATCACCAAGGAAAATGAAATTAGACCAGATGTAATAGAGCCATAGAAGGCAATGTAGAGACCCATCATGAAAACAGCCCACTATCCATCGTCTTAATGAAGACAGGTGCTCAGCTATGACGAGACTAGCAGATACAGTTTGCAAAAATCAATTGGAATGGCAAGGAGAAGCTGAGCGTGCATTTGAACCTGATGCACCAAAGAAGAAAACCAAGAGTTCTGAAAATCATATGAATGCACTGAAGCTTGGGTCACAAATATAAGTTCTGCCATACATTTGCAGACAGACACAGAAACAGCTTTGGTGCCCTGATCACAGTCTCCTTATGCATTCATGCCACGAATGGACAGATCGATTCCTAACCCGGGGATTCAATAGTAACCACATTAATCCACCCCTGGGCACAGTCAGTGTGTCTACCAGACAGGCACTCAGTCAGCCACTCTGCTGCTTGGGCTCTGAATTGGTTTACTGAGGAACTCTGACGGAGAAGCGGGAGAGAATAGGGATGAATGAATGACTGCAATGCACTCCAAAATGTCACCATGTTCACTCTGCCTGCCCTTTGCAAACATGGCTATTTGTGGACACCAAATCAAACCACTGCATGGGGCAGAGCTTATTCAATTACTATACAGTGTGTTTCTGTATTTGTTTTGCCCTGTCAAAACAGAACATAGCAAGATCAGTAATTTAATTCTCAGGCAATAGTATTCTTTTTCCAATTCGAAATGATGTTTTATTGATTTTAAAATAGTCATTTAGGTGTTTATTTTATTGCATCGTGTCAATAAGACACTTGCCTGAAAGAGCTTGGATCTAATGAGATTGATATTTCAACACTGAAATTAAAAATAAATATTTGTTTTTGCAAACTTGAAACACAGAACATAATTGTCAAATATAGCAGAGGAATATTATTTTAGCAGTCGCCTAATCTAAAAGTTTTCTTGACTAGTCATTTATCAACAGTAATTTCTGTCATGCGGATTTGCTCCATCCTCCGTGTAGCCTCAGGTTCCATCAGTGTCTCAGAAGCTTTTGAGCAGTATTCTGCTGGTTTAAAAACATATTTCTCAACATGTCTCCCTATCCTTCCATGTCTTCTTATCCTTTTTGCTGTTACCCTTAAAAAGGAGGAGGGTGGTATCAGCTAAAATGATATCAAAAATGAACCACTCTTCATATGTGATTGAAATATCTTCTGAGGTCTGGTGACATGTTTTCCCAGGTCTTTATGGCTTTGCATAATGGAATGTAGTAGTCGGAGCATAGATGTGGTGTTTTATTTTGAATAAAGACCAAATTCTACATGCAGTTTTTGTGTACCACTTCATGCCAGAATTCAATCTTCCATAAGGGAATTGACATTGTCCAGCAGTGGCTGAACACCAAAAAATAAAAGGTTTAGATGTACTGAAGAAGTAAATATGCTCTCTGTTCCACAAAAGTTCTGAGCCTAAAGTGAAAAAAAATCCTGAGCCTGAACTTTTTTCCAAGGAGCAGGGGTGCAGTGACTCCAGCGCATACACATTATAGGCAATTTGGTATACAACGTTTTGGCATTGTGTTTGGTAATGTACAAGATGAGCTACAATTTAAATGTGAATTTTAGAAAGTAAAGGTTATTAAGTTATAAGTGAAAACATGTGAAATTCAGTCAAGCAAATTAATCTGATTCATTTAGCAACCATTTAATTCAGTAAAGTGCAATTTATACAAAAAACATATAAATTGCAACTTTTCCATCACTTTTGTTCAAAACAATGGTAAATGAAGGAATAGCAAATACATTAAACTGGGTCTTGTGCTGATGGTGCATCACGGTGTTTTTGCACATCGGGTCTTGACTCCTCTCCTCTTTAACATATTTATAGAGGCAGTTCATTTTAACAACAGCAACAAACATTAAAGTGCTCCAAGAAGTGGTTAACTAAATAATATGAAATAAATACAGTTCGGTCATCGGGGCCACTACGTCCGCTGTGGCTGTTGCTCCCGGCTAACGGCTAACGGCTTGTGTGTTGGAGCGTGGACAGCTGCTTTATGCCCGGTGTCTCCTTGGTGACGGTGAAGAGCTTTTTTGCCGCTAGTTGCATAGACTAGCTTCTTGGAGCACAACACACAAAAACAGGTACCAGGGTCCCTTAGCTTCTGGCACCAGCTCCCAAACTGCTGCCATCTCCGACCTTTTCCTCTGTACATGCCCAGCGCCACCTGTTTTTAAGGCCCTTGTCAACTGGCTTCATGAATTTAGCCTCAATTCTTTTGATTTTGGGACAAACAACAGCCAGCTCGCACCGTCAACCTTATAGAAGCTAAAGTGCTTCTAACCAGTTTTTAATGCAGTCAGGACTGGTTGAATCTCACAGTCTGCCATGTTTGTGTGCTCTTAATAAATTGTCCGGGTGACGGGCAGCATGCTGCACAATTAAGTTCCAAATGTTTTTCCATCTGTGTTACGTTAGATTTAGATTATTGATGTTTTAACTTTTAATAATCGATTCGGAATCGTTCAAGGCCGAACTGCACTGAAGAATGGATTTTTTTCTCCCACACCTAATACATATGGTGACCAAAAGAAAAAAACATAAAAAAATTTAAATAAAAAGAGAATGGGATGTCAGTTTCTGTCAGGGTTGTCATCACCACAAATACAGAGGGTTGTTTTAGTTGTAGAAACTGAGCTGTCCATAGTACTGAAACCTCTTCCATATCTCAACTCACCTTAATTTTATGAATAAAGCACAGAAGCGAATTAATGAAAAATTGGGAAGAATAAAATTCAACATGTCAAAACTGGGTTAAAAACCAAAGAATAAGGGCAGCTGCGCAGTCAAGTGGTTAAGTGGGTGAACCATATAGGCACAGCCTCATGTAGTGGATCACGAGTTGTTAAATTGCAAATTTCTTCTAAGACATTTTCCTACATAAGTTTAGAAACTTCACTGCTAAGGATTTTTTCTTTTCTTTTTTTTTTTTTGGACTGTGGGAGGAAACCAGAGTACCTGGAGAAAACCCATTCCAGCATGATCTTCACTGGAAAGCTTAGTATTTTTCATTCATTTATTCCTCATCCGGAATAACCTGGAAAAGAATTTACGTATCCTACTAAAACAGTTCATGTCTTTCTGTTCAACAACATCAGAGTGTCCTTCAACTTCTGCACTCTCTGTAGATTCCTTTCCAGTTTTCTTTTTGCCAATTTCCCAGCATTGTTTATCTTTATTGTTGGCACGTTCTTCTCCAGGTGAAGAGCCTGTGGTTGTTATTGCGTGTGTCTTATTAATACAAGAACATGCTCTATCAACACAAACGCTTTCACGGGATGCCACATGATTCTTAAGTGATACCTTTGTGAGTTTGGACCTCTTTGTCATTGATGAATTTGCTTGGGAGCCCAGGTTGTCAGCAGAAAGGTTTCTCATTGTTATAAAGGGATTATCAAGAGCTTGACTTGGAGTGATTCGTTCTCCTGGATTGATTTGCAGCATGCCCTTGAGGAGGTTTGTGAAAGCCTTTGCATCTTCCATCTCAATGGAGTTACGATATTTTCGATTCAGATTCAACAGGTCATCAAAAGTTTTTATTTGGTCATAAGGGTCACACTGTTGCTCAACTCTGATCCCTGTTTTCCTTGTATATTCTTCAGGTGTTTTTAGTCTCCAAACATTTTCAGGATTGGCTTGGTCCATAGTAAAAAAGTTTTCTGTATACAATCCCTGACTGAGACCATAATTTTCAGGAATTCCTTGCATTTTAACACAGGACTGGATGATTGAATATTCAGTATCTGCTTGATAGAATCTTTGCCCAAGAAATAATAATGACAAAGTGCAGCCAAGAGCCCACATATCAACACTTTCATCTACAGGAAGGCCAAGGATGACCTCAGGGGCCCTGTAAGCAAGAGGCTGAATCTTGCTTCCCCTGGACAATTCAGACGTCCTCCTAGCCAAACCAAAATCTATCAGCTTCACCTTAAAGTGATGTGGGTCGTGATCGTCAATCATTATATTGTCTGGTTTCAAGTCAGTGTGAACCAAACCAATGCTTTTAAGTGTATTCAATGCCACTAGCATTTGCTGAGCAATAACACGTATTTCACTTATTTTCAGTGGCACCAAATTCCTGCGTAAAATGTACTGTAACAGGTTTTCCTCCATCATGTTGAAAACCATGCAAATATGTCTCTCATAGCTGAAACTGTGAATTACCTTGAGCAAGTTGTTCTTGTCTGGGTCAAGCTTTCCAATCTCTTTTAATATTTCACATTCCCTTATGCCTAATTTGTAGCAGTCTTTTCTAACAATTTTAATGGCTATTTTCTTACCTGTGCTCATCTGCCGACATTTGGCCACCCGTCCATAAACTCCTTGGCCTATGATATCTTCCACATAATACGAAGTAATCGGACCAAAAATTACGTCGTATTTGTCAATGCTGTACAGTTCTTCCTGCTCGTTCGACTTGTCCGACATTTTTCTTGAATATTGAAAATAGTTCAATATAAATGCCTAAAAATGTTTTCAGAATGACAATGCTTGTGATATGTAAGATCATAAACGCCTAACTGAAAGATCTGGATTCTGGAACATGACGTTGGTGTTAGCTAGCAATGACGTCACATGTGTTGCGCACAAGCGTTCTACTCTGGAAGGCGTGTTAACACGTTAACATCGCGTTAACGCGTACTTCCGGTCAGGAAAAAGTGTTGTTTTTTTTCCCTTTATGGTTTTAATGAATTAATTTATAAAAGCACTTTTATCTTTTGTTTTTATTTCGAATGTGTGAATCCATCGCATACTGTTGTTGATCTATTTTTTTCTCTGGAATTACATAATATGTTTGTAAATTCATGTGTTAGTGTGCTTATTTAATCTTTGTCACTACAAACTTTTACTTTCATTTTAAACTGATATTCAAAAGTGAAGGAGAGGCTGGAAATTACCAGTACTCACTCATTCAACAGGCACTAAATACTAATAGTTTACTGGGAACATTATTACTTACTGACACATGTTTAATAAAACATTTGAATTTGTTAATGTTACAGGAGTTGACTTGGAAGAAATTTACTATCATACGATAAACAAAAGTTCATACTGTGAACAACAGTTTATAGGCAGTGAACACTAGAATGAAATGTACAGTTTGACAAATTTTGACAACTCTTGAAAAGGGGTGCTCTGTAATAAATGAACAGCCGGTAAGAGAGAATAAATATGAGTTTTAAATATTTTTTTCACAATACAAATATTAATAATAAATGCAAAGTGAGTGAGAAGAAGAAAATTTAAACCAAATCAATATTTACTGTGACCACTCTTCACCTTGAGAACAGCTTTATTCCTCCAAGGCTGAATTATACCGTTTTTAGAGAAACTCATTGTTGCCATTTTCCATGACTATGATTTAAATCTATCAGAATTAAGATGATATTTGTGTACAATTGTTTTGGTTAGATATTTTTTTTCTTAGATAATGTGTTGTATGATGTCACAACACTTACAATTCTGACCAGTGGCTAATGACAAAAACAGAAAAACTGTACTTTTATTGGCTGTTATATCTTGCGTAAAAACACCAAGCCCCTGAAACAAAACAGTCTTGATCAACATAGGTTCAGTTAGTTTGTCCAGAAAAGTACAGATCGTATTCTGTATGATATTTAGTGTCAGAAAAAAAATACAAAAGAATGTTCAGTCCAAACTTCTGCATTCTGATAGTGTTATTTGAGGTCCAATGCTAGTGAGACAGGCTGCTGCTAACCACAGATCCTCTGTGGATATAACCGGGGTCAAATCCTTCTAACTCTTTATGTAATCCTACTCAATGATGTTGAAACCAAGACTATGTCCCATAACAGGTCTTCCAGGACTCTTCCCAAAGGGACAGTCAGAATCCCAGGACCCAAATGCATGACTGGAAGGTTGAGAGCAAGCAATCCAAGAAGGGCAGACAAATCCACTCATCAGGCCTTCAGGAACAAAATGACAGCAATCAAATGTGTGTACATTCTCTCTCGATCCATAGATAGATCTAAATGTTTCGACAAATTCAAAAATATTTTATTGATCCCTGAAGGGAAATTAAGTATTGATACGGGGATGAAATGTTCACAGCTGTGCAAACCTTTGAGACAGATGTAAAATATAGACAATAATTAAATATAAACTGAGAAATGCATTAAAAACAAAACTACAGAGCTTGAAGAAACCTGGTACAGCTGGGAGCCAAACACTGCCCGAACACCAGTTAGAGTCAGGCCTGCTGACGGAGACATCCACGCACAAATAGCTGGTAAGGAGACATGTACCGTGCTGCTCTCAAAGATTGGTGATTCTACTGGGTGACAAACATTTTCAAATCACCATTATTCCTGGGCAGGTAAATATAATGCAGTGGTCAAAGTTGCATTTCATTGTTTAAGTCTATAATTCCATCCTGCTCCAAAGACATGAACAGGGAATGATACACATGTTATCCTCCAGACATCTCCCCAAAGCCTTTGTATGCTCTGATTCTGTGTGCTTCTTCCTCTTAAAGCACTGCTCCTCAAGAAACCTCAAAACACCTTCATGAAGAGACAAACTGTTTTTTTTCCTCCACCATGGTCACAACAGACTATTGAAGGCACACCATACCGGTCTATAGCCTCCACAAACTACTCCAGGACTGTTGCTTCTGTTGTTGGAGGCTTTCAGGGAAGTGATGAGCGTACTAAAACCATCAATCCCCCATGGATAACTCTTATCCAGCTAAGGAGGGGTGGGGGGGGGAGTGTTAAACTTCAGACTTCACATCCTGTCTTCACAAGTAAGAGAGAATTCAAAGAACTTAAATGTGTGATAAGACAAAAAAATGATTCAAAACAAAGAAGTAAAAACTGCAGTAATATTTCACAAAAGAAAAAGGCACAGGAAAACATTTTAGAAGCCCTACTATATGTGGGAAAAAGGCAGTTACTCACTGCAGCACCCACTGAATTCATACTCAGCATACTCTGACTCAGCTCCTCTGCACAATTATGCCAAAATATTGCGCACAAACAGCCTCTGGCCCAGGTTCATCACTGTTAGAGACAACATCACAGACTTTTTCATCCAATTCTGCATCAGGTATATTTGTCTACGGACCACGAAGAGAAAAAGTGAAAGCTCTGTGGAGTAAAGACACACAAGATATTTTTAAGAGCAATAGAGTAACATACTTCATAGATTTTCAATGCATGCACCAGGGAATCAGACAGCCAACTGTATTTTTGGTGTTAACAATAATAAAAATAATATAGTGGGCATAAGTCAGACCTGTTCCCAGTGCATGTGGAGGGCAGCAGCAGGGCTGCCCTTTGTCACCGCTTCTGTTCATTACTTTTATGGACAGAATTTCTAGGTCCAGCTGGGGTCCGGAGGGGGTCCGGTTCGGGAACAACTGGATTTCATCTCTGCTTTTTGCAGATGATGTGGTCTTGTTACCTCCTTCGAGCCAGGACCTCCAGCATGTGCTGGGGCAGTTTGCAGCCGAGTGTGAAGCGGCTGGGATGAGAATCAGCACCTCTAAGTCCGAGGCCATGGTTCTCGACCGGAA
>JBAMYA010000016.1:3594002-3604783 GCA_037176975.1 Arrhamphus sclerolepis
CTGGGATAGGCTCCAGCAGACCCCCGTGACCCTGCACAGGACATAGCGGGTATAGATAATGGATGGATGGATAGTCTAATCACACAGATATAACAAGTTAGGGTAGAGAGCTTATTCTATCAATGTCTTTTACTGAGTGCTAATCCTTTCTCTAGAGCACGCGTTTCTTGTGTTTATCTTAACGTTTACATGAGAAGGATAGAAATTTTTAATATCCATTGTGGTGAATCAAGAGGTAAAGATCTTGTTGGGTGAAGACATTAAATCTCCCTTATCTTTCCATTTGTTTGATGGAAAATCCTCTCTAAACATGAGAGGAGTATTGTGAACTGAAAATAGTACCATCTGCCAAAATAAAACAGAGAGGAAGGAGGAAACTATGCACAATGAACACTTTCAAGACTTGAAGGGGCCAAATAGTCTTACAGGATTTGTTAAACATAAAGCAACATCGATCCGTGGCATAATCATTAGCAATGAGAATCTTTGGGATGTGCTGGAAGAGACTCTTCCATCATCAATAAATCAAGATCTTGCCAGAAAATGGATGCAACCCTGGATGAAAATAAATGTTGTGACATTGTAGAAGCTTGTTGAAACCAGGCCATGGTGAATGTGTGTTGTAATCAAAGCTCAAGGTGGTCCAATGTAATAGAGGTGCTGTTTTGTTTTGTTTTTTTGGACAAGAACGGTGGTAGCAATCAATTTCAATGGTACGACCTACCAGGGATGGTATTCATTTGGGAAGATTGGTCTACAAGTAGCCTACAGGACCAAAGCCATCAGCTGATTCTAGAAGATCAATTGACCACCTGTTTCTATTCAGCATTTCCATTACACATTTTGTAGGTTAGCCAGTTTGGTGTTAGCATCACTGAAGACATGCTTGTTGGAGCAAACTGCTGCTTCTAAAGAATTCATTGAGGTTTGCTTCTTATGAACTCTACCAGCCAGATGAGCTAAGACCCTGAGAGGTCCGATACAAGGTAAACTATTTTTCCTAGCAAACTTTGTTATAAGAAAAGATCTCTTATTATGACTGGAATGTGAGCACACAAACCCAGCCTCTGAAAAGATGCGTTCCATTCAGTGTTTCTGAAGTTCATTCAGCACCATGAACTGCACGTTTCATGCTCCTTGCGCAAGTAAAATAAAAACTATAAAATGAGTCTGATGCTTCTGTGAAGATTCTTTTATTAAATTATTTTTTTCCTGACATTTCTGTATCTCTTCTTTTAGAAGAAAAAGCTGGGGCATCAGGGCACGTCCCATGGGCCTGCTATAGCCTGGGCCACTGAAGCATCAAAACCATATCATCATCTTGGATCACACCAAGATTCTTCACGTTTATTGGTGTTTATTATCTTTGTGTTGAGGTAATTCACAGATAACTTAATCTCCTTTCTTTATTACAAAATTATTAGCTCAGTCTTCCATTTGTTCAGATGACAGGAGTTTTGTTGTATTCAGTTGTTTACTTACTTGCAGACATTGAGTGGACCATGGTTAATGGTGAGTGTTCTAAATAGATCTGGAGTTCATCTGCATAACTTTAAGAAACCACAATATGTTGAAGAATATGGAAGAGGGGCCTCATGTACAGGTGGAAGAGGAGGGGCCCTAAATTTATCCTTGCAGAACTCCATCTTTGAAAGTAGTACTTTTATCTTAATAATTAACAATAGAAGTTGAATAATCAGGGTTTTCTTGTGCCTTTTTTTATTTTTAGTCAATGGTCAATTTAGGATGCCTTTTTGTTCCTTCAACAGTCTAGAAATTACAAAAGGAACAAAAATATACTTACCTGTAATATAGAAAAAAAACTGGTTGTCTCTCAAATCAGCATTTTCAATTGAACATAATTAAAACCAAAAGATGCATGCAAAAACACAAAGCAGTCATGCATATACCATCATATTTAAGTAAGGAGAGGAAATATCCATTAAACGTTACCACATATACAACTATATAGAGAGAGATCATTCTTGGTAATCAACTATGTGTTAACTGTTATGAATATTGTGAGAGGACCTTTTCATTTTGAAAATAATTAGAGCCAGTTCAAGCGATGACACAGGAGGTGTTAGTTGTTATATTTGTTATTTTTAAAGCAGAACACAAGGAAAAGGGCACTGATGGGCAGCGATTCACATCAGCTAAATAGCTAGGGTGAAAACCAAAAAGAAGACACCACACGGCCTCTTGGAGATACTGCAAAAATACTCAAAGATTCTCAAAGATGACAAAGTAGCTTCATACATGTCTGAAATTAACATTTTCTAATATCTAAACATAAATAATACCGCATAACCAGTACCATGTGGTGAGGTTCATTGCTGGTGAGGCACTGACTCCATCAGAATCAGTTTCACAAACGTATGAAGCCAACAGAGTAATTATTATCCATTTGGTCAGCAGTAGTTAGTAGGTTAGCTTCATATGTCATATCAGCATGTTTTTACAAGATTTTCTAGCGGCTTTTATTGGATAGAGAGAAAGAAAGGGCAAGACACACAACATGCTACAACCATGGGACCTGAACCCACAACCCCAGACAGGACGTAAAAAGAGAACATGTCAAGGTAAAAGAGGACGTTTGGTCATCCTACAATAGCCTTTTATTAGCAGCACAATGTCATTGGACAGGGAAGTGGAGGGAAGATGTGCAAAATCATAAAGCTAGCCTTATATGTGGAGACAAATGTAGAATTACTAAAAAAACAAAATTCAATCAATGATCAGTGGCAGTTAAGTTATTTTTCAGTCATTAGTTTCAGTCATATTCTCTGCTCTGGCAGTTTTGAGGTGCATCAGTGATGGCAGAAAACTGTTGCCCGCTTTTTGGCCTCATGTGGGAACAATCATCTTTATCTAAAATGTAAACAAAACAAAAGACGTGACTGTGGATTTTATGAGAACAAGGTTCATGTCTTCTCCCATCATGGGAGAAGAAGTGGAAGTGGTGGTGGATGAGCAGAAATGTGTTGGTGTTCACCTGGACAACAGATTGGACTGGAGACACTGTTTACAAGAAGGGACAGAGCAGACTTTACTTCTTAAGGAAGGTTTGGTCGTTCAGGATTTGCAGCAAGTAATAAGTCTGCAGTCATCTGTTAGGGGAGCTGCATCAGAGCCAGGGACTTACAGAAACTGAAACAACGGATAATGAAGGCTGGCTCTGTTCTGGAGACTGTTCTGGAGCCGATTGTGCAGAGGAGGGCACTTCATAAAATGAGAAACATAATGGACAACCCTGAACATTCTCTTCGAAAGACAGTGATTCAACAGTGTCTCATGCCATCCTTGTTCTGGAACAGTGCCCAGTTATGGTGGCAGATGCTGCAGTAGCTCCATCGATTTCCTTTTTGAAAATTTCAACCTTTTTATTGATAATATTGGTATTTTTTCAATGCAGTTTGGAAACTGTGCTATTCTTGGTTACTTTAGTCATGATGACCACTGCAGCAAAGAAATTTCCGTATAAGGATGAATGAGGTATTTTTGATTTGAATTTAATTTGAACTTGTTCTTAGTAGAAATAAAAGACTAGAGGAGATGTTGACATTGAGACAATTTGCCATTTTATGGAATTTTTTTGCCCATTTTGACGTTGATGGCAGCAACACATCTAAAAAAAAAAGTTAGAACAAAAGTAGCAAAAGGCTGGAAAAATAATTCCTGAAAAAAAAAAAAAAAGAAGTGACAACTAATTCAGTTAACTGACAAAAGCAAGTTAAATGACTGGGCATAAATGTAGTATGTCAGTCCATCTTTACATCCTCTTGGATGTGAAGATTTACAATACATAGTATCAGAAAATTCACAGAATTAGGAAGAATTTCTGGGCACAAGGGGACAAGGTTGAAGAACAAATCTGGATGCACGTGATCTGGGGCCCTGCGTTAAAAATGGGAATCATGCTTTACTGAACATCACTGAATGAGCTCAGGAATAATCAAATCTTTGTCTGTGTGCACAATTAAAGCTGTATCACACAAAGAAGCAGCCATACTGTAAGGAAACACGATCCAGAACTGCCGCCATCTTCTCTCAGCCAGTGGGCTGCTTATACATCTAGAAAGACACTCAGTGCTGAATGAGGACACAGGTTTTAGGACAACATCCAAATCCAGATGTGTCGTAAAGGGAAGGCTTTGCATATTTCCGCAATACAATGCTAAACCACATAATGCATCCATCACAACAGCATGACTGACTTTGCAGGCAAAGAATCTGGGTGCTGCACTGGCCTCCAATCCAAACTTCCACCAGCTCAAAATATCTGCATCATGAAACTAAAAAGCTGGCAAAGACGACCTGGGACCGTTGAACAGCTAGAATCCTGCATCAGACAAGAATGGAACATCATTCCCAAAAATCCAGCAATTGTCCAATTCACTTGCTAGATTTTAATAGACGGTTGTCATAGAAGAATGGATGCTTCACAATGATAAATATGACCTTGTCCTTGTTAACTTTTTGGAGATGTGTTGCTGCCATCAAGTCAAAATGCGCTAAATTTTCCATGTCTCAGTTTCAACATCTGATATCTTAATGTTCTTCTGTATTGCAAATAATATAGATTTATTAGATTTGCACATCATTGGAGTCTTTCTTTTTACTTTTTTCATATTTTTACAACAATCCAAATTTGATAATTTGGAATTTGACAGACGGCATCCCAACTTGACTCCTCAAAAATGGTTTCTCTCTTATTGGTACGTCAAATTAACCTGTCCCTAAAAGTCAGGATATGTATCACAGGTTTATAAAGTCGTGATAAATCCTCTCTTCACCATTTCTAGATCTATAGACTCTTGAGAGGAGTGTTCTGCTAGGATAGCATGGAACTTTGAGGTTTTTCATTTATATTAGAGCTTTATCAGTCAAAGCTTTGTATGTGAGAAGTAATAGATTCTAAGCATACAAAAGATTTAACAGAGAGCCAATATAAAGAAACTAGGTGTGGTGAGACGCGATTCCCAGTTCTAGTTAGTACCCGTGCTACAGCATTTTGGACCAGTTGAAGGTTTTTAACATGACTGTTAGCGCAGGATAGAAGCCCTGCAGCCTGCCAGCATCAGCTTGTGAGCTGCATGATGATTGACTGCATTTATCGTCATCCTTCCCCTTCTAAGGGCCCTGAAATGATCCTTCTTGACTCTCAGCTCCTTCAGCCAAGAAACACTGGAAAGGCTGTGGAGCTGCCAGTGTCTGCAGACGCACCTTCCATTTTTAAATTCTGTTGTGCGTGGTGACATCAGTTCAATCAAAACTCAAACTTTATTTGTGTAGCACTTTTCATACCACTTGTGCAACACACAGTGCGCAAAAAACACATGCACAAAAAGAAAAAAGTATACCCGGTGATGTTTTTCCACAGCCTAGAATAATGCTAAGCACTAAATAGCTAAAATGATGAGGGCCTGGTCTTGTGCCAGGAGCTGGCCACTGGCATAGCCAAAGGCTGGCTGTCAGTCAAATGGTTCTGGCCATTTACTGTTGGAAACACATTGGTCTGCAGGTAGGACCCAAGGTGCAGTGTCACAAGCAGGACTACCAATGCACACGTCTGTTAATTACTTAATTATTTCTTTGTGTGTTGATGGCCGTTGATTATAAGGAACTGGCCAATAATCAGCTGACCTGTTTTTTTTGGTCGCCCATATTTCCTAATACTCACTTTAACATCTGCCCTCTAAGCTTGATCTGAGCCACATAAGCCCAACCCATTACTTCCTGAATGTAGAGGTATTTACTGGGATCTAATAAAACCGCGACTGGGCAAGTTCCCTCAATCATTGCTCGGTCATGTTCAGTGTCATTCAAAATCTTTATGAGAGCAGTTTCAGTGCTATGATATAATTGGAAGCCTGATTGAAAGATGTCAAGGATATCATGTTTTATTGATTTGATCATATAAAATTACAGATTAAAAAGCCACCATATTGTGTGGCCTGGAAGAAATAATGTTGTAGTTTATTACACCTGATAAAACTTTTGTTTTCACACTTGTTTTTAATGGAATAAAACAAGCCATAACACAATGATTGATAGTCCTCAGAGGGTTTTTTTTCTTCACTCTTTTCTCTTTGTTGTTTTATGATAAGAAAACTGACTTGTTGCAGGTTTCTATTGATTGTACTGACAGTACCGCAAGATTTCATCTAACAAGAAAACAAGTAGATTTTTGTGTGAAACTATTTTTTTTAAGTTCAATTCAGATGGCAATGAAGTAGCCTTTCTGTGCCAGCTTCTGCTGCACTAATATAACACTCCTGCTTCACTGTGCATCAGGACCAAAGACCTGAGCTGATGGGGTGACACTCCATACTGAAGGTGATTTGATACAATACCCTCAACGCACTCACAATAGTAAGAAAATAGCTAGAAAATTCAACTCACACTTGGATGATCCCAGTATAGCCTAGCCCTCCCATCTTTTCAAAGAGACTGTGTAATCCAGCCTCCGTGGTTATAGTCTTCTTTTTTTTTTTTTTTCACCATCGGTGTAATCCTGCATTACAACTGAACCCACTAAACCTCTGGTGACATATGTTCCACATTCTGAAAGGTAGTCTAATCATCCAGCTCCTTTTCTTCACCCTATAATTGATCATATCGCATGTGGCCGTGATTAGACACCCACTCGCACTTCAGAATTAATCATGCGTTGCAACTTCGCATTAATCACAGTGTAGCCCCGCTCCATCTCCATTTCTTAGTCGAACTGTAATGGGATATTCATCTCTTCAAGAATTAATAACATCAGCATGGGGGCTCCTGCACTCCAGCCCCATTCCCTCCATTCCCACAGTGTTATTTTAAGCATGTCCCAGCCAATGATTGAGGGGTTGCAACGAGAGCTTAAATGGGATTTATTAACGAAAATGCCATAGGTGAGTAGAAGAGAGAAGAAGCTGAGAAGCTATTGGGTGAAAGTGGAAGAAGCAGAGGGAGGGAAATAGAGAGCGGGGAAAGCAAGAAAGATAGAGGACTGAAAGGTGATAGAGTCATTGGCATGTTTTAACACAGGTCCCTGTTGGAGAGGCATCAATCTTCTTTATCTCTTTTAGATTTTTTTATATCACTGTGTTTTTCTCTCTGTAATAACCCCCTGCCACCTACCAGGTGATTCATCTGAGGCACTCTGCTGCAAAGCTCCTCTGGGGTTCATAGTAAACCTGCCACTACAATCCATAACAGTACATAAGGACACACACACACACACAGTAATAATAGAGTTGGAAAATAGATTATTACACTCCTCTTGAAGATTCACTTGACCATAGCAGAAAAAAACAGAGTAGCCTCTCAAACACAGGTGCTGCTGTTTTGAGCATGAAAAGGTGATTGACAAATTCAACCAGAACTCAGTCTTCACAGTATTTTTATTTGTTCTTTTGTGAATATCGCAGATTCACTTCATGCCTTTAATATTACATCAAACTGAATTGAATTAAGGCTGAATTAATGCTGGGTGATATGTCCTAAAACATAAAATCTCAGATTTTTATTTTTTATTAACATCACAGTCAATTTTCAATTTAATTGAACATTGAATTAATTTCTCTCAGGAAAAAAATCTTTGAAAAAAGCTTTGCATTTGAACTTCGGTTCAGACGTTTTGGGTGCGATTACCCAAGGATCTCATAATAGTTTTCTGGAATTTTGGCCCATTCCTCCTGACAGAACTGGTGGAACTAGGTTTGTAGGCCACCTTCCTCACACACAAGATCGGTGCTTCGTAACGGCTCTAAAACCTCTGGCTTTGTAACACTTTGTAACTAACTTTACAGGAAGGTTGGCGTCATTCTTTCCTTTTATCACTCAGAAAAGTGATTGGTTATTTGATGATTTGATTTTAAAACAAAAAAGGCTTTATTTTTCATATTTTCAATTTTAGACAATTTTAAACTGAGCACAAGAGCGAACGTCACATGGAAATTGCTCTGTTTGTCAAAGTTGGATTAATGTAGAGAAACTAGGAACTACAAACTAATTTGATTAAAGATTTATTCAACGCTGGTTTGACACATGCAGAAATGTCCTGCTGCAGCAGATGGAGACGTCCTGCAGTGATCTGAAAAGAGCGTCAGAAGGTCCAGTGTCATGGTCTGAAGGGAAAATAAGCTTTTGGTTAGATCAACGCATGAAAAGTGTTTTTATTCAGATTTCAACAGTTTGTTTTTGTTAACATTGCTGGACTGGACCGTGTCTGCAGTGCAGAAGATCACGGTCTTGAGCACTGTTGATCCTTGTGTAGGATTTTATTTTGCTACCATTGCTCGACCAGACCATGATGCACAACATGTCTTCTCCTTCTCCTCCTCTCCTGAGATACGTTACTGCGGGATGTTGTCTATGTTCGTGGTTATCTGTCATCAATGAGGCTGCATGCAGGAGAAGGTTCACCGTCTGGAAGAATTGCTAAAGGTGCTCCTTTGGCCATACCTCACTGACCTCAGATAGTCAGTCATGAACTGCAGTGGCAATGTTTGCTAAGTAAACTGTAGGAATCTGAATAAAGACAGTTTTTATATATTGATACAACCAAACCCTCTCTAGCTCTGCGTCTTACAAATGTCTTTTTCTCTTCAGATCATGTCACAGAAGCGTCTGACTCTCATTTCACATCACGGCAGGACATCTCCATCTGCTGCAGTAGGACATTTCTGCTGTGTCAAACCAGTGTTGAATAAATCTTTAATAAATAATTAGTTTGTACTTCCAGCTATGCAGTGGCTTCACTACATTACTTGCACTTTGGAAAAAAAAAACAGCAATTTCCAGCTCAAGTGAAACCAACCAGTTAAATATTGAAATCAAATTCGGTCTTGTGGTCAGTTTTTCCATTTTGTATTTTTGACCAATTTTGAGTCTATAACTGAAAGAATGAAAAATAAAGCCTTTTTCGTTTTTTGGTATCTGATTCAAAAACAAAATCTTGTTTGACCACACACCTTTGAAAATGGAAAGAATGAATGATGCACAGATTTCTTTTTTTTTAGAACTTCTTTTTATTTTCAATTATAAATTGCAGTCATACATTAAATTCACAGTGCAGGCAAAAACAGAGTTTATCCACAGGTATAAATGTCCTTGATGTATTATCAGTCTCTTGGTTGCTGGTCTTGCTTATCATTAGTTTCAAATCAGTGTTTCATTAGAGATTGAGGCACAACCAAAAAATACTCCACAAATTACTGTACTTTACAGAATCAAACCAGTATTTTCAGAGGTAATTCTTTGTAAAAGGACCAAAAAAAAAAGAAAAAAATTAAGTACAACAAAATAACAGTGCATGGCATGAAAAATAAAATGAAGAAAAGTCATTGATTATTCTTATATTAAATGAAAATGTAGGACAACTCTTGTCCATTTCGATATAAAAGCCTCCGTTTTTAAATGTAGAGATGCTGTCAAATTCTCCATACTATAAACCTCTTGGATTCTTTCTTTCCATTGTGCAATTGTCGGGGGTGTGGCTGCAACCATGAGGACGTAATAACTTTATTAGCGATCAAGAGGAGCGTTCGTAGTAGATCTGTGTCATCATTTTCCCCAAGATCATCTGGAAGTACCCTTAGAACAAATTATGATGCTTCTAGTGGTATGTCTATTAGGAAGCATTTCTTAATTTCTTTTTGTACATTTTGCCAGTAATTTGAAAGAAATGGCCAATCCCAAAAAAAATGTGTATGATCCCCTATCATACCTGCATTGAAGTATTACTCCACTTTGATGTAATGTGTGGGGTCCTGAAGTACCTCATTCTAATCTTCCATCCAAACTCTCTCCAGTTGGAGCTACTGGTTAATTTATGTCCCCGTTTGCAAGAATTTAACCATTGTTCACCAGAGATGATGACATTCATTTCTAACTCCCATTTTTCTTTGATGTCCATATTATTATCCTTCAAATCTTCTTGCAATATATTATAGATATGTGATATGAATTTGGTTTTTATTTTGCCTTGGATAGTGGCAATAAAAAATGTTCCAGTTTAGATACTGGGTTGCAAAGGCTATCCCATTCCTTGTGTTTGTGTAAGTAATGTCTTTTTTGTAGATATCTAAAAAAATCCTGTTGTGGCAATTCAAATTCCTTTATTCTTCAAAAGATTTTAGTATGTGTCCCTCAAACAGCTGATCCAAGACAACTAAACCCACCTCCTCCCATCTTTCAAAACACCCATCAAGACTTGCTGGAACAAAGTCCATGTTGCTTGCTATCCTGACAGCTCTGGATATGGTCTTAGGAAGCTGTCATTTTTTTCTCATGATAGACCATATTTAGTATTTTTAGTCTATATATTGTCCCACTGATTCTGATCTAGAAGTGGAGTTGAGTCTAGTGGGGAATCAGGACAGTCACTTTGTTCCATATCTACCATATTGTACCAGTGTCTCTTGATAGCCAAGCTCCACCAACACACAAGGCGTTTGCTGGGAACAACAGCCACAGCGGACGGAGCGGCCCCGATGACCGAACTGTATTTATTTCATATTATTCAGTTTACCACTTCTTGGAGCACTTCACTATTTTGTTTTGTTTTTGTGTTTTTTTTGCTGTTGTTAAAATGAACTGCCTCTGTAAATATGTTAAAGAGGAGAGGAGTCAAGACCTAATGTGCAAAAACACCGTGATGCATTATATATCAGCACAAGACCCAATGTAATGTATTTCCTGTAACTTTATTTGCCATTGTTTTGAACAAAACTAATGGAAAAATTGCAATTTATATGTTTTTTGTATAAATTGCCCTTTAATGAATTAAA
>JBAMYA010000016.1:3636175-3648443 GCA_037176975.1 Arrhamphus sclerolepis
TTCAACAAAAACAGTGATGCAGTTAAGTGTTTTTTTTCTCTGTTGCTGTGTGCAGCAGCCTGTCAGTCACCTCTTTCTCTCCCTCCGACTCCTGAACGTCACTCACTCATCTGGACACTGTGGTCTCATGAGGAAACGCAGCTTTGGATATAAAGTTATTCTTGTTCCCGAATACAAATATTTTTTAAAGTATTTGTTTGAAATAAGTATTTGTAAAAAAAACACGTTATTTGTGCCTTTCCGAATACCGTATTCGGGTTTGGCTCCACTCCTACAAGAAATATTCACAACACAGCAGGTTGTGTATGCAAACAGATGATGGACCACTTCTTGTAGCGTCCATGGTGTCTTGCTCTCCAAGCACAAGATGATGCACATGATCCGGCAGGACAGAGACACAACAATACAGATGAGTTCAGTGTTTCTATGGGTTCCTGTTTCTGTGGCTCCATCAAGGTCTTGTTTTTTCTTGCAAAAATCACTGAACTTGTTCTGATCAATACTCCAACTGGACCAGTGTCAAATCCTCATACAAACAAATGGAGCACCGTTTGTGGGGTCCACGTATGGATTAGAGCTGAAGTGTCGTAGTAAAGGCTCTACATCGATAATTAAAAGTCAATGCAATGTGCCTGATAACTGTGAATGTTGTCCGTGTGTGTGTGTCATGCAATGTAGAAGCCAGAAGGAAGGGAACATAAGGACAGAATCACTTTAATTCTTTTTCTTTCATTGACAATGCCACACGCCTTGGGGAGGGAAGTCATGTGTGAAATAGAGGAAGATGCCCCATAGCGCGCCATAACACAAAAGCACACACAAATGCTGACATGCAAACCCACGCATGTTAAAGTTTCCCCCCTCGAGGCCATTTAACAGGTAATTTAAAGAGAAATCCCTTCAGGGAAACGACACAGTAAATGTCCTCTCGTCTGCTCTTCCTCCTTCCACAACTGTTTATTCTGCTACACGGCTGCAAACTGGCAGCACTTAGGAAAGAGATAAAGATGGAATTAGAAAGGAGAAGGATGACAGAATGAGGAAGAAGGAAGAGAATAGTGATGCCTTAGAGGATAAAGAAGTGACAAATGTTGAAGTAGACCAACTCTGTCTTTTTTTTAATTTTTTTTATTTCCCATGGCCAACCCCCTTGAGGACCCATTTATAAATGTTCATTGTTCGTGGGCTAATTTTTTTAGGGTCCTGTGGGGATCAAGGAATGAAGGTAAGAGATGGTGAGACAGGGATAAGAGGAATATGCCCGAGGGAATGGGGGTTGAGTCTCCGTGAATGAGGCGTTAATTTTGTTCTTGCCCTGGTGAAGAAGCCCAGAAATCACGATCTCCCAACTGTTCCCGTCTGTCTTTAATTATTTCTTTATCCATTTATTTATTTATTTGACTGCTTACACTTTTTTTTTCCTTTAAAAAAATTGACACAGTTTCCACTTGTGAGACATGTGCCAAAATACCATAGAAATAAAAAAAAACACCAGCTCTCTTTTTCTCCCATGTCTTTACAGTTCTGTCCATAGAAAGTGGTTTAAAGGGGCAGAAACAGTCACTGCACCTCCTTTTACCGACTCTGCCCTGAGCTGGGTATCAAAAATTGATACCTCTCTGGTATTATACCATTAGGACAAATCTACTCATTTGATCCTGACATGAGATGGTAGCAGCTGTTTCAAGCAGTCCACTGGAAAAGCTGCTAGTAGATCCAGAGCTGTAGTGGGGGATTTGAAGAAGACTGGGATCCAGCATTGAAGTTTTCAAATCAAATCAAACTTTATGTCTGGTTCCACAATGAGCTACTTTAATATAGTAAATAAGTGCTGCAGTGAACTGCTGCAAAGATGCTAAGACCTTGAGAGGGTTTGTTGTACCAGCCTGAGTTGAGTCTTCAGTTTTCGTTCTGGATTGAACTAAACTTTGCTCGATGCTCGAATAAATGATAAATTTTGAAATAGTGTTTTTGGTTGCTTAGGATGAGAATATAAATGAGAAAAAAAAAGACAGGACAAAATACATGACAAAGCTGCTAACAGATCCAGGGGAAAATCTGACAGCTTTCCAATTGGATGCCCTCATCCCCAGTTTCAGTTATGTGCATTAAAAACTTAAACTAAAACATAAAAGCAGACAAATATTGATACCTAAAGGGATCCCGGATGCGCTCTTGCGTAATTTCCTGTGACGACATCTTTGGTTAGACTTTTTGACAAAGCATATCGGTCAGTTTTTAAACCGGACACGTCCCTCACTTCTATTGGCTGTAGGCTTTCATAGGAGGTGTCAATCATTTCAATCAGTCAATGCACTCTGGACTTTTCATGTTTTTGTAGGTTTATATATGTGGAACGATCCATTTTGCACACGGACGCTGGGATATGTAGGATTTATGTCAAAGTTTGTAATTTAGTGTAAAATAGTGCCCTCTCTTATCTAAATATGTTATTTCTTTTTAAAAACATATTGTTTTTAAATATGTTATTTTAACATATTTGGATATAAAAACATTAGATATTCCAACTGTGCCAAAACAGAACACCTTGACATTTTATTTTAACTTTTCTATTTTGTATTTTATTAGCACCAATATTTGCACAGATGACAATCAGATGTTGTTTTTAGAGTTTATGGGTTTGTTAGGCTGCAACAGCATAATTATACAGGTTGATCTAGACATAAATTCAGGGTTTCTTTTGTTCCATCTTCATTTTCTCTAAACCACTAACATCGACATGTGAATTTTCACATCTAAAGTAACCAACAAAGTCTCCCCTTTATTTTGATACCAAGAACATCCACGTAGACTTTGTAGATGCAGAGAAACACATATTTATTGTGGATCTGTCATTTTCGAGCAAAAATGGCCCAGGGCTTTTATTGCATTTATATTTAAAAAAGTATATTTCATACATTTTAAAACAATACCCAGCCCCAGGTGTGCTTACATGTTTCTTATTTATTTATTTTTTAAATTGAGGTGACAGTTTTGCACCACCTACTTCTGAGGTGCAAAAAGCACAAAATGATGTGAAGTGATGTGAGCTAAAGTCGTGACCAAGGAAACGTTGACTACCAATGCATCCCATATACAAGGTAAAACAGTAACACTACAGAATAAACAGACACACAGAGTTGCTGTTTTCCATTATGTGTCCCCTTTAGAAGGACACAGCAATGCTACTCCAAATATATTTACCAGTGCCAAGAAAAAATGATGTGCTTAAGCTTATAACTCTCATGTAACAGTTATTAGCTGCTCGTGCCATCTATCGTGTCTGTTTGGATGCCGTAGTGGACAGAATTTAGATGCCAACATGGCCGACCTGCAGCCCGCCCCTCTGACCACCACATGTTTAGTGGTCAGTAAATGTATGCATTGGCTTAAAATATGCATCACCTTTGATAAAGTTTTATTTTTAATTATTCAGAGGTGCTTCTTTGAGGTTTGCCTCAGCAGAGAGAGAACAAAGCAAACTCTAAAAGCTTAAGTAAGAGAAACAGCAACTCTGAGTTGGTGCCATCACCACCGTTATCATCAGACTCATTAAAAGGAAAAGGAAAAGCCACTCTCTCCTCTTCCACCCTTCCTTTTTTCCCCTTTACTTTCACTATTGCCATGAAAACAAATAAGTAGGCGAGAATCCCTTCCATGTCCTCCTCATCAGCGTCGAGGAACCATTCAGTTTTATTTATATAGCAACTATTTACATCAAAGTTGCCTCTAGGTGCTTCTGAGAAACCCAGACCATGACCCCCAAGCACTTGGCAAAACGGTGGCAAGAAAAAACTTCCTCTTGGGAAGAAACCTTGAGCAGGACCTGGATCAATTATAGGGCGCAGGTAGTCCGTTTCTGTCAAATGAGAGCGCAGAAGAATCCGAAATGGATGAGGGAAGGGAGGGAGATGAGACATGAGGGAAAAGGAGGAGGTAGGAGAAGGAAGGAAAAAGGTCTCTCTTCATCTCTTTAGTTTTTGATGAGCTTTCTTAATTGGACCACTATAGAAGGAGAAGAGAATCCTCAATAATTAAAAAATCTAATTAAGGAGTCTTTTGCATCTCCGTCCTTAATTATTCCACGCGGAGCAGTGGGGAGTGATACATTTCTGCAGATTTCATTTAAAGAAAACGTGGTCTTTAGCTCTCTCTCCCCTGTCACTTTGCTCAAATCCCCCATCAACAACTGGACTACTTTGTCCCCATCTCTGTGTGAGTCCTCCCTGCTGATGCTCTCGTCCTCAGAGACCTCATTGAAGACATTTTAAAAAAGATTTAACACGTCAGTGGCAACACATATGGAGACCTTTCCTTTACTCTTCTCTTCTGCCCAATGACCTGTCTCTTCTCGTTGATTTCTCCCCTCAAACTTAACAGTAAGAATAAATACCGGCAGACAACAATGACTTTTATCAAGGTTAGACCAATACTTTGACCCAAAAAAGATCCCTAAAGGATCTGGAACCGAGTTTCACACTCCATTAGTGTCAAATCTTTTGTGGCTGTCCCCCAAAATCCAATCATTCAAAGCATTTACTAGCAAAGCCTCGAGCCAAACAGGATCCCCCGTTTTAAACACGAGCTGCTGCTGTAAAATCATTTAAACAGAATGAGTTTGCCAATATTATTTATTTTTCATATTGAACTCTCAAGTCTTCAATAGATGCTTTGATACGCAGTTGGATGAACACATCCAACTGAAAAATGTGTATTAGAGGCTGATTGACTTGATTTTTCTTTGCTAGAAAGCTCCACTGATGCCTATAAACCATTAAAAACACTTGAGCCACTTCAAAGGAACCTGTTAAGGTTTTATACAACAAGCCTATAAAATAATAATAGAAGGATGGATTCGTTTTCTTACTAAAGATTCAAATCAGGAATGAGTGCATCCAACTAAAGTGTGTCAAAGTCTGAAGCGGGTGGGGGGGTGGGGGGGGTGGGGGTATGAACGAAAGCTGTTACGGTCCCCAACAAATGCAACCGAAGATTCGGACTCCAGTCATTGTTCGACATTTCAAATTGTACGATGTTTACGCTGCTGTCTATCATTTACATTGAACATATAATTGCACCATCATTAAAGGGACTCGGAAGGACTTGGAATCTGAAGAGTCTGACTGGGCACTTGGCTTGAGACTCTGAAATGCAAAATTTCCTCCTTATTGATGCACATTTTAGGGAACTTTAAGAAGGTTTCCATCCTCTTTAACAGCCAGTGAGTAAACTAGTAGAGAAAATGTGAAGTCTTTACATTTAAGGGTCAACTAACTTGTGTTAAAAGAGAAAATAATGCAAAAACTCTTATTCTTGTGAGATTCCTCTTCTTGTGATGCATTGGGACGCCACGAGGCTGCAGCATACGAACAGCTGGAAGCCTCGATGCCCTCTATGATTTCATATTAAACACTGCATGATATAAATATTTACATTTACATTGATGTGCTTCCAATCTGAGCTTTTTAAAACAGCTTGCATAATTAAGTTATGCAAGTTATTCATCAGTTAAGAATTCCAGCAAAATATATGGCATTCAAGCTAATTTCCTGCCAGTTATTGTATTATATTATAATTGTTGGGAGGCAAAAATAGCTACATGAGTCACTTTATTCCTTGCATAATAAATACACTAAATCTATTAGTTCACAACTTTTTGATTCATTTTTTTTCTTCTTCTTCAAGAAAAAGAGGATAGTGTCTTATTTTAGAAAATACATTAAAATGCTTTGAATTTCAAGGCAATACACGTAGAAGAATTAATCACTGTCAGGAGCTTTTGTCGAGGAGGATGTTTCCACTACTCTTTCGAACTTTCCTTAATTAGCTGCTGATGAAAAAATTGCACAGAGCATGAAGCGAATACTCATGTCTGCGTTTGCGCTCACAGCCAAGCAAATCCACAAATGTGCCAGGCTCCGCGTCCCGGCCGTGAAGCTCATTATTAATAACGATTCCCATATCGTTTGCTGAGCCTTCCACGTTGGTCTTTGTTGCTGAGACTCTAAATGACTAGATCATGAGTCGACAGTGATGGTTTCAATTCCAGGATATGTGACGTTATTATTGTATTATACAGTTTCTCTGTACAAGTTTAAAGATTCTTTCAAGAAGAATTCAGAGCTCATTTGTAATTAACACGTGATATATCATCCTTGCAACCCTTCCCATTTAGTATTCTTGAAAATATGGAAATAAAAAATTCTCATCCCAAATACCACTGTTTGTAGATAAATGGTCTTTTTCATCTCGCCTAACTTGTATAAATCTTTAAAATATATTTCTCATCCACTCAAACTTTTATACATTATCCATTACCTGATCTATTTTTCCTTTTTTTGTTCTCATGCAAACAACCTCTGGGAATGTTGCGACTGCATCTGAACAACTGAAAATGAGGGCGAGCAAACACACACACACACACACACACACACACACACACACACAAGCGTGAGAAAGGATGCAGCGCACAAACAAAAAGACGAGCGTTTGATTGCAACAATGGCAAACTGAGCTATTTATGAGAGTTAAAAGATAGCGGGCATGAGTCAAGAAATATTTGTAAAGTTGATTTGAGCCTAAATCACCTCCTTATTAAAGTTCTACTTCAGATTCGCTGAAATTTGGATTTCCTTGGAATAAAACGTCTGATGGCAGCTTAATAATTACTTTATAAACTCGGCCCAGGAAGCAGCATGTAAGGAGGTGTGAAGGTGCAGCATGACGTGATCTGAAATCCTTCAGGTAAACTGGTGACCTCACGAATCCAGCTGAGGAGGCGGCGCTGGCAGGTGTTTGAAACGCTGCAGCTTATGTAAGAACTCTGAATATGTTGAGCCTCTGAACTCTGAGTCAGTGAGGTTGCTTCACCCTCAGAAACTGAAGTAACTGATGCTCGGAGTCTGTTACCATGGTGATCCGTTTTGCTGTTTCATGAATGAGGCTCATGTCTTTCGTGTGTTTCGTTACGTGACATTTGGACATCAACTAGCACATATCAAAACGGTGTTGCAGTGGATATTTGTAGACTTTTAATTGTCCTAAAGCACTAAATCATTTGCTTGTTCCACGTCGGGCCACTAATGTGATCCAGAGAAGAGCAGGTGAGAATAAGAAAGAAAAGAGAGAGAAACTTCCTTTCTCAGCGGGCTACTCACCAGGGAGATCCGTAGATCCTGAAGCCTCGGACGGTGACGTCAGAGTCCTGCAGGTAGATGCAGTTGGTGAGCAGAGACTGGACGTTCTCGTAGTTTTCTGGCTTCAGTTTGGAGGCAGAAGGGAAGTAGTAGAAGTCCTGCTTGATGAGGTCCGCCATGAACTCCTGGTCAAAGGTCAACTCATGGTTTCCAGCAATTACTATTTTGATGTCGTAGGGAAGGGTGCCTGGTGGAGGGATAAGAGGAGTAGGAAAAAGAAGGACAAAGGTAGAGGAAGAGAAAGAAGAAGTGTGAACAAAAGTGGTGAGAATGTAAGCCCAGAAACAGGCGGGAAAACGAAAGAATAGAAAAGACAGGAAGTAACATGACTTGGAAGTACGATTGTGTGCCGTCAAAGATGAAGTCAATCAAGAGAAATACTGCAGTGGTACAAAAACAAAATTTAAAAGTACAAAAGACAAGAATGACTAAGAAAAAAAATTATAGAGCAGGATAATAGAGGAGTAGACGAGGACATAGACAAGACAGAAAAGGAGAAAGAAAGGGAAAGATGAAGAGAAGGCGTGTAAACCCATCGGCATTCACATATGACAAGGCTTTCTTGTTTCTTTCCCCACAGTTTCATATGAATCTGTCAAATCAACATGTCAACTTTGTGCACTGTTGTCTTTGGTTAATGCAAACACGGCTGAATGCACCACTCAGGTAATATATATCTGGGATATTCTGAAATTCAAACACGCCGATCGTTGTTTAGTTTATAAGGCAAAATTCGTCCATGACGAATCACTGCTGCCTCTTTACTCCTCTCTCTCATTATTCCCTTCCAACAAGACGCCTCCCAAGCATATACTCACTTTCAATGGTTTTAATTGGCTATTCAGAGCTTGGCACAGCAGGGTCTGACATAGACAACAGCTCATCAAGCCCACCAGGAACTGGGACTTCGCAGCTCTACGTGGTGTGCTCAAAGCTCAGTCCAGGAAGCAGGGACAAACATCTGGGCTTCTGTTGTGCGAGGCAGAGTGGCTGACAAAGGGTTCAATCACTATTCTTCTGCCATTATTGCTGCCAGGACAGCACAGCATGCACCCCGGCGCAGTGGTTTGTGTGTCATCACGTGCATTTCTGATTGACTTTCCAACATGTGCATGGGTTTGCATGCATCTGTGCATGAACATGTCATGTTATTGAAAAAGAGTAATTAAACCGAGCTTTACAAGAGGCTGACAGCCTGGCGACAGCACTGTCATAACAAGCAATCAGAGCTCAATGGCAGCAAGAGTGCGTTAAAGAAGGAGGGAGAGGAAGGAGACAGCAGAAGAAATAGTTTTGGCAGCCCAATAAATTCTGGAGTTGGAAAGAGGAATAAAAACAAGATAAAAGCAGCTGTCAAGGAGTGCCCATCTCCAGAGTTTGGGCATGGACCTCCCCCTTTCCCCAGCATTTGTTTGGAAAATGGGCCGGTGTTTAGTTGTCATGCAGACACCAACAAAAACCCATAATTGAGAAGCTGCACCTCCACAAAGAAACATGCCATCCCACAAGAAAATATTCCTTTTCTTCTTCTTCACTGTATAGATCGAAGTCTAAGTCCTATTCAGAGTAAGATCTGGACCTTTGAAAGAATCCTGACTGGAAGTCACGCAACAGCTACACACCAGGACGTCTTTACTTTCTCCACCAGAACGAAAAGGACGTCTTAGTCTGATGACCCTAAAGCAAGAAAAAACAAAGACTTTCCACAGTTTAACTTTTTACGTTCATAATATTTACCAACAGAAAAAGAACATCCCAGTTCTTCACATTGTTTATTAATGTTAAAGAAAGGTCCATTTAATAGCTCAAAATGCTACAGTGGCAACTATAGAATCTGCAGAGGTTAACAAAAAAGGTAAAAAAAAAACAACAACCTACATTTCAGTGCCTCAGCGCCACACATTTATGGGAACTTCTGTTGAGAAGAACTTGAGGAATATTTGATTTCCACCATAGAAAGAATTCCATCATATGGTGTTTTCAGCTGTTAAGGTGGCTACTTTTACTCCAAAGTTGGTTTATAAATTGATTCAGTGATTTCTTTTTTGACTTCAGTTGTTTATTTGTTGCATGTTTTCATTTCAGAGCACAATTACACATTAAACTGCATCATTTTCAATCAAAGAAAATCAGAAAAATTGGGTTGTTCTAAAACTTTTGATAACAAATAAAAAATGAGAGCAGCATAAAGCTCCCTCACCATCCTTGTATCCATAAACACCTGGATTAATTAACTTATTTCGGTTGCATTTCAAGCAAGAAACACATGCCATTGCACAGCTGACTCTCATCTTCATCATGAGTGGACGTTTCTCATGACCGTCGCATCAGCAGTCGTAGCAGATTGTTTATTTTTTAAGCCCTCTTTAAAAACATATAGACGGCATTTGCGGTCAAGTTATGACTTTGATAGACACCTCTACTATCTGTTTGGGTTAGTCATAAAATAGACAAGCCAGCGGAGGGAATTCATGGACTGAATGATCTCCGTTAGCGTGGAAAAACTGAAGAGCAGATTTCATGAAGGCCAGAGCTCATGTTGCCACCTAAGTGTTGTTTTCAACAGTCTGTTTCTTCTTCGTCCAGCGAATTAAGGACAGTTTACCAGGATTACTTTATGTTTAAACATACTGCTGCCTGTAGTGACACAGGACCGCTATGGAAAAGGAAAAGTGGTGCAGCTGTGTTTACAACCTGGCTGAAATTGTGGCTGTCAGGCCCAACAGCACACTGTAGTTATAATTTAGGGAACATATTTGGGGGCAGGAGCTCCAAACAAGACAAAAGGGCACCCTGAACACTTATTTATACTATAACATGACTTTTCTTATATGGACATTTCACATGAAAATATGCAAATTGCGACTTTTCAACTTAATTACACAATTCTTTGGTCTAAAATCATTTCTTTGTTGGATGTTGATTGTGTCATCACTACCTCTGCTACTTCCTTCCAAGCTTTATTTCTGAGACTTGTGTCTTGGTGTGACCTTAATCATAAAAACCAGACGACTCAACATCGTAGTTCGAGGTCTGAGAACAGACGGATACGAGCTGCTATAACCCCACGTATGGTTTCATTCCAGCTTGACTGGCCGATGCATGCGCTGTTGCGCTCAAAAGTTGAATATTCTCAGATTCTGACAGACGCATCGAACTCAGCGCAACCCACCATTTATTTTGGTGACGCCTCCCCATTGGACGCCAACGGAGACGGAGACGTTGCACGTGACGCGTACATGTAAATTCACCGTACGTCTACACTGGATAAAATGAATGGAGTGATGACACAGTCAGAGTTGTTACAGTTAAGGAAAAGTAAGACTAAAACTGAAAACTGCTTGTTACGTCCATGATGGAGACCTCCCCTCAACTCCTATTTAATTTCAACTTCTATAATTTTTCAAGATTGCTCCTTAAACATGTCACCTCTTCAAGCAAAGACTGCTGTCTTAAAAATTAAACAGAAATATTTCCTTATTTCTTGATTATTTTTTGAACTGTGTTCTGGCCACCAGGACCTTTTAACCTTTGACCCTACATTTTTCTAATTACTTGAAGTAAAGAATAAATGATTTTTGGATTGTATGTTATACTTTCATCCTAAACTTTCTTTCTCAGTATCTTTAAGTAAGTAAACACCTAAAAAACTAAAACTGAGACCAAAATGAAGTAAAACTACAGAAACTAAAACTACAGAAGCATTTGTTACACCAACTAAAAGTAAACTGAAACAATCAAACAAACTGAAAAACAAAATGCAAAAAAAGAGAACAGAACTTCAGCTGAGACGTTTTAAGAAGAAAACAAGAACAGACAGGTGTTTGGTTGTCCTGTCCTGTCCTGTCCTGTCCAGTCCAGTCCAGTCCAGTCCAGTCCTGTCCTGTCTTGTCCTGTCCAGTCCAGTCCTGTCCTGTCCTGTCTTGTCCTGTCCTTCCTCCTTTCTGGTCCGCACAGTTTTTTTCTTCTATTTTTTGACGTTAGGCTGTTTTAATTGGATTTTTCGTCCTGGGAAATAATAAATAAATATCTTCAGCTGGAAAGCCTTCAGATCTCCTGCATTTGGACTTCGACGACTTCCCTTCTGCCTCATCACCACAAAAAAAACACAAAAAAAAACAACTTTCTGCAGAAAGGGCACTTGTCAAGTGGAGGTGCTTGAACAAGACGAGTATCACCTAAGTCCTCGTCACTAAACAACTAAAGATGCTTCAAATGCATTTGCAGTCAGAAAGTGAGGTGGCTACACACAATGTGAGTGACAAAGAACGAGATGAAGACGGGTCTGTGACTAATAAAGGATCGAAAGCAACAGAGCAAGGCAGTCGTAAACGTGGACGTATAAACCTGTCTAAAATATGAGCAGTATTTCACCCATGAAGTTTGATGGCCAGATGTATCTCCAAAAGAAATAAAATCACACAACGATGTAAAACTACGGCAGCTGCATAAACACACTTCACGTATCTGCTCTCACACGAACGTGTACGAATACACACTCACACACGCAGACACACGTGGCTAATTAAACTTCAATTTCACAGATGAATTTTTTATTTTTTAATGTTTCCTCTGGGCGATGCTGCAAAATGACGAGGTGTGAATACCAAATGGCTTAAAACACTGGATGTGACTAAAACCAGCCAATAAGTGCATCTGTTTTTTTGTTTTTTTTTCCATTTTCCATCAAGTCCAACATGACAATAATGAATTTACAATAATAAAAAAGAGAAATTTAACAATCTTGTGTTGTGCAAAAAGCAAATTAAACAGGGAAAGATAATTTCACCATTCAGTGACAACGATTTTGTTGCTTCTGTAACAAAAGACAGATGAAAAGAGGAGGATAGGAAGGGGGTGGTGGGGTGCTAGCGATTATGGGTGTGGGAGGGGGTGGGGGGGTCTTGGGGTAAAATTCATTCCCATGGACAAAGCTCTTTGAAACCTCACTATGCTTTGTCTTTGAAATTAACAACGTTCTTAAACTGTATATTTTGTGTGTGTGTATATATGTGTGTGTGTGTGTGTGTGTGTGTGTGTGTGTGTGTGTGTGTGTGTGTGTGTGTGTGTGT
>JBAMYA010000016.1:3648543-3678728 GCA_037176975.1 Arrhamphus sclerolepis
GTCGGTTTTCTTTTGGGTTCTGGACCAGGTTGGAGGTGAGTTTGGTTTGGTTTGTTTTATTTTGGTTTGTTTTTTGAAAGAAAAGAAAAACCCCCCCCCCCCCCCCCCCCCCAAAAAAAACAACAACAACAAAACAAAACAAAAAAAAACAAAAAAAAAAAAACAGGATGCTACAGTGTGTTTATTTTGGATCAGAAATAACTAATTACAAGACTGTAACTGTATGTCTTAATAAAAGAATGATTGAACAGATTCAATATAACGGCAGGTACCCATGTGATGTTATTGCTAGTAACATAATGATCATGTTCATTCATCTTCTGGGCCTGTAAAGTGACGACCCACCACCTCAGAGTGCAGGCTTTCTCTTCAGTCCATGTAAGAATGACAGATAAGCTCCAATCTTTAATATTTCTGACCGTAAAACCTACAAATGTAGAGTCAGACCTCTCATACCTGTGGACTGTCCTCTCATTAGTTCCTTAATAATTTTTAATTACTTGCTACTGACTAGTGATCAGGAGTACTAAAGACCTCCATTTTTTATCCCAAATCTCCCTGCTGGGTTTATCTCACGTCTTCAAGGACACAAATGTTCAGAGGAACAGAACGTGATTTTCTCATTTGCATCATTCAGATTCAACAGTCAACCCGACATCATCCATGTCGAGACCCGCCTCCGTTCTGGGTTCAAGGTCACAGGGGTCTACTGCAGCCTAAAACAAACGCTTTCAGGCTCCAGACGGGCCACACAGAGACGAACAACCTCCCATTTTCTCTGTAACTCTCACTGTAAACCAGGGCCACATCATCACCATGGTTACCGTTAAAGGGACGGTTATCCTTTACTGCTGTCAGATTTCCTGCTATGCCCTAAACTAAAAAATACATGTAATTTTTGTTATAACTTTTTGTTTTTGTAGTAATATCACATTGTTTTTCCTCCTTTAATTGCAAATGAATTTTTTTCTTTAAAAAATCAGAAAGTTATTGTACAATGACAAATCTCACAATGTCACATCTTTATTTAATTTAAAAAAGTGAATTTTTGTTGTAAAATTTGTTTTCCCCAAAATTATAACCTTTATCATAAAGTTGAGATTTTTGAACTAAAATTGCAATTAAAAAAAAAAAAGTTGGCTTTCTTTGTCGTAAAGCTAATTTTGTTGAAATATTCAGATTCAGATTCAGACTTCTTTTTAACAATGATGATTTTCTTTCATGCTTTTTTAACTTTTTTACTTAAAATTCCATTTTTTTAAATTGGAAAATATCAACTTTTTACCACATTTTGACATAAAAGTACATTTTTGGGGGAATAATTTCAAGTTTTTGTGCTAAAATCATGGATTTTGTAATAAAAAAAACACGAGGCTTTTGTCTTGTTTGTTTTTTTTTTAAAAAAAAGCAACTTTTGTTGTAAAATTTTATGCAAACATTTGCTAAATTGTGACTTTTTCACAACAGCTGCATTGAAATATATGCTTATAGTGGCTCTAGTTATACGTATGTATAGAAGTTTATAATTGTCTTTGCACGCTCTTGCAGGCCAGATAAAATGAAGTGGCGGGCCAGTTTTGGACGCGGGGGCTGACTTTGACACATGTGCTCTAAACCGTTATCTAACAAGTGATGCAACTTGAGGAAAGCAGCTGTCATATCTTTGTCTCATGTTGAAAGTGGTGCACATCATCTCCTGTGGTCACATGGATCTCTGACGTACTGCAGAACACCTCCTGTTATCTCTGTGGACAGCTGAGAGGACACCTCTTCTGCGTTATTTAAGGATGAATATACAACTTATGGGAACAAATGGTTTTCCTGGATTCTGTCTTGTAGTTTCACAGAGATCATAGAGAATAGCATAAAACCTCTCGCTGCAATAAACACAGCAGCCTGGAAATTCAAATTCTTCCAGATAATATTTCAAAAGTTACCTTGATTAAAGACTCATATGCTTTTCTCATGAAATAGAATAATTATGTCATAATGACATCTATTTACAGAGTTCCAACTAAGTAATTGTATATGATAAAAAAGGCACTATGGTAATTATAATTTAAAATTTTCACTGTTATATTTGTACATTTGAATTACTTGATACACTTGAGTGTTAACACTTTCTAATCCCCCAATCCTGTTTTAAGATGGTTTTCAGCACAGAAAAATTAGTCTGCAGAGGCACGTAACAAATGTCATTTTACTTTTGTAAAAGTCGACAGATCCAAAAGAAAAACGTCTGAGTTAAACTTCCAGAGTCAGTCGAACACATTTACATGCCAGAAAATATGCCTCCGTGGTTCTTTATCCTCTCCTGTGGAATCACCAGGAGTGCAGAAGTAAAAGACACCAGGCTGACTTCACAGTCCTGTCATGCTGATATCTTACACGCCTTTAGTGCAACAAAGAGTCTGCAAGGTTTTAGGTTTCTAATATCCTCCTAAATTGATTATTAATCACAGGGAAGAGTAAGAAATCCTAACAGCAGCATTATAAATGTCCTGGAGACCAGTTTCGAGCTGTAAGTTAAGGTTATGCAGCTGAAAATTCAAGTTTCCATTCCTGCCCTTGTTTTTCTCTCATGATGAATGTGGCGATTTAATATATTTACTTACTCTGCCTAAACTGCTGAGACCATATGGTAGGTTTTATGAAATATAACTGCAAACATCTGCATGGGACAGTCTCATTAAACAGAAGTAAAGCTGTGCTCATAGAGTCATTTTATTCTAAACACGTATGGTTCAGTTTTGGGTAAATACTGTATGGCCGATGCTGATTAAAAATGGCCAACAAAAAGCCTTCCTCCACAATGTACATTTTGTTTTCTGTTATTATCCAAATAAAGAGTCAGAAATATATTAGAATGATTATGGACGGTCATTTAAACTTTGATAAAACGACAAGAATGGAGGAACCAAAGTGGAACATATAAGAGAAATGCAGAAAAATAATTGTGTCATCTGCTTTAAAATGCATTTGCTTCACCCCCCGTGCAGCTCATTTCTGTAACTCTGCAGGCAGAGCTTTGCTGAATTCAGTGTAAATCACAAAGAAAACCCTCTCAGTGTTCCTGTGAGTTTTCACCTTCACGCCTGTACTTTCCTGACACTACCACTGCTTCACTCAGCCACAGTCAAACTTTCCAAGCATTTTCTCCCTCAGCCTGCGCCAACTGTCCATTCCTGACACATGAAGATCCAATAAACCTCCTCATCCTGGATGGTGATGATCCTGGAGTCTGATCTAACATAAAAGCGTCCCCATGTACCCCTGGAAAGCGTTATATCTGGATCTGAAAATAAAATAATAATAATTATAAAACAAGACCTGGATCCTGATGATCGAAAACCTTCCCCATGTGAGAGGGGGAAATGTGTTGAAAGCTGAAATGAATCCGGGTTTATGCAGAGCTGCGCGGCTTCAGGGTAAATCTCTTCTACGGTCATTCATGTCTAAGAAGACATAAAGGCAGCTGGAAATGTGGAGGACTAAACCTACCTGCTCCAGAGGTCAGCTGGAGAGAGGATGCTCAGAGATGACAGGAAGAGTCTGCGCTGCCGGAGAGACGCGCTGGTCAGTTTGAATCTGCACCCCGTGGTGCGCCGGAGGAGCTGCTGCTCTGATCAGCTTCTTCTTCCTCTCCTGACTCTCCGGTCTGTCTGTCTGTCTGTCTGTCTGTCTCCCGCTCCCAGATGAGTCTCACCCACCGTAATAAGAAATACTAAACAAAAAAAGAAAGAAGAAAACGATGAGCGGTGGAGGAGCGTGAAAAGGAGGGGTGGAGGTGGGAGGGGTGGGACGGATGGACCGGGAGGAACTGCGCGCGGCTCCACGGCTCGTTCCCAGTCACAGATACTGGAGTGAAGGACCAGGAGGAGACCAGCACCTGGACCGAGGTCATGAACTGCAGCTCTGTCGTAAATGAGCTTTTCTGTCCAAAAATATTTTTTACACAATTAAATTTAAGTTCATTCGTTCAGGATTTAATTGTACCTTCATGATTAAAATACCAGAATAAGTAAATAAATAAATACATAAATCGAACTCATACAGACATAAACAATAATAATTAATTCTGATTATGATCATTATAATATTACTATACTAATGACATTAATAATAATAATTAATATATGTAAAGCCTGATTTAATCACACATTCATGATTAAAATTCCAGAACAATAAATAAATAGCCTAACACCTTTTGATAGGAATTATTACATGGAAAACATCTTTAAGATGAGAACATGTTGAAACTGCAACGTAAAAAGGAACTTACCCAAAATGATATACTAATCTGAAACTTTAATTATTTGGCAAACTCCACTTGCCAGTGAAGACGGTGTTATAAAATCACAATGTGTTGAATGGTAGATAAGCAGATATTGATACAAGATATCACGTGTCAAGGTTGTCATAAAGAGAGAAAAAAAAACTATAGAGAAATATCTGTTGTTTAATCTTAATAATGGATAGAAAAGCAAACAAGCTCCCAGGATTGATGAGACCCTGTCGCCTTTTTGAAAGCGTTCCAGTTGTTGATTTTCACTTTAGATTAGCAGTGAGTCTTCTCTGTCCCATTTCAATACCACAATTTCAGAAACAACGGAGGAATTTAGTGCATGAAAAATGCAATCATTTCTCCTCTGCTATTCTGACAAAGGCAGGAAAAAATAATCATGATCATAAACAGATTAGGAGGAGATGTACAATACCAACTAGTCCAAAGTTTTGACACATCCATTTATTTTGAATCAATAGGTGTATCAAAACTTTTTGTAAAAGCATCTCCATCCTTGTCTTTGTTCTCATCTGCATTCTGTACATTTTTCCTTCAGGAGACATTCTGACTCAGCTCTCCATCAGTGATTGAAAAACAGATACTGCATACTTTCAGCTGATATCGAACCAAGTATCAAAACTCTCGCAGCTTCTTCACTTCGACCGCTTGCATCTCCGGCATTGTTCTTCAAATGTTTGTTTTTTTTTGTTTTGCTGCAACATTCCTCTACTTTCCTGTGCATTTCTTCACCTGTGCAGGTTTCCTTCAACCTTCTCCCTACTTTTACAGGTCACAGTGTCATTCACAAACATCAAGTCGTGGAGACCTCATCTGTCGATCTGTCATCAACGTGGCAAACAAGAATCGGCTCTAAGGGGATCCTTGATGCAGTCCAACTTCCACCTGAAAGCCCTCAATTATCAACGCCCTGAAACGCTCAAACATACCTTTCTTCGACTCCAGTCTTCCTCATACTGCGCAGCTCCAGTGATCTTCCCTGGTCTTGTCCGTTAACAAATCGTAACCGTATTGGTGTCGGTGCAAATAAATTAATTATTGGGCTGCATTTAGGCAATGAGTCAATAACTTGTATTACAAAAGCATCACTACAACACCTGCACATTAGCTTTCCAGCTTTATCTACAATAACTCTGGTTGGCACGTGAGTAAAAAAAGGAAAAAGAAAGATTCCAGATGACTATACTGCCGTAGTATTTTAGGTTATACTCCGTTTTCTTTTTGGGACTCAGGAAGAGGCCACAGGCTGGAACTCAAACCTGGATCTCCAGCACAAGTACTGTGGTCTGCATAGATGGG
Organism: Arrhamphus sclerolepis; assembly: GCA_037176975.1. Taxonomy (NCBI): domain Eukaryota; kingdom Metazoa; phylum Chordata; class Actinopteri; order Beloniformes; family Hemiramphidae; genus Arrhamphus; species Arrhamphus sclerolepis. The sequence continues at coordinate 3,654,146 of JBAMYA010000016.1, forward strand.
GTGCCCCGCTCGACCAGCTGAGCTTTATTACTACAAATGGGTGTTCTGAAGTTCTGGAAATGTTCCACCAGTTTGTGGTGGCCGGTGCCATCGCGTGTGCGTAATCTTTACACTTCTAATCAACTGTAAACTTTTAAACTGTATCTGCTGCATGTGATAGTCGCTCAGATCACATCACCAGCTCTGCTCCTGTTTATCCACAGGGAATTGAACTGGGACGTCAGCTGGTAATGGGCAAAACAAACACACTGAAATCTGGAGGTGAAGCCTGTACAACCGTGCAGCACCTTCAGAGCTGGAGAGGACGCTGCAGCCGCAGGCTGAGATGAGTCTGCCACCTGGTGGACACATTCAAAGATCTTCTCCTGCAACACACACCATTTAACCACAGACTAACACGCACCTGTAGCACAAATCTTTTAAAAAAAGCATCACTGTCCAAGAAGTCACAACCTGCTTTGTGTTTACATCTGTTAAACAGTAATTACAGGCTCCAAACTACTTAGTGTCTCCCTGGTCCTATGTCAAACTCAGTTCAGTGGTGTGATGCAGGTATGTGGAGTATATGGAGCATGACTCTGGGTAGTTACCTTCATGGAGCAGATGGTTAGGTTTGTGCATGAAGCATTACAGTCCATCGGTCACCCACTATTCATGCGCCCCATTGCAGTAGATTTCCAATATTGCCTCTGGATATTCTCATAAATGCAGCTGAGCTATGGAGCTTGTCTATGGACTGGCTATGGCTAGCTCAAAGAGATTTGAATTTTAAACGGGAGAACCACAGATGAACTACAGCCAACTCAATAATGTTTTGTTATGGAAATTATAAAAAATATAATTATAATTAGATAAATCTATGTGGGCTCTGGCGTGACAGAAAACAAAATACGTCCCTACGTGTACAAGGGCGCCAATCACTGAGTCACTGTCACTGGGACTTTTCCAGAAGCTTCTACAATCTCTGTGCTTATATTCATTGTGATATCCCATTTCAGGGCTCATTCAGCATGATCTGCAACTTTCTGTCAGACCTTTTGCACTGCAATAGAAATAAACTTCATGAAAGCCAGCAGTCTTTCCTCTCAGTCTTACTTGGAGAAACAGTCACAGACACGTGGATAAAAATAGAGAATATATTATTCTTTGACAGTTTTTTCAACCTCTGAAGGGAAATTAAATATTGCAGCAAGCGTGTCTGCCAATGACTCTAAAGAGTAGAAGGTTTTAGATGTTGGCAGGAAATGTCTCCTGTAGACGTTTGCATTGCAACAAATCTGAGGTGTCTGACTGGAGACTCTGTGTTTGGATCACCGTGGTGTGAAGAGGATGGGCAGTCCATTATGTTTCAGTTTTATGAAACATTTCCCCATTGTTTCCCCAGAACAGTATCAAGTCTCCATCAGAGTCACCAACCAGCTGACAGATGGCTCATAGAAGAAAACAGATTTAAATAAGACTGGAGGTTTGTGTAATATTATGAAGATCAGAAACATCCTGACTCAAGAGGATGCAGAAAGATTAGTCCATGCCTTTGTTACCTCCAGGCTGGATTATTGCTTTATTGTACAAATAGTCATATTAAAAATCCTGAACTGTTCCAGAATGCTGCAGCACCAGTACGAACCAGAACTGGGTATAGAGACCACATCTCACCAGTTCTAGCTTCATTGCATCAGCTTCCTGTTAAATATATATCTGAAAAACCTCCAGCCTGTCCTGGTGAACACTCTGCTCACTGAATGCAGGTTTACTTGCTGTTCCAAGAGTCTGTAGGGTTAGAAACTTGAAAATCCCTTCTGAGATAAATAAAGTATTTTTGAGTTTGAATGTAATTGAACTGAAGGCCGGCAGAGCCTTTAGCTATCAGGCTCCTTTATTATAGAATCAACTTCCAACCTCAGTCTGGGAGGCAGACTCCCTCTCTACATTTAAGGTTAGACTGAAACCTTTTTTAATAAAGCCTTTAACTCTGTAGTCTCTTAGACCATCTCTTAGTTATGCAGCTAGGCTACGCCTACACTGCTGGCGGGACTCCTACTGTGTACAGGGCATCTTCACTTTGCCTTATCATTTTAAGAATGTCCTGGACCACTAACCTTTTCTATCTTCTGTAGTCTCTTTTCTACTTCTGAAGGTCCTATCATGGTGATGTTGTGCCTCTGTAGGACACCAACTAACATGGCCGATCTACAGTCTGCCCCTCCGACCAACACATGTTTATATACCTCTCTCTGTCCTTCGTCCTCTCTGTCCTGTCCTCTTCCTCTTTTCTTTCTTAACCCAGCTGACCTTTGGTAGGAAAGTCCTGGTTCTACTCAAGGTTTCTTGCCACTGCTGGGCTTGCCATGTGCTTGGAGGTCATGCTCTGGGTTTCTATGAAGTTAACTTGTGTTTCAATAGATGGTATATAAATAAAGTTGAATTGAATAGATGTAAATGTATAGATATGTATCAGTCTGGAATGTGTGCGCTATTACTGACAGCGAAAACTGCAACTTTTCTGTGCTGTAGCAGGACTGATTGTCTCTCAAGCAACCCAACTACAGAACAAAAAGCAGTGGCCATAATTTCAGATGAACCGAATGTTGCAGCGCAGTCTTGTAGCAATGTATCTGCAATAAGACCAAACAGTGAGATTTCTCTCATCAATCAGTCACTCTTTTCACTTTTTATCAAGTGAACTTTATGCAGACAGACTGATGCAGGGAAGCAGACATGATAGTGATGGGAGAGTAATCTCAGCATCTGCCATGGTCACATTTGCCTGCAGATGCTGCTTTAGATTGGAAGCCCTGGAAATATCACATACGCAGTATCTGATCTGCCTGTCAAACATGATTAATGACCAACAGCAGTGCATCTGAGCAGTTAAATTAATATTCAAAACAGGCTGTCAGCTCCCTCATTAATGGAAACTGCCACTGTCAGTCAGGCTGCTTACAGCTGGGTTAATATACTCACCATGAGAACACAGGAACGCCATCTATGTGTCTTTCACTGGTGTCAGAAATACAGCATCCTTCCACCCTCTAAATAAATAAAAAATAGGAATTTTATCACCAACCTGTAGGATGGTCACGTTTTTTTCTTCTTTTTTTTAAACATGACAATATTAGGTGAGGCTGAAAAACACACTGTGAATGGAAATGTTATCTCCAGCAGAGTTTTTTTTTATTTTATTTATTCCTTCGACTGTTTTGTGCCAGTCTTGTCACGTGACCAGCCAGAGTTGCTCCATGTGCAGTTAAGTATCAGACAAATTTTAACTCTGTAATTTGTTTTAGAGTACAACACAAAGCCTCGAGGCAATAACCATCACCTGGAGTGGCTGCCAACTTGACACTGCGCGACCGCCTATTTTTAAATATGTATTACATATGTTTCACTAATTTAATACACCAAACTGTGGCTTGATCAGGAGGAAGCAAGATTCATTCTGCAACATTTTCTACTTTTCTAGTTCTGTTTAGTTCAAAGCTCATTCTGTATTACAGCTGGAGCTGCATCACTGGGACTCAGTAAAATATATCATCTTCATTACTTTTAATTTCGTTTGAAGTTATCGAGCTTTCTCCTCTCAAACGTAAAATGAACGATTAAACTAGCTGATCTGTGACCTGTTCTTCCTCTGGCCGCTTACATAGCCTACTCAACAGCGACCCCCCCTGGAGAAGCTGCAGCCTGCAAAGAGGAGCACATAATCAGATGCGATTATTTCTTAATTCTACAGTCGACACTGAATTTGAATTCAAAGAGAAGATGGACAGAAAGTGAACAGCTCCAATCCCCACAGGCAGCTGAGTGTCCTGATCCGATGGAGAAATATCCAGGAAAATAATACATTCATAAGTTTTTGATGTGAGTTCAGTATAACCGATTTTTATCATGAAACTCAACCAATAAATTGAATGATTTCAGTTCAAATTTAAAATGCCTTCATGTTTTCCCACATTATGGAGAAAATGGAAGATTAGCTGGATTTTAATTGATAGTTGTTTTTTTTTGTTCCCAACAGATGAAAACGACCCATGTGGTTTATACTCAGTTCTGTGTATCCTGAAAGACAGATGTCTGCTTATTCAACTAGCATGGGACAGAAACTGTACATGCTGGAGGATTGCTGTGATAAGTACGCTGATAAGTACACATTTTGTTAAAGATTTATGCAAGTTTTTAGAGGGGTGTTTTGTTTTTTCTTTCCCTCTGACATGTAATTTCTCACAATTCAATGATTTCAGGAAGGGCCGAACTGCTCGAGGTCTGACTCCATGGATGGAGGACAAATATTCACATTTTATCAAACTTCTCACACTGAATTCTTCACCAGAAACAAAATAAAATGTTTCAGCAGCTTCTCCTTCAAATTAATATCAGACACAAAACCAGTTTGAAGTGGACGCCGACTGTTTTTGTGATGTGAAAACCACATCAGCTGCAGATGTAGAAGTTTCTGGAGGCAAACGTGAGCGTAATTATCATCTGAGGAGCATCAGAGGGATGAATGAAGTCACAACAGAAGCATTTGAGTTGGTTTTCTGCTACTGTTTATTAAATTTGTTCAGTACTGGAGTTTCATGGACAATGGCACAACACTGTGTTACAGTTTCTTTCTTTGGGTACGACTGACTAACACAAAAGTTAAAATTATTCCTCTACAAAATGGACTAAAGTACACACACACAAAGACCTTTTTTTTTTCTTTCTCGATCACAGGCATCCAGCACAAAACCTCACTGTTCTCTCACACGCACCCACACCTACGGCCACTACTCTCATCCACGCCGCATGCACGCACTCATCCACGTTAGAATACATTCTCAGGGGAATAAAAGCAGTCAATTGTAAATTTTTTTAGAGCATTTCATACCAACGTTTTCATAGCACTCATACTAAACGGCACCCACCCTCAAAACAGGAAGCAGGCCAAACCACAGTGTGTGTTTGTGTGTGTGTGTGAAAGCCATTTGGCGCGATTACGTGACGATCTGCTGAGGAAAAACAGTGACATCACTGACAGTTTAGTTTACGTTTATAGGATGCATTTCTTACAGGGATAATTATCTGCCAGCATCTGTAAAAGATGCTTGTTCTGGCATTCTTATTTTCTAAAATTCTTGAAAGACTATTTTGAAAGTAAAGCCAAAACTAAGACCAGAAAGTCCAAAGTCAGTGTTATGGAGGACCATACTTGTGGTTTTGCCTGCTTCAATCCATTAACTTTAAATATTTTGCATGGCTGCAGACTGTTTTTGAAAGCTCAAGCCTTTTGATTGATTTCCTACCTTCTAGCCATTGGCTTAATTTCAGTGCACAATGAAAAAAAAAAAAAGTTGCAGAGCCGTGAAAAATCCATCACCTTTGTTTTTACATCCCGCATGACGGTTTTATTTGGAACTCAAAGAAAATCATTAACTGAAATCTGGAATTCAAGGTGAAGGAACTTTGATGTATACACGTCAGACAACCCTTCCAGGTGGACTACGATGGAGCGCACGCCGTTTTGAGCAGATGCAAACCAAAGCTGGAGTGGAGAAGGAGCCAGCGGGGTTTTGTTATCAGAACGAGATAACAACGCTAGAGCTCAGCCACGCGATGGTGTTTTCCTTTTTAGTCCAGAAAAAGGTCATTTTCTTGTCCTGTTGACCACTCAGAGGGCTTCACAGTTTAAGCCGCATGCAGCCATCCTCACAGTGCTTCTTTACTTTGTATTCTATACATATCATCATCATCATCATCATCATCATCATCCAGACACTCACAAACAAACTAAAGCATTGGGGGCAATGTGGGGTGCAGTATTTTGCCCAAGGACACTTGAAACTGTTGGGGGGGGGGGGGCTAGCAAGTTAGAGCAGAGCCACATCTGGACAGATGTAGGGTCTGAAAGCCATGGAGCCCCCTCATCCAGGAGACGAGACCAACAGCTGGTTTTTAAACTGCCTCTACACGCAGTTGCTCAGAGCTACAAGGTGATGCGTTCAGAGCAACAAAAGTCCACCGGAGGGACTTTATCGTGAGATCAAGTTTGCCAGATGAGATGGGCCTCATTCAACCAGAGTCACTAACATTATCACACAAGTCCAAGTCTTTTAACTGTTGATGCCAAAGCTGGAGGAATGACAGCTCTCCACCACCCAGACTGCAACGTCTCAGCTCGTCGTCATCACGTTAAACCTTCTCAGAGAATCTCTACAAGGATAGACTGATCTGATTGGCTCCCCAAGACTTTTGATCAGAAGTAATGAGTTGCAAGAGGCTAGCTAGACGGACCTGCTGAGTAAATGTGCATTTGCTCGGCAGGTCAAAACACACAGGCAACACTTCATCTTCTGAGCCGATAACCACAACGACCAATAAAAACTCATCTGACTGTTGGGTGGAAAAAACAGACAAACCAAAGGACCAAAACACTGATTCTTTATTCAGCAGCTTTTGGCCACCTGGTACGATTTTCATCAGCACGCCTAATCTGGATGGAAACATGTCCATGAACATCATTCAAAATGACCAAAAGGTTCAGAAGGCTACAGAATAGAAAGTTAGACGCGATATTCTCAAGCAGGCTGAGCCTAAACTGATGTGAAGCTGTGCTGGAAGGAAAAAAGAAGAAGAAAATACAACAACAAAAACAAAGTTAAAATGGCGCCCCCCCAACCCCAACCAACCAACCCCGTTGAAAGCAGCAGCTACATTTGTCCTCTTTGCAAATTACACATCATCTAAACCCAAACAGGACGATGTATAAAAGAGTTGTTGGAGTCAGCTGAGACTAAAGGCTGCCTGGAAGGTAGGAAACCTAAAATCTCTGCTATTAAAAAAAAAATGTTCAGCAACATCTGATTTGTTGAGGGCAATGGCATCCTCCTCAGCCTTCTCCTTCTCATTAATGACGTGTAACAGGACAATTGTTTCTAACAAAACCTTGAACCCCCGGCGAGTTCAGTCGAGATCTTCCTGAATATGAGACACTTGAAATCAGCCGTTTTTAGAATATATGTGACATTAATGTCGGGACCAACTTTCCAGTCACGCAGAACACACTTTCCATTTCCTGGTCACATTGTGCAGATATAGAGTCTATCTTGAATACAACTTGAATACATGGTATTGTTTTTTTTCTTTTATAGACAATATTAGTATCAGTGGGAATGACGCAGAATCGCTCGATCAGGTTATAAAAGGAAAGCATAGCCTACACACTATACTTCATACATAATTGAAAGAAAGTGCACAAGTGATTTGGGGAAACTTGTATACACTGTAGTATGTATGCGATGCCATCATACAAGAAGCTTTTACGCTGCTTCTACTCTCTGGCAGAATACGGAGCATGCTTTCAGGATGGAGCCAGATCGGGAAGTGAAGATGCACACGAACTGACGTGGTGGACGCGCTGTTTCTCTTCTGTGTGCTTTAGTTTGACTCGTACTCTCGGTGAAGCTACTACAGCCGACTAATGTAGGGTTTCCTGGAATAAGAAGTAACAGCTATCTTTCTCACTTATCACCACCACATTTGGCAAAATTTCAAAACAACACAAAAAAAGGTAACAAAAACAAAACTTAGATCTTTTCCTTTTTTCCCCAACAATTCAAAATATAAAATTCAAGTGCAATCAAAGTTCCAAATATTAGTTAATCACATACATTTCTCTCTAAAGTAACACTTTGTTACTCGCAGGTAGTTTATCTCACCTTGTTAAATATCTTTTTTTTTTTTTTGATTTAACAAAAAAAAAGAAAAAAACGTATATAAACTTTGTGATTCAGCCCACGTAATCTTTCTTTGTGCTCCAGTGGATAAAGCACTGACAGAATGGTTTGGTGGAATGGTTTAGTGCATGTTTAAACATTTCTTTTAATTAATTTCTCGTGTAAAATGTGTTTTAAGTGCACCGATTGCGTTCTCGTCTCTTTCTTGTGCACATCAAGCCAGTGAAGTAATCCAGTTTAGGATACAACCATGTGTCCATATCGAGCGTCTGCAGCCGAGTACATTTGTTCACACATAACAGCTAAAATCTTCTGCGACACGGGCCTCTGCAAGTTATGACATGTTCATTATAAATATTAGGAAACAACACAAAACACAGCAAAGTATAAAGGGCAAATGTGGAACAAATGGGATGTAGAGTTGGGGAAACGTGGGGAAAGACTGAGAGAAGAGAAAACAGATGACACAGAGCGCTGAAACAAGGTTTGACCAACATGCTTAACAGTAACCTCGTTGTACTTTACAAGAAACAGCTGTTTGAACCTCTTAAAAAGATGAATTTCTAAGTAAGTTACATAAAAAAATTTAAAAAATCCAGCAGCTTAAAATGGCGCTCAAAAGCTTCTAACCTTCAAGAGACGTGGAGGGCGATTCTTTTACTGTCATTCCTGTCCGTTAAATATAAAGATGCAGCAAATAAATGTAATGTAAATGTAGCAAAAGGACATGAAAAAGGGGAAATATGGCCAGGAACATGAGATTAAACTGTTAATCCATGTAGGTTTAGAGCTGTTTGACCTTGTATCAACTTTCTACGACTGAAAGTTTAATATCAGGGGACTTAGGGACGCAGATGTTTGTCCAATCATCATCTGATTTCGGTTCAAATTCAAATACTAGAAAATTCTTCTACATGAAAATGTATTGATGATAGCTTCTTTTTTAAAAAAAAAAACAAAACAAAAAACTGTTGATCAAACCTTGCACGTATAAAAGCACATTAGGGGATGCTGTTAATAATCTATTTAGATTTAAAGGGATCAAAGATGTTGAAAGGCATCATGTGACAAGTAAGAGTGACAATAACATAGATTGAACATTTTTAGCCACAAAATGGTTGAATCACTACATGCGAGGAGCAGAAGACGAGGGATCTGGGGGTCAGGCTTCTGTTGCTGGATTTGGAATGACGCAGGACGACGGGGTCTTCAACGGCACGGTTGAGTTGTCCGCCTTATTTGTAAGGTCGTAGGAACCTGGTTACTTTGGAGCGCAGCAGCTTGATGAAGGAACGAGGGAACATCTCTTTGGACTCCGCTGCTGTGTACCTGAAGTAGTTCTGGGGGTGAGCAAGTACGTCAAACAGGGCTTTTATCAGCTTCTTGTCCTGCGGGAAAGACACAAGAGGAAGATGAGACATATCTGCAGCGATTTTACACTTAAGGATACTTAACCATACTTCTGTGTCTAAGCTACACTACGGCTATACGACTATAAAAATGTATAAACACCTTTTAGGGTAAAATATTGACTTAAAATTATGATTTAAGGTTGTAAAACTGTGAACGTTTGCTTTAAAAATAACACATTTTCAATAAATATCTCGCAAACTGCAAATTTAGTATAAATAGAGAAAATTAACTTTTTGCTGTAAAATCACAAATTTTGCAAAACTTTTTATTCAATATTAAAACAACTAACTTTGATAACAAAAAAAAAAGAAATCCCAAATATTATGATCACAACTTTGTCATAAAAAGTATATTTTTGTCAATTCTTTTTCTTGAAAATTAGGACTTTTAGAATTTCATGCTGCAGCAACGTGGACCACGAGAGACTTGATGGGTAGATTTTTTTTCTTTTTTTCTTTTGAATTTCCCGCCGCTGTTTCTTCTTTGGTGTTTTCAAGGCGATAGTTGGCTGCAGTGCCTGTAAAACCAGCCGGTGTTCAACATTTATCAGCCCCAGGTGACGCAAACTAAACTTTATTTATGTCTGAGCTACAAACAGGAAGTAAACAAAAGGAAAACTGCAACACTGCAGAAAGATAATTCACAATGCCACCTAGTGGTTGGTGGTGAAATTACAGAACAGTGCAAATAATAACAGTATAAATGGGTAAAAAAAATGTGTGGCTTTAAAGCAGAAGTATAAATATGCCTGTGTCTGATCAACATGAAGACATTATTGTGTTGAAACCTTTAATATCTCCTGGTGGTTCTCAGAGGCGTAAAGCCTGCCGTCTCGAACAATGTCCTCTATCAGCTGCTGGTAGTCCTCTAGAACAAAGCAGGGTTAGATGAAAGCAATAAACCATAAGTGGAGGCAAATGAAGGGAAAATACATGTTTATATAATGAAGCTCGTGATGACATTTATGCTGTACGAAACTGGACATCAGCTCAAAGAAACTCACCATCGTAGGTGACATATGGAACCTGGAAACCTTTTCCACTGTTGCCTTCGTTGGACTTAAACTGGATCCAAAGTTTGCGTGAGCGGGAAGTGAAGGCAATGGGTCGCTCGTAGGTCTGACAGGTCTCATAGGTGGTAATAGAGGTAGGCGTGGCTGGAGAAACAGAGCAAAAGTGTTACAATTGTCCAATCAACTTCAGTAAAAAAGATGCTTTTACAATAAAATCCACACTTTCATGCCTCACTGATGGTATCTCTGGCAGATTAATGTTCAAGAAAACCCTGACATACTCAAGGTTGCAATGTGCTGTGCATTGCTGCATTATTTTATTTTGTTGGTTTGAAACTTCCAACATGCTAACATGCTAACTGATGATGTTTGAAACTCGATAGAAAGCACGATGTTGTAAACATTAGAAAAGTTGGTGGATCTGAGGAAAGTGGAAGCAGTTGTAGGAATGTAATTAGCTGGTTTTCTACCTTTTAAATGCACAATTTTGTGTATTTAAATTCTTTTTTGAATTTCTTTTTCTGATTCAGAGGTTTGGACAAAGTGGATGTTGCAATAAGAGCACTTTAAACTATTTTCTGAATTTTGAACAAACTAAGCAATAATCTAAATAGTAGTGAAAATAATTAACAGGTTCAGGAAAATCTGCAGAATCAGGTTTCTGCTTTTTGCAGATGATGTGGTTCTGTTGGCTTCATTGACCCGGGACCTCCAGTTCTCACTGGAACGATTCACAGCCAGGTGTGAAGTGGCGGGAATGAGAATCAGCACCTCAAAATCCGAGACCATGGTCCTCAGCCGGAAAAGACTGGAGTGTCCTCTCCGGGTTGGTGAGGTCCTGCCCCAGGTGGAGGAGTTCAAGTATCTCTGGGTCTTGTTCACGGGTGAGGGAAGGATGGAACGGGAGATTGACAGACGGCTTGGCGCAGCCTCTGCAGTGATGCGGACGCTGTGCCGATCCATCATGGAGGAGGAGCTGAGTCAGAAGGTGAAGCTCTCAATTTACCGGTTGATCTACATTCCTGCCCTCACCTATGGTCACCAGCTGTGGGTGGTGCCGAAAGAACAAGATCATGAGTACAAGTGGCCGAAATGAATTTCCTCTGCAGGGTGGCTGGACTCTCCCTTAGAGACAGGGTGAGGAGCTCAGTCATCTGGGAGGGGCTCAGAGTAGAACCGCTGCTCCTCCACATCGAGAGGAGCCAGATGAGGGGGCTCAGGCATCTAGTTAGGATGCCTCTTGGACGTCTCCCTGGTGAGGTGTTTTGGGCACGTCCAACTAGGAGGAGACCCCCGGGAAGACCCAGGACACACTGGAGGGACTATGTCTCTCAGCTGGCCTGGGAACGCCTTGGGATTCCCCCGGTTGAGCTGGAAGAAGTGGCCGAGGAAAGGGAGGTCTGGGCCTCCTGCTTAGGCTGCTGCCCCCACGACCCGACTCTGGATAAGTGGGAGAAGATGGATGGATGGATGGATGGATGGATGGATGGAAGTGCGAAAATCTGCACATGATTCATTCTGCTGTGTGATAGTCGGTGGGGGTGTCAAACTCTATTCATCCTGGGCCACATCACCATGGTTACCGTTAAAGGGCCACTTATTCTTTACTTCCTCAACCAGCTACGTTGTCAGATTTCCTGCTAGTTCCTGAACTTGGTCATAAAAGAGAGAGAGAGAAAGAAAGAAAGAAAGAAAGAAAGAAAGAAAGAAAGAAAGAAAGAAAGAAAGTGAAGAGATTTGCAACTTTTATTTTAAAACTGAGGCTTATATAGTAATATTTTTTTCTTGAATAAATTTTTTTTCAACTTAAATTTTTTTGTTAGAAAAATATATAACTTTTTGCAACATTTTGACAAAATTACAATATAAGTAAAATTACAAAAAATTCTCTTTTTGTGTATGAAAATGAAGTTTTTACAACTTTTTCTTTTGGAATCTTTAAAAACTTTCACTAAATCATGACTTTTTCGACATAAACCAGCAGCTCTCCACCTCTGTTAATCCACCTTTTGATGTCGGTACCGAATCAAATGGGCGGTCGCAGAGGAAACCTCAGAAATGTTCTAGTTAGATGTTTATGACTGCACACGCTCTAACAGGCCAGATAAAATGAAGAGGTGGGCTGGATTTGGCCGGCCAGCCTTGACTTTGACACGTGTTTTATAACATTTCATTCATTCATGCCAAACATGCCACGTGAACAATTTAAGCATAATAAAAATCATTCAATAATTCATTCACTTGGGAACCTTTCAATGGACAAAAAGAAAGAAAGAAAAACAGCAACAGACAGGCTTTTCGTGTTTATCATCACGCAGAGGAAGAATTATTCCAACTGTTTTGGTTTACCGTTCTTCCTCATGACCAGCACGTCTCCGCAGCCGTCTTCGATGGGGAGGAAGATCTCTGGCACCACAATCAGGATACGTCTCTTGTGTGGTGGGTTTATGGTCCAGATGCAGTTGACGTTTGATGGGTAATCTCCAGGATAGTTTGGAGACTCAATGTAGCCTGTGAACTCCCCCAGTTCACCTCCACACAGCTGGTCTGAGGTTGAAATAATAGAAACGTGCTCAGTAGGGGTCTCTGGATCTTTAACGTCGAAGCAGATTCAATGTAAATCAGAGAGAATTACTTTTGCAGTGGGAGACGTTGGTGGCACCATCAAAGTCAGTTGTAGTATTTCCAGGACAGGTGATGCAGTAGTTCTGTCCAAACTCAGACTGGTACGTCCTTGAAGGGCAGCGGATACAGCGGTGGGTGCTGGAGTTGTAGTAGTGTCCAGGAGCACAATGCACTAAGAAAGAAGGAGGGATCACTGAATAAATATGTTGTTGGTGAGAGAAAAATGTGCCCTTTATCAAGGAGTTTATACTGGCATGATTTCTACCAGTTTAAAATATATTCTGGTACTTCTGTAGCTTGTTCAGTCACTAATTCTATTAAACTATTGCAACTAGTATTTGATAACTTCTGAGAGACTTCCAGAACATCTTTTACTACGATTTTACTTCAAGTGCGGAGAGCTCTTGAAGACTTTAGTTAGCTCAGCTTTAATATTTACACACAGCAGTGAATGAAATGCAATCAATGAAATAAATGACATATTATCAGATGGTGATCTTTGTTATATCTCTTAAAAAAAAAGAAGAGATGAACTTAAATAAACATCTGACATGTGACCTGTGATGCCATCCTGTCATGTCATGAAACTCATAAAACCTAAATACCAATTCCAATAAAATGGTAGTTTGGCAGTGAGACACAAAAATGAAACGTTTTATGTGATATTTTCTGCTGAATTAGTGAGCTTTAAAGAGTATAAAGTGTGAGGAGATTGCTTAAGCTCTATATTAAAGGGATGCATATAAAAATCCTCATTGCTTGTAATCATGTCCTTACAAAAAAGTACATTGTTTGCAGAATATCCTGCAGGAAGAGCTTGTATTCACATTCAGATGTTTGTACTCGTCTCATGAATACAACTTCACATGCGGGTTTTGGGTAAACTGATGAACTTCCAGCTGGTTTAGATTGGGAGCCACCCCTTGGGACCGCCCAGTGCAGCGAGTTGGTGAAACTGCTCGCAGTACAGTATATAATCCGTGTAAACAAATGAGAGTAGCATGTTGCAGCACCGTGTGTGTGTGTGTGTGTGTGTGTGTGTGTGTTTGTGTGTAGTCTCCCTCTGCAGAGACCCAGTCTGGAACTCGGCAGACCAGTAACAAATAAAAACAGTAATGAAGAATCTGATGTGTGATTGGTTTTTGCTCCTCGAAGTTTATGGGAGGAGTTACTGGCCAAAAAGCATAAAAAGAAGAGAGCAAAGTCTCACCTTTGGCCTCACAATCCCTGAAGGACACCGATCCCGCGTACTTTGTCATGAGCCCTCCTCCACAGGGGAAGCACAGAACCCGGCCTGGTTCTGGCTGGTAGGAGCCCAGAGGACATGGGTGGCACGGGCGAAACCCGTCAGCAGAAAAATGACCTGCTGGACACTGACCTGCAGAAGACACAAAGAAAAAACACCAGTCTTTATTTTCATATGATGCCTTTTTTAAACTGCTAACTGGCAACAGGGTTTTGTAAAGTCCAGAACTTTCTCCTCAGGAGAAGTTAGGGTCCTGCTGCAGATGTAAGCGGGGCCTTTCTCTGTTGAGTTTGTACATTCTGCTGTGGTTTCCTGCGTTTTCATGTCCTCCCACAGTCAGTGGAGACGTGCATGTTGGGTTAGAAAGTGGCTCTAAAATTACCAGAGGAATGAGTGTTAGCGAGCTCTCGTGTCCTTTCCTTTGCGCTACCGCCACCATAAACCGCTGACCTGTCCAAGGTAAACCCTCCTGACACTGGACCGGCTGGGCCGGGCTCCATCTCTGGATTTTTCTCTCGAAATAAATTTGACAGAAACAGCTTGAAAGTCCATATTAACTACAAGTGTGTTTCTCCCCTTTTTTTTCCCCCAAAAGTAGAATTTTAACTTAATATTCACATGTGTTCTCAAATAACAGTGAAAATGTGTGGAGTAATGAGGCTGAAGGAGTCTTTAGACAACTCTGCATCCTGGTAGGAACATGAACTTGGGTAAGAAGGGATCAAAATGACTAAAAAGCTTGGGAATTAAAAGTGATAGTGATTATTTAAGAGCAGTTCTGACATTTTCATTTGACTTTTACTTCATTTCAGACAGTAAGAAACTTTTATTGACTTCATTTAACCTCTGAGGTGGAGAATCTGTCCCTGTGGTCCTCAGTAAATAACTTCACATCCCAAAACTAAAGAACTCATCATGGACTTCAGGAACACAGACAGGACCACAGGCTCCTCCTCATAAATGGGGGACGTGTGAAAACTGTGTCCACCTTCAGGTTTATGAGCTCTGCTGCATTGTGGACAGTCCTTTTTGCATAAGTAACAAAGCTCTTGTGCTCTTTGTGTTTAATTGTGCATTTTATACTATTTGTGCATCTTATACAGTGTCTTTCTGGACTTTTTCTCATAGGGGGTTGCATAACTTAACTGTTTCCTGATCTTGGGTCTCCCTTTGATCTCAGTTTAGGAAGGTACCTGGTTTGATAAAATGATAGCAATGGTGAGTTACCTCCACACTGAGACACATTCTTGGCGCCAGCAACACCCTGTCCTTCAGTACTGGGACATGGCTCACAGGACAGCTGACCCACCATGTCCTGGTACGTTCCAGGTGGACACTGGACACACTGCTCCTGCTCCCCGCTGTAAAACGTCCCCACGCCACAGCTCACTGAGGACAGATATGCCGCTGAATAAATACCTCCTCTGACTTCGGACATGGTGGTAAGATCAAGGCCACTTGCTGAACCAAAGACTCACCGCACTTTCCGTCTCGGAAGACCTGCCCGGTGCTGCAGGTCTCAGCTCCCTCTGGTATCCTGGATGGTTTCTGGGCCACCTCATACTCTGTTCCAGAAAACTGGATGTAGAACTGCTGTTTGTTGATGGACTTCCTGAGCGTGCGCATGGCACTCTGCAGCTTCTGCTTCATCTTGTCTCGCACACAGTCGATGTTACAGGAGTCTGAAGCAGAGATCATCACACGTCACACATAAACGCATCCATATAAAACAAATGTGCTCGTCAACCATTCAGTTCCAAAGAGCTTCACACCTGAGGCTTCCTCCTCTTTCATTTCCATCTCAAACTCAGCCGTGATGTGGGAAACCTCTTTTGAAGGAGATTTGCGTCCCCTGCGACGCTTTTTTGATGAATCACACTTGAGATTGACAAAAGTTACTTGACAGTCGTCGGTGCAGGGAAACTGACCTCCTTCCAGAGAAAAAAATAAAATAGGATGAAAATAAGAAGGCTGACCACACACTGAGCTGAGACGTTACTGATGTAGAGCTATTTACCTTGAATATTTTGCTTTGATGGTTCTTTGTTGGTCTCCTTAATGCGGGGTCTCAGGTGACACTTGGCATCTTTGATCTTGAACCTGGCCTTCTGCTTGATGGGTGGTGCCAGTGTGTCTTTATTCATATGCAGGGAAACACAAGGTTGGTAGGTGTTACAGAACATAATGAAAGTTGGCCTTGATTTTGACACTTTGTGCCATATTCAGTAGTTTGTTTTTATTTTCTGTTGAGTGATGAATTGCTTCAGCTTTCACACATCCGATGCTTTTTTTTTTTCCGTCCACCTAAACCGCAGGAAATAAAAACAGCTCTTCAGGCCATTTCAGCAGAGTACATGGAAATATTGTTTATATTAGCTCTGCTTACTTAGCAAATGCGCTCCATTTATGTCACAGTTTAAGAACTTTAGAAACGACAGACTAGCAAAACTGCTTCGAGCAGCACATGCCATCCTCGCACCCACTGTCTTTTCAAGGCATCCAAACTGAATTTTAAAGCCATTCATTCATGCGTTTCATAAGTTTGAACAAGAAGATACACATAGCTGGTACAACTGGCCATGCACCCTCTGTTGCTCCCTGTGCAGGAGGTTCTCCAGGCCTCCACAGATTTGTTTTCCTTTTGAAACTATATTTGGCAGAAAACGCCACGGGTTTCTGGACTAGCTCAGGGAAATCTGGACGGAAGGTACAAGCGCAAGCAAAAATTAAATTTCATGTGTTCTGGAGCCGAGCGCAAAGCTTCACTCATTTGGACAGTTGTTGTGGGACAATTTTATTCCAAGACAGGGTCGACAGTGCAGGAGCATAAAAGAGGCATAAAAGAGATGGTAAAAGAGGAGAAGAGCATCAGTCAGTGACAGAAGCCCACATGCAAACACACACACACACACACAAGGATGCTGTGTTCTTACTCATTATTATAGCAATTATTCATTTCAAAATGTTGGTCCTGAACAGTTCCTCCACTGACTTGACACAGAACAGTGCTTCAGATCTGGCCCAGTAGACGGTGTACTGACACATCTCAGAGGGTAAAGCCAGATCTCAGTTGGAGAGGGGTTCGTTTTGTTCCAGCAGTTTAAAGATGTCTGCCATCCTGCTCTTTACATCAACTGGAAGTTAGAAAACGTAAGGCCAGTTGGCTCCCATGCATCCGCTGGGTTGCCGTGGGAGAGTTGGGTTGCAGTGCCAGGGGGGTTCAGCTGAGCGGCATTGTTTCATCGACCTCCCTCTTCTTCTTATGCAGCAGGGTGCCCAAACCCTACCACCAACTTTGTATGCCTATGCCATGTTAAATTAGTTTATTTAAAGTGTGCTGCCTCCTTTAACCCAGAGAAACATGCCAGTGTGTGTGATTAGGGTGACGTGTAGCGTAAAAATTAAATGTATGTCATGAATATGTGTGAAAAGAAGCTGCTGCAACAAGATGAGACACACTATGTAATCCCTGCAATGCAAACAAGCAGTGAATGAGTATTGGGCTTAGGGTTTATCAAGTTTGATTTTAAGCTGCAAATTCAGAAGAAGAAGAAGAAAAAGAAGAAGAAAGGCTTTATGTGAAATGTTTTGGGAGAGGGGCTTTGTCCTTGTCATTGGATGAGGACAGCAGGGGACACTTCTGAAGCACAGAGTGACTGAGTTTGGAGGCATCAACATTTCCTTCGAGCCTCTAGAAGAATACCACAGGATCTTGTGGAAAGGAAACAATGTTTTGTACTAACTTAGGTAGTTAAGATAGCCTGGTCCTCACCAGACTGGTAATTCCATTCCACTTTATTTCACTTCACCACACAGTCTGGGAAAGCTCTGTACTTTTCAGTTTACCCCCAATCAAAAAACAACTGACCAATCAACGAACAGAAGGGCGTGGCCGAGAGCCACCGCATCAGTTAGAAAATGTAGTTCAGCTAAGTTTTATAAAAACTACGATGGCATACAGGAGGATATTCGCTCTGCCTTGGAGGAGATCGCTGGTATCAGCAACTTAAAGCCACAACAAGATGAGTGTTTGGTTATTTTTTTTGAATGGAAATGATGTAATTGCCCTAAACTGAATATTCTCTGGTATGGAGGACTGTGTTTACAGTGGAAGCACGAGACAACTGTGCTAGCACATAACATACGCCATCGCTAAACGTTAGCGACTGATTTACAGTTAGATCAATGATTTTAAGCTTCAGAAAATCCCCCCCGCCCCACACCAGGAAGTTAATATCTGGCAATGGAGGGTGACCAGAATCTTTACAGGAATGAAATGAAGTGCAGAGAGTCTGGTGCGGACCAGGCGATGGTTAAGACTTTGCTTCTGAAACGCTTGATCAGTTAATCCTATTAGTCCAAGTTTGAACCAAAGTTTATGAAGTTTGCTTTTGAAAATGGCACTAAATAATAAGCATGTCTCCGGCTGATAGGGAGTAGATGCTGGTGTGGATGTTTCTGTGAGGACTACATGTTCTTCTGGTGCTTCCTCCCAAAGGCAAGAAAAAGAAAAAAAACAACTGCATGTGATGCTACGGCTAGAAACGAAGCCGTACCAAATAAAAATACTTTGCAATCAACATCACTGCACTTGTAGTGTGTTAAACTCTCTTGATTTACTTTACCAGCACAGGTTGGTAAAGCAGAAGTGGCATTCCTCTTCTGAGAAGTTTTACCATGCTGGACGGGCACGCCGCAGCTCAGCGTGTAGCTGTTCTCAGAGTCTGAAAGAGACAAATGCACATGTTAGACGATGTTGAAAAGAGAGGTGGAAAGCTTGTGTTAACTTAATCCCATCAGTGTTGTTTTTTTTGGTTTTTTATTTTTACAGAATACAGAATACAGCAGACAGCCCACAAGATGAGATGTTTCCATGTGACTCTAAACCCTGATTGTGAAATTACAACCGAAATGAAAGATCTATGAATCTTGCCTCTCTCCCTTGATGCACATGCACACACAAAGATGCATTTCAAGTAAGAAATGAGGGATGAAGCCTTTGGAAGTCGTAAAAATGAGAAGATTAAATAAGAGCCCAGACTTCTTTCAGCCACAGGAATTTACATAGCCCCCACCCTCTAAAATTAAGATGTACTCCAAAAAGACAGAAAAACAAATATTTCACTTTATGCCTTCTAGCTATCTATCATTCTCACACAATGAATGCCAAGTTAAACTGTGCAAGGAGTGCATTATGGAAAAACGACATGATCAAAGAATGTAATCAATTTACAGACTTCTGCTAAGTACTATCGCAGGAGGAAAAGGCTGAGGTGCGAGCCAGAGGGCTGGAACGGACCAAGCCAAGAAGAGTGAAAAACACATCAGTCTGAGCACTGAACCCCCCGAGGACTCCATAAATGCAGCGTTAAGTAGTCCGAACAGCTTCATCAAGCATCAATGGAAGCGACAGGATGGAGCGGAGCTGCAAACGGCCGCTGACGCCACCAGAGGGCAGCAGCCTGCGTAGGATGAGAACAGCTGCATCACATCATACTTCAGAGAGCAGCAGTGTTTCAGAGGGAAGATGTTTGTTCAAAAAACAATATATTAATGAATTCATTAACTAACCAACAGAAACGTCTGACTCCCGTCTGAGCCCGTTAACTGGCTTCTGCTCTAGCTGCAGATTTGCATTATGGGATACAGTCTGTAAGGCACATTAGCACTTGGAAACATTTGGACAATAAAAAATAAAAAAAAGAACCATAATATATTTCTCCAACACAAAATTCATAACTTTGATTTTATTATTTTTGGTGAACTGCATCATAAATACAATATTGAATAAAAGTCTTTTTTCTCCCAGTAACAACTGCTTAAATCAGTTAAAACACACACTTTTAATGCAAAGCAAATTCTCAATCACCCAAATAGTAGAAGAAATAAGGAGGTTCTCCTTATTAACTTAATTAATTAATTACACCTAATTAAATTCTGTCGATAGAGCCATTCCTGCATCAGAATGGGAAAAAAGACAAATTTATAACATTAGTCTAAGTACATTCTAATGACAAACAAACACAAACATGACAGTCCACAGAACACACATTACATACATTAAGAAATATATTTAATGGGATTATCAGACTCAAGTAACTGCTCACACTCTTCATCAGACACATATTCAAGCAGCCTGGTAATGTCCACTAATACACAGCTTCTGGAACTGTCCACCACCTATTCTGTCCTCACATCACTGAGCTTGATGGTGAACAAACAGAGAGATGGTGAGAAGCATCTTCCCAGTCGCAGAATTAAAGCTGTGTTGGTCATCGCCAATGAAACAAAATAAATAAAAATAAAAATCCAATCATCCTCCTCAGTTACAAAACCAGAAAAAGAAATAAAAATCAGTTTGTGCACCTCCTCACAGCAGTGGAGAAACAAACCAGTTTGAAAATCATGGGAACAATACTCACTGCACCAGTAAGGTAATCATCATCACTTTCTTTAGAATCATCTCAACAACGTATATGTTCTTATACATTATACATCTACGCACTTCAGTGTTTATATGTTTGTCTGGTTATCATCCCAAACATCTCTTTCTATTAGTCATAATTAATTCATTTGAAAAAAAAATACTTTATTGTTTTTTATACTCTCTTATGTAATATTTTTTCTCACATATAGTGACATATGTTCATTTTTATTAATGTCAAAAAAATTATTTTGATGCTTACCATAATGTCATTTACTTAAATGATCGTTCACGTAAATAAAAAAAAATAAAAAAACTTTTCCAGCTGGAAAGAATTTAAAAATATATAGAAAAATGTTCTTATTTTTAACATACTGCACTATAATTGCTGTCATAATACATTCTGCACTTTTACAAACCCAGCATGCTTCACTTCTGTCATATGTGGTTTTGAAAGCAGCCTTCAAGAAATGAACGTTAAGTCAGTTTCCTCTAAAGTGCGAAAAATAAACTAAGTGCGTGTTTTTACCTGCGAGAAAGAGAGCGTTGGAGGGGCAGGACAGCGAGCAGACCTCTGCCCCTCCACTCTTGGTGCAGGTCAGCTGGGCTCTGGGCGCTGGTTTTCCGTTTGGAAGACACTTCACCGCCTCTGAGGGACACACAGAAGTATCACGCGTATGTTGAGACCTGCGTCCCACGCGGACGTCGTTAACCTGAGCAGACGTGGAGTTTGTGCCTACCGACGCAGTCTTTCTTGTTCCAGTGGAGCTTCTGTCCTGGTGGACACAGACACTCGTAGCTGCCCTGCGTGTTCACGCAGCCGTGCTCACAGCTGCCATTATTAATGCTGCACTCATCAACATCTGGGTACAGAATAAACAGACACTGTACATGATCACTTTTCTATTTTATTTTCATACCACATGCAAAAGTCATTACTCCTATAAAAACACAATAAAACTCATCTGACTGTCGTCGGTCTTATTATTAAGCGAGAGCAACCTCAGATGAACAATATCAGATTTTTTTCATCACAACATTGTCTCTTTAAGAAAAATTATAAAACTCTGGGCCATACTAAGTAATAGTATTTCTTGTATGGCTTAATCAGTCTCTCACATCATTTTGAACCTTTTTTTAAACCACTGCTTCAGTTCATTGAGGTTTTTGGGACATTCACTACAGATGGCTCTGTGAAGATCTCACCATCACATTTCAGTTGCGTTGACATCTGGATTTTGCCTAAGTCATTGATTCTTCATTCTTTTATCTTTGTCATGGGTTGATCTGATCACTCACTGTCATGTCTTTGCAGATCCTGCCAGCCTTTCAGTCCTGCAGTTCCCTGTCTATTCACCTGTTTGGTCTCCGCCCACCTCGTCACCTGCAGCCCATCACGCTCATCAGCTGCGCCACATATATACAGGCTGAGGCCTCTGGCCCCTTGCCAGATTGTCTAGTTCGTTTTCCTAGCTTTCCAGCATTCCTTCATCCTGCCTGCCTGCCTGCCTGCCTGCCTGCCTGCCTGCCTGCCTGCCTACCGGTTCCTGCCATCCCGCCTGTTCACGATCTGCTTTACCCTTTTGGATTTGTCTGCCTTCGCTGCCTGCTCGCTTGGATAACCAACCTCGGCCTGTTTTTGTGGACTTGATTAAAGCTTTCTAGACTGATTACTGTCTCTGCATTCGTGCTTTTGGGTTCTCCTTGTTCTGAGTCATTACAATCTTATCCATTGTCTGTTACATGACCCGGCTTGGACCAAGCTCTAGCTATTAGACAAATGGTGTCACATTCGCCTCAAGAATAAGTACACAGAGATGTTCATCATTGACTGCAAGGTGATCCAGTCTGTGGGAGCAAAACAAACCCAAATCATCACCTCTCACACTTCGAGTTGACAGTGAGTATGAGGTGTTTTTGCTGAAATCTTTGGTTTCCGTCAAGCATGGCACAACACTCCACGATAGTCACATCTGTCCATAAGTCAGATAAAAGCTCCAGAAGTTTTGGGGTTCAAGGGGAAGTTTTATGAATCTCAGACAACACTAACCAAACAATCTGTTCCTGTTCAGTCTTGTTCAAACTGCGGTGTCATAGACACAACATTTAACATGATCAGCCAGTCTGAGATGTAGATCTTTGTCTTTGTTTCTTAAATATGCATTTCTCTGAGCATCGTGCAGCGTGGCATTGGGCAAATTCCAACTTGTGAATACTTTTTCTGCCAGAAGAATGTAAAAACGTAGGTTTTATAACCCTTTCTAGGCTGATGTGTTTCTTCTCTAAGAGTATTTGCTAATGTCTTTCCCTCTTCACATTGTGTTTTCAATGCCTTAAATGCTCCAGACTAGAAAACCGCCAGAATCCTGTGGGACAGATAAAGAGCTACTCAGTTACGGCTCATGCGCCTTCTTTCATTTTTGGCTTCGTTTTGGTTGAATAAATAATGGTAGCGCTCCGTGTTTCATACGGACTGACGGAGGGCAAATGGAAACAAGGTATCACATCCAACTCCAAGCACCTGTGCTGGTCCCTGTATTTCATCTTTCCTCATGACAGCGAAAACTCACCTCCACAGTGAGTGAGTCCATACAGGATATATCCCTTGTTGCACAAGCACTCGAAGCTCCCTGGGTAGTTGATGCAGGTGTGGTCACAGGTCCTCTCAAAGGAGCACTCGTCAATGTCTGAGATAGACCAAAGAGGTACAAAACAGATAAGGGTATACTCTGCAAAATGACATCATCATGAGCTTGCTAGCTTGAAGCTAGGTGTTAACTATAACAGAGGCAGAAAAACAATTGAATTTGTTCATGTAAATTTCTGTAAATGTGTACTAATTCCCCTTCAGTATTACTGAACTGGACTGAAAGACACAGCTACTGTGGAGGTAATGGTAAAGGTCAGGAAAATAAACAGGATGGTCTCCACTGAACCATCCAAAGTTTCCTTTCAGTGCCAGGATAATAAGATGTGGATAGACCCACCCAAGGTTGAGACTGAGCAGCACAGGAAAAGCATCTGGGAGAAAGAGGTATCACATAACACCAATGTGCATCTGAGAGTTTACCACAGCAGTTCCCCAGAGCAAGATCCAGTGACCACCACAATGGCAAACACCCAAGAAAGAGGTGGTCTGTACCTGACGCTGATATAATACACAACTACTGGATACTAGCTGCGAAGAGATGGGACCCACCAAGAGCGTTGAACTCGGTGCCAGACAATCCTGGCATGAAGGATCACCAGAAGGAGAGAATTCAGGAGCATTTTGAAACTGAATCACATCAACAAGACATTAAGAACCTTCATGGAGAACTCCCTGGGGCTATGGAAGCAAACCCCAAAAAGGCAGTTGTATAATTTACCATCAAGTGACTAGGAAGAGGTTGCAAAAAACGTTGGCTACAACTAAACACCTGCAAAGATCCCGGAGAGCTAGCTGAATGGGAGGAACAAAGTGACCATAGCTACAAGCTCTTACAACTGGTGGCAATGTGGACAGCTCCTATCTTCTTCTTCTTTTCCTTTCAGCTGTTTCCTTCAGGGGTCTCCGCAGCAAATCATCTGCCTCCATCTAACCATATCCTCTGCATCCTCTTCCCTCACACCAACTAACTTCATGTCCTCTTTCTCTACATCCATAAATCATTTTGGGCTCCCTTTAGACCTCCTGATTGGCAGTTCCAACAGCATCATCCTTCTACAGATACGTTTACTATCCCTTCTCTGTACTTGTCCAAACCATCTCAGTCTGGCCTAAAGTATCTTAACATGTCCCGTCCCTCTGATGTCCTCATTCCTGATCCTTTCCATCCTCATCACTCCCACAGAGAACCTAAACATTTAACTTCTTCTACCTCCAACTCTGCCTCCTGTCTCGTACACTTTTCCTTTTATTCTTAATCTGCACCGCTCATATAAAGGTCAACAAATGTCTCAGATTTGGTAAGTAGTATCCCGTAGGGTTGGGCATTTAGTCAAAAAAGAAAAAAAACATAGATACTGTGATTAAAGAAGGATCACCCAGAAACTTAAAGAAAGTTTTCATGTTTAGTATTTGACTTGTGTAGAAGTGTAGAAAGCTGGAAAGAAAGTGGCGCTCTACAAACTTAAAGGAATCCCTTCTTGCCTGGAAAGATGGTTTG
>JBAMYA010000016.1:3678828-3729419 GCA_037176975.1 Arrhamphus sclerolepis
CTTGCCACTGATGGTGTTGCCATGTGCTCGGGGGTCAAGCTCTGGGTTTCTCAAGCGCCTAGAGATGACTTGTCGTATATAGGCGCTATATAAATAAATTGAATTGAATTGACTTGTTTGGTCCAAAGGAATGAAAATTGAAAGCCTAAAGAGTGAGCGTGCCTAGACATGACAGGACATTAAACATACCAAGCGTGTGATTGACAGCTGTCTCTGACCTTGACATGTCCGTTCATCAGTGAGAAGCTTGTGTCCTTTCTGGCAGCTGCACTCGAAGGAGCCCACCGTGTTTCGACAAAAGTGGTCGCAGCCTCCGTTGTTCTCCTGACATTCATCGATGTCTGGATCGAGGAAATCAAAGAATAAAAAAGTAAAAATTATTCGTTAATAAATAAACGTACATATTAAAAATGCATTTCAACTTAAACAGATTCATGATATATTCAACAACCATTACAAGGACCCCATAACCTTTCTGTTATAAAAACAAGAAAAAAAAGCTTATGAAGCTGTATTACACTAAATTATAATTTATGCTAATTATATTTGTGTGAAAGAAGTGATAAATGTCCATTTATTACTCTGGACTCCTGCCATTGATAGACCCTTACAGACCACTTAGATATGGTTTTTCTTCTTTGTTCTCTTCAAGCTAATACAGTTATAGATTATAACAGAAATAACACCTTCATTTAAACCCCATTTTCAGTCTTTTT
This sequence comes from Arrhamphus sclerolepis, assembly GCA_037176975.1. Lineage (NCBI taxonomy): Eukaryota > Metazoa > Chordata > Actinopteri > Beloniformes > Hemiramphidae > Arrhamphus > Arrhamphus sclerolepis. The sequence continues at coordinate 3,679,545 of JBAMYA010000016.1, forward strand.
TTTAAAAACACACAAAGAGGTGAACACAAAATTGTAATAAACTTTTAATCTCTTGCCTCTGCATAGATGGGGTCCCTTGTTAATTGTAACATGTCCTTATTTTCTAATTATATTGTTTGCAATATGTTTTCTACATACAGAAAAAAAAGAAATTACAGGCTCATTTCTAAAAAGCCTTTAGCAAACAACATGAAGTCTTTTCCATTCATGCATTAAACCTCCATAGATAATCTGATGGTAAAATGGCATTTTTACTCAAAAATTCTAATTTCTTTGTATTTCATTGAAGCAATTTACGCTTCCTGCTACCTGCTCCAACAGACTGTTTGGCACATTAAGATTTTAGGACAAGGAGACAAATGGTAAATGTCATGAATAGGCAAAGTCAAGGTCAAATTTGTTAATATAGTACATTAAAAAACAACCAAGGTTGACCAAATGCTAAAAAAAAAAAGAAAGAAAAATATTGAATGTAAAAATGATTTGAACAGATACTTTCCAGAAAGTCTCCATCTGAGAACATCAAGGACCATCTAATTGGACGACATCTGTGCTTTGACCGGAGCATGAAAACGACAAAGCTTGGACAAATAAAGTTGCTCCAATCCATTTAAAACCTTAAAAGCAAACGGTAAACTCTTCAAATCTATCCTGAAGAGGCAGCGAGCCAGTCAAGCCACGCCAAATCATACGCTCACATTTTCTTCTGCCTGTTGTGCCAAACGACTCTTCTGATTCCACGGAGTTAAAATAATCTACCCGTGTGGTCACAAAAGCATGTCTCTGTGATTATTTCACATCACTGTGAGACTGACATGGCCTCAGCTCGGCCAACAACGTTACATGGCAGAACCTGGTTTTGGCACCTGATCTGTTTGTCAAATTTAAAATCACATCCAAATTTTCAACTAACCGTTCAGTAAACCTCTCAAAAGAGCCAGAGGAGCCAAAAGAGCCAGGGCTGTCTTCCAGGTGATTGGAGGAACCAAACACAACATTTTCTGTCTTATTCTGATTGAGACACATAAAGTTCAGGTCCAACCAGTTTAAACCAGGGCTATCTTTCTCATTATAATGTTTTTTTTTAAATTACACAGTTGGAAAGAATCAAACTGCTTTGTTTATAGCTTTGATCTTTTGGTTTCAAAGCCAAATATTCTCTGCATAATGGAGGACTGGATGCTCGGAAACCAGGACGGCGGGTCAGTGAGATGGAGACTGGGTACCAAGGACCACTGACCTGAGAGAAAGACTCACAAAGTCCTGGGGGAACAACCGCCTACTGGCCAAGGCTAAATAACCATCAGAATCTCCACTGGAGGTTCTAGCCAGAAGGAACAAGAACAGCCTTCATGGGAGAGGAGACAATCCCTGAAGCCCCAGAAGCAGGGGCAGAGCACGCAGAAACATCTGCACCAGCATGGACTGGAGATCCCAAGAGCAACATGGAAGACACCTCCAAAGGTGGTTGAGAGTTAACAGGTCAAGAGTCTGTGGGACTTCCAGTTCCAGACTGACAAACTGGTGATGGCAAACCAGCCTGGCGTAGTGGTGGCGGATGAACATCAGAGGACAGCCGTGGTGACAGACACCCCAAGACGTAGAAACATCAGAAAGAAGGAAGACAAGAAGCTCCAGAAATACCAAGGGCTGAAGAAAGAGCTGGAAAAGATGTGGTGCCAGTAGTAACTGGGTCCAGAAGACTGCATCACTGGGACATCTGACAGAATCAGAAGGACACATTCGCCCACACTCACTTCTGCTCAAGGAAACTTAAAAGTGATGCAGGTGTGACTTTGAGGCATGGTGTCATATTATTTTTCATTTTAAACTTAATGTAGATTCTACAGCATGTGAGAGTAAATGTAATAAAATAAAACAAATTGGTATTTGTCCATCAGGAGGACAAATTTCTACCTTCATATGGCTCTAAAACTCAGTGGCTTTACAGGAAAAAATAAAAAATTCTGTGGTATTTAGAGTCAGTTTGCTAAACAGACGTTGGTAGAAAATTTTGATTTCTGGCATCGTTTTTTAAACGTATGGGACAAAGATATGTTCATATGGCTATGAAGGCAAATACAGAGACATAAAAAGGTTTATCTGAATTGTTGAAACAACCGAATTTGACTGAACTTCACTGTGTTGAATTTTTGCTGTTTAAAATACCTTGAGGTGAGTTTTGTTGTGACGTACAAATATAGTGACGTGAAATGAAGTCAATTAAAGCGTGAAGACACTGAGACAAATGGGTTTCATCTATCATAAGGAAGTAAATCCTTCTGCCACTGGGAAACGCTGATGTTGCTTAGGTTGTGTCCAGCGTCCAGCGTTTTATCATCTACGTTGAGAGCGGAACTGAAATGACTGACGACAGGAGCCTACAATCCTGCTCACAGCGGACGACAGGAAATTCTTGTTTTTGTAAGAGGACAAGGATGAACGCTGACCAAAGCTTGATTTGTATTTCTTCACAAATCACTTGCTGAAGGGAACTTCAACAGCTCCCAGTGTGACTCCACACACTTGTGAAGCGTTAGGGGCTGGACCAGAAAAGACTTTTGGTTTTGTGTTTCCATAAGTTTCACAGCAGATGTTGAGATGATGCAGTTAATAAGAGTGCTGGTTGATGGTGGATTCTCTAGAGGTAAAAAAAAAAGCAACCAGGGAACAGACGCCTCAATGATCCGTGCACACGTAAGCGTATAAAGGTGCTCAGACGTCCATGCAAGCGTGAAGTATCACTAGTAAAACAGACTGCCATTTTTACTTGTTTCCATTCAACAGTTTAGAACCGAGACAGGAAATAAAACTGATTTATTTTATTTATTCTTATGTGATGACTGTCTCAATTTCATGCTAAAGGTAAAACATATTTCCTGGTGTCTCCATGTTTATTTAGTTGTGGAGTAAAATATATATTTTTTAATATGCATAGGAGGAGGAGTGAGATGGAAACGTGGAAACTGAAATGATTCAAGCAGAAATCTTGCTATTATGATTTTCATTTTTAATATTAATTCCAATATTCTATTCTGGCAGCTTCCAGAGTTAATGAAACACTGTAATCCAAAGGAAGCACTTCACACCAAAGTGTTACGAAAAAATAAGATAAAAAACCTGAAACCAGGTAAGACAGAAGGTGCCCTGATGCTTGACTTGCTTCACAGCCAATCAGCTGTCAGAAGCCAGTGTTTACTAACATTAAAGAAACTTAATAAGCTCAAACATGATGACAAGTTGGCAGAACATATCAGATTTAAAAGTCACTGGCTCACTGTTTTCCTTGTTTTGGGAATTACAGAAAATTCTTCTCACTTTCTCTGACTCTGGGATATTTTCTAAAATCAAAAGACTTTCTAATGATGTTTCAGTTCCCATACTAATTATTACAAATCTTTAATGAAAACACAGCTGATAAAGCAGCAGTTTTCTGTTGTAAACTGTTTCAATTTATCACATTTAATTCAATTTACCACATTCAATAGTCTTTATTTGTCATGACTAACAGAGGGTTGGACTCAAGTCACATGACTTGGACTCGAGTCAGACTCAAGTTCTTAATTTGATGACTTTAGATTTGACTTGACATAATGTAAGAAGACTTGTAACTTGACTTGTCTTTGTGTCTGTCCTCTCCCTGTCCTTCGTCCTCTCTCCCGTCTCCCTCCTCTTCTCTGCCTTTACCTGGCTGCTATCAGCAGGAGGGTCCTTCCAATGAGCTGGGTCCTTTTTACCAAGAGGGAGACTTTTCCTGCCTCTGTTCGGCTCGCTGTGGACTCGGGGTCTGGGTTTCTGTGAAGCGTCTAGAGATGGCTTGTGTTTTATTAGATGCTATATCAGTAAAACTAACTTTTACACCGAAGACTTGTGACTTCACTTGGACTTGAACAGATTAACACGGGTTATTTAAAAAGTGTGTTTGAATCAATTCAATTCACTTGACTGTCTCTCTCTCTCTCTCTCCCTCTCTCTCTCTCCCTCTCTCTCTCCGCTGTGTACGTGTGTGTGCGTGAGCCACAGCCAATCAAAATATACAAGAAAGAGATTTTGTTCTTTCAAACAAAAACAATACTTTGTAAATATGTTCCCAGGATTAATTTCATTTGGTTAAAAAGCTACAAAGTGGTTCACATAAAATGAATTCTTCGGGTCGAAGATCACAGACAGAGATGGGACAACTTCCAGTTTCTACCTTGTCTAACCACGGTTCAACCATGATAGCATAGCATGATATGCTATCATTTACATTTAACGTATAATTGCACCGCTGACGGTCTTGACATGTGACTTGACTCGAGAACTGCTTGTGTTGACTGGAGACTTGGCTCTGGACTTAAGCATAAAGACTTGAGACTTGAAAACAATGACTTGGTCCCACCTATGGTGACTGGTGTGTTTACATTTCTCACTTGCTGACCTGAAAATGAGTCTCTGTTCTTAAAGTGATATGCTAATAGTCATACATTGAATGCATTAACAAGCGTGCCTTTTTTATGATGATGTCACAACAGGTACTTTAATCAGTCTCATCATTTTCAGAACTATTTCATGATGTAATTTTAATTAGTATTTGCAGCTGAAGTTCAACATCTTACTTCCTAGAAGATTCTTTAAGTTGTAAATTGGTGCCTTTGATATAGTGTTTCTAAATGGTGCATTCAAATTCACACAATATACTCAGAAATTTACGAAGACTAGACGGATAAAGTCGAGCTCCTGAGCTTGTAGATGATACTTGGGCCAAATACCGCTGGACACCTTTGCGTGTGAGAATTCAGAAGTTGAATTTTATATTGTGAATTTAAGTCTTTCCACAACGAAGCGTTGCAACAAACTTTCCCTGCTGCCCCAGAAGCATCCTCCACATAATCCGCCGCCATAAAACTGCGGACATGACACCCCAAACAAGCACGATTTAATACCGTGCTATGAATTTTTCAAGCCTCTGCAAATTTATGGACCAAGTGGGAATGCGCAGGCGAGATTGGTGTGCAATTCAAGAAGCTAGAAAACTGTTGGGCTTTCCGGTATTTCTGCACATCAGTGGGAGAAATCAAAAGCTTCACAGAGCTGCCATGCATCACTTTGACTAAGGCTGTTTCGAGAATAATCACCGTCTGGCTGCAGTTTCGTGACAGGCTGCAGCCAGGTTCAGAGCTATCATGTCTGGGTCAGTCTTACATATACAAAATCACTCCTATTTCCAGTATTGGCAGGAATCAAGCATTCAAAAGCTCAGGTTTTGCTGTGTGTTTGATTTTATGATGGTCTCTAACTGCGGAGGGCCATGTTCATGTATGTATTTATGTGTGTGTGTGTGGGAAAAGTCCCTCTCTGACTCTTGAATATTAAGATTTTTTTCTTTAATCAATTTACTTCTCGCTTTTTAATTTGGTCCAAGTGTTTCTCGTCTCTGTGTTTTCCACTCCTATATTTTATCATTGCATGTCTGACCTACAGCGCTGGCTGCCCAGACTACAAATCAGTCATGGTCATTTTCCAGCTTTTCTGCGACTGAGAGGGATGGCTCCCTTTCTAAGTTCAGTATACAACCCAGGCACGAAAAAAAAAAAAAAAAAAAAAAACTTGCCAAGTCCGAAGACTATAGAGGTTTTACTGCAGAAGATTTTCCTTAAAACATTCAGCGTTATCATTTTCTGCATCTGGTTAAATTTAATAGGAAAAGTCTGCTGAAGAAACTTCAAGAAAAAAAAAAAAAGTTTAGGAGTGAGTAGACACTTCATGGGCATGTTGGTAAGCAGGACATAAACATAAATGCAAACACACACACACACACACCATTCTTCATTCTCTCTCTGCCCACGTTGTCTCCGCTCCAGTGCCGATGTAAAAACAGAGAATACAACCCCAGTTCTGCCCGACACAGACAGACACAGCTTCTTAATTATCCTGGCAACTGCAAACACTGGCAGAACCACCGCATCTACCCACACTTAATGACCACTCTGGGGATGGCTGTGCTTTACAACCAGGTATATAATTACCCTTAATGAAGCTTAAATATTCTTTGAGCTTAAGTAAATACATTAAGCCTCCACACATCTTGAAATGATAAAGATGCAGAGAAGAGAGAGGGGAGAGATAAAGGCGAGTGAGGAGAGTGGGTAAAAGGAAAGGGTGGCCTCACAGTTGTCCTTGTTCCCTCGACCCAGAGCTGCTACAGAAAATCACTCCGTTAATATGCCGTCCAAGGAAGCCCAGTAATTTTATGGCCTCCCAAATGTCTTTCAAGCATTTAATGTCGCCGTTAACTGATTTTCCTGTAACTTCTTTTATGGTTCGTGCTGTGAGTGTGCAATGTTTGTAAGGAATTGGTATGGAAAAACAAATTACATATTAGATTTTTTTTTTTTTAAAAGAAGAAGAAGGAGGGGGAGCAAAGTGGCTGGCAGAGTTACTTCTTCCCAGTTCAATTCTTGGCTGCCTGGACAGAATAAACGGCTCGGCGCAACAGGATTCGAATCCCTTGCCTCAGGAAGGGCATCCAGCGTACAACTGGTACCAAAACAAAAAAAAATAATAATAAAAGAGAAAACCTCTGTTGTAAGTACTGATAAATGTACTGTAATGTAACTGTAACGTAATAGATGAGGGAAAGTGAGGTCAGAAACTTTTGTTTTATCTGACTAAGGATATTTTTATGAAGTTGTGGGCTTTAAAGTGAACACTTACATTGCATTATTAACTTCTTTTTTTTATTGATCTGCCGGGTCCCAGACCAGGATCTCTGCAGAGGGAACCACACGGTGCAGCAAAATGCAGGGGCGGTCCCAAAGGTCGGCCCACAATCTAAACCACAACTAAAAATCTAGGTCTGTCTTCTGTTGCTGTTAATTTTACTTCCTGTTTTATTTTGACAGTCTGCTTCCTTGTCTGCTTCTCTTTTGCTTACTTCCCCATCCGCCCTGATGTTTCCACCTGTGTCTTGTCAGCTCTCGCCCCATATATTGTCTTGTCTTTGCCTTCCTCCTGGCTGCTCTGCTGGTTACCAACTGTTTCATTCTGTTTTGTCCTGGTTCCTGTTCGTCCATTCTTCTGTTCTTGGTGTTGCCTTCTTTGGGTCTTGGTAGATAGACTTATAATAGGACACCAACTAACATGCACCTACAGTCTGACCCTAACCCTCTGACCACCACATGTTGATATACATACCTCTCCTCCCTCTATCACCGTCTCCATCCTCTTTTCATCCTTTGCCTACGTGCCTGACTCTTATCTTGCCACTGTTAGGCTTGTCACATGTCCTGCTCTGGGTTTCTGTGAAGCGACTAGAAGTGAGCGGTGATGTAACCAACACCACATAAATAAAATTGAATTCGATTGTAAAAGGAACCACTTCTGCTGGAATCTGATGCCTCCCGGCCTCCTGCGTCCTCTACCTGCTATCATAACGTTCTGAAAGTGTAACCTAATGATCATCTGGAAGCCTGAATACCTGTCAGTTTTTGATTAAGACGTTTCAGTTGGGTCAGGGCAGCAGATGGTTTGAATTCAAATCTCTGGGATTCTGTGATAGTGAATGGGTAGCCTCAGTCAGTTGCAGCTTACGAGTGGTACGGATGAAAACCAAAAAGAAATGCTGCTCCTGATGCATCATTGCAAAAGTATTAACTGAAACAAGTCACTACACTAATCTGAAGGGTGTGACTTGATCCCTGGCTGCACCAGTTCACATGCTGTTTCCTTGACTTCATCCACACTCAGTGGTGTGTATGATGGAGAAGGAAAGAGCCCTGCATATACTTAATAAGTCTACAAAGAGCAGTGAGCATAGCTTCATGAATGACTGAAAGGGGCTTGTAGTGTAAAGCCGCCACAGACCACCAGTCCATCACAGCGCCACGCAATCGTGCACACAAATTTAAAAACCACTTACCAACTGAACTGCATGTTTTCGGTTGTGGGACAGACAAAGCCGGAATGTCTGAGGAAAACCCACACTGGCACATGCAGAACATGCAAACTCAACACAGAAATACCTCAAACCGAGAGCCTTTTTACTGTGAGCTAACCGCTACACCGTCAGAACAAAATCAGAAAGTACAAAATCTCTGTGTGCACACGAACGAGCTCCTTCATGTCATCACCGACAAACATCTGGACTGCCAGAGGCAAGCTTGAAGGAAACATTTGTTAATAAGAACATTCCCAATTAACTTAATAATACTTGACACACGACTCCACACCGACAGCACCAAAGCAAGGATGCAAAACATAAACTCCCAAATGGTTCCAATGCATAAATTAATAACATTGATTCATATATAAATGTGTACAGATGTAAATATGCAGTTTCTCTGACACAAACATCTTTGTCTGCACCTTTGGGACATTTCTCACCTCCACTGTACTGTATTGCACATAATGCAGTGCACAGAGAGTGAAACAAACACTCAAAGATACACAAACCATTTCCTGGGATCCTCTATTGACATTTATCCCAGACAATCAATATGTCGCTCCAGTCTTCAATCTATATTTCCATCCTTTGCCTGGAGCTGTGTCTGTCTTGAACATCATACTGTAAGTTTTAGATTTCACACTGAGGACGATTTTTGTGCTTCCATCAGTGCACACCAGGACATTTACTGGTTTCAAAGAGCCAAATTTAACACCTTTGATGGTCTTTTCAAAAGTTACACACACAACTGGAGAAAACACACAATAAAACAAACAAAAACCTGTTATAGTGAGTCTTACATGCACTTTTATTTCTTTACGCCCTGTCTAAACCAGAAATATCAGATTTATTTATTTTTTCCTTTTTCATTTGATTTGTTAATATATATCCATTTATTTCAGTGCAGCAGTGCCCACTTTTAATTTGTATAAGTGGCATTACGTCTTATAACAATTAAAAGGCGACCTGGCATCTCGGAGAAGCACAGAAGGAAGTAAGCTTTTTGAGCGTTATATCAACCCATCCTCGAATTCATACTTTTGGAAAGCCTGATTATGACCCTTTAAATGTTGCTACATTTGTCAGGAACATGTATTTGTGGGATGAGCAGCAGAGCTGAGCATGTGCGTTGCACCCATGAAAGATTTGCTAAATCTTCTCTGTCAAAGCCAAACAGCTCTTTTCTGTTTTGTTTGCTACTTTGATGACGGGTTTTCTTTTTCTTTTTCTTTTTCTTTTTTTTTTGTTGATGGATTGGATAGTCAGAGTCTCGAAGATACAAGACATATTGACAATTTAACAAAGAAATGTATTAATTTAAAGAAAAAGAGTCTCAGTAGCGTGTAGAAGAACCGTACACAGCTACAAGAGTCTGGTTCCTCCTCATGCTGGTCACCAGTCTGGCCAGACTGCTGTGGGATGGAATCCCATTCTACCACCAGCGCTTGTTGCAGGTCAGCCAGCGTGGTTGTGTTGTCTCTGATGTTCCCTGTAATGTGGACGTTTGTCTTCAGTTTGCAGAAGATGCTGTGGTTCGACTCACTTCAACGAATGAACTTAGGTTTGTGGAACACCAGCTTCAAGCTGATCTATCGCATGGACTTATCCAGATTAGTTAAACGTGGCAAGCCGATTCACAGAAGCAGATCTTAGTCTTATCAGGTGTCTTAAAGTGTTTTAGCAGTAGAGGAAGCAGTGAGGAGGAGGAAGTTTGGTCTGGACTTCAGATGAGTGGGCTTAGAAGTTTACTTGTTAACAGAAATCTTTTATTAAAATGGGCCTTCTGTGGTAAAGAAATACATTTCCTTTCTAGCATCAATAACTAATTCATAGATGCACTACACTAATGTTTCACAACCCTGGTCCCTTGATGTTTAAGCTTAAATTAAAGGGTCATTAACAGACATTAACCACCATCCCTGGGCTCAGACCTTCTTTTTGACAAGTTAATGAGGTGATAAGTTTGTCTAAATCAGGTGAACTGGAGCAAGAAAACTTCGAAGTGTTTGGCAGTACAATGGACCAGGACTGGGAAAACACAATTCAATTTTATTGAATCTACACATTAAGCGGTGACCTCAGAGAAGGATCAATGTTTTTTTTCCAGGGTAAACATTTTCAAAAGCTATCCCTCCAAGTAAACTGTGTATGTAACATCTGCCTGCGCCAAAACACACACACCTTCCACCTCCGCTAACTTCTCTGTGAGCCTCAGTGCTGTATTTGAGAAGCCAAGTGTTTGTATGAGAAATCCAACTCCATAAGGGACCCTGAGGCTGTTTCAGGGCTCAGAGGAACAATGGACATAGCTGAGCAGCACTACAGCTGTATCCAAGGGGAAACATGGAGAGTAAAGTTTAAAATATATATATAGCAAGCATCTCTGATGCCATCAGGAGTCGGATCAGGTTGCTATGCAGATGGTCTGTCTACTTTATGAAGTTTGGCCACTTAAACCCCTTTTAACTTGCTATTAGGAATGTGCAGCTAATACAGATAAGAGTACAAATTGCACACAGCAAAGACAAGCTGTGTAATTTTACCAAATATTTGCAGTAAAAAAACAAATACATGGAACAGATTTGGTGAAACCTGAACCTCCGCAAATAATTACGGGGAGAAGACGGGGATCTCATTTTCTAGAGGAGGGTGGGTTTCCTTCGTTGCCAGACACCAGGCTGAGATGCAGCGCGTATTTACTCAAGTATTAAACGACCTCAGCATAACAACAAACACTCAGTGGCGCATGTGGATTAAGGGAAATTCTCAGATTTACATAACAATAAAACGGCTAGCGGGCCCATTTTGGCTAGCAACCGTTGCTGGTCATGCTGCAGTCATGTAAGGTAACAGCAGCTCACAGGTTCTGATTGGGTTTCGGCATCTGATGAGTGCTCATTTATTTTCCGCTGATTTGTGACCCTTTCTCGTTAAAATCATAAGAACAATTCTATCAATACACCATCCCTGAGCTCTAGAGACAACAATTGTACAGTCATTCATGATTTTTCCTGACTGAATAATGAATAATGCGTTCATCAACATAATCAGAAGCAATTTGTCACTGCGCGATGCTAAAGACTTGTTCATAAATCTGTTATTTATGATGCTATTATTTTTAAAGCTGTCCCCACATGTCTCTTCCTGCTTCTCTTCATTGTCACTGTTAAATCCAGAACAGAATCTAAAAGATTCCTTCTCGCAAACAATCTTTATAGTGACCAAGCTCCATCATATCTTAACCTCCTAAGACCTTAGCTTTGGTTTGGCTTGTGTTTGGCTGCTATTTGTGGTTATAGGAGGAAGCAAAAAATATAATAACCAGATATTATCTTTAAACATGAAGCTCTTTTTGAAAGAAAAACGATGTCCACAACTGTGGACACTCGGTGTGGGTTTCTGCAGAACACAATCAAGGCACCGTTAGGTAACAACGTGCACATCTCTTTCATTTCCAGCCTGAACACTGTTTCACATGTTCCACTGTTTCAGGTTCCACTTACACAGACACAAGTATCACGGTGCAGACAACCAAAAATGTGATGTCCACGTATACGGATATCAGGTCGTATGAGGTTAACAAGCTCCATATTACCCTTACGGAGCATTTCACTCTTAGACTGAGGCTTGCTTGTAGTTCCTAGACTGGAACTGTGGTTCCAGCACCTTCAGTAATCGGGCACTCAATTTATGGAACCATCACGGGAGTTTGCCCAAGACAAGTTTGGACTTGGAAAAGGCCCTCTGTGTCCCTCCATGTCTTCTGTGTGCTCCAGGATTAAGGGATCCCAGATCTGGCAGTGAGTGGGATTTTTCTGAGTGGGAACTGTCAGTGCTTCACTTTCATGATATGGGATTGTTTGGTGTTTAGTTTGTGGTAGCATTTTGGTTTGTCAGTGTTGGTGTTCTTGGTTTATGACTCCTTTGTCCTATTCTGTTTCTTCTGACCTGTCTCTCTGTTTTAGTGGAAGGTCTGTTTTGTTGTGTTGTAAGCTTTACTTCCTGTTTTATTTTGAAGTCCTGTCTGTGTCTATTTGTATTCTGTTGGACTTTCCTGCTCCTTGTTTCCCTGATGTGTTTCACCTGTGTCTTGTCAGCTCCTTCCCCTGTATATTGTCTGTTTGCTTCCGTGTTCCTGAGTCCTGTTTTGTCTAGTAGTTTCCCTTGCCGTGTTCTGAGTTTTAGTTCTGGTCTTGCTTAGTTTTGGATTTTGGCAGTGTTTTTTGGTTTCATTAAATATCTCATTTTGGATTACTCCTGTCTCCTTCCTGCTCTCCTGCATTTGGATTCTCCATCACACCTCCATCATTTTTCACAGATCCTGTTCATGGCTATTGTGGACAGATTCTGGACAGGGGAGGAATGCTTTTTGCTGAAGATGTAGTCCTAGGCTCGGGGTCAGCTCCAAATCTGAAGCTATGGTTCTGAGGTTTAAAACCCCGAATGTGGTTTGATTGATTGGACTGGGTGAAATGTCCTCTCTGGGTTGGTGGTGAGGTGTGGCCTCAAATGAAAGTGTTTAAGGTCGTTTTTACACCTGTTTCTCAAATCCATCATCAGTGATTCAGTCACAAGTGGACAGCTCTAAGCACGTCTGTTCACACCTGGCACTAACATGTCCCCCCACCCATCTGTAGTGGCAACCTGTGATTCCCCCACTCTATATGCAAATAAGCATATGATTTCTGGATGCAAAGATCAAATATGGTTTGGGTTTTTTTTTTGGTTTTTACCTGCTGGAAGCAGCAATGCAACAAACCTTATCTAGTCCCCAAGAAAAACAACAAGAAGAAGAACAGCTTTCCAGTAAGTCCAGTAATAATGGAAATGAGAAAACACAGCAAAAGTCAGAAACTAAAAGAAGAAGTTCAAAGGCAGGGAGATCTAAACAACGCAGATGAGTCCATGACGCTGTGGTTGTGAGCTGTTGTCGGTTGTTATGGCTCCTGTTTGCACATCCTTCCGCTTCAGTAATGTTGGCGGCCCTTCAATGACACCCAGGACACTTTGTGTTGACAACATTAAAAGACTGTGATCAAGTGTGGCCAAGACCGCCCCCAAATGTGGTTTGATTGATCTGAGTTCAATGCTTCCTCTAACATGTCCTGAGTGAATTTACACTAGTGCAAGTCCAAAGAAAAGGCACTCTGCTCTGCACTCCTACCCTCGCTTATGATCACAAGCACATGACTGTGGATACAAGCAGCTGAAAGGAGTTTTCTCCACTCTCCGTTTGAGATCAAGTTAGAAGTTATTTGGAGGAACTTGGGGTAGATTCACTCCTCCTCCATATAGAGATGTGAGCCCTGGGGAGGTTCTGGGCATTTCCAACTGGGAGGAAGCCCCATGAACCATGGCCATGGAGATGTTACATCTGTCAGGAACACCTCCTCCTTTAAGTGTTAAAGCACCAGAGGTCTGCTTTGGCTCCAACCCTAAATCTGCATAATCATAATTTAATGCATAATGGACTAATGGATTAATGATGGAATCAAATGTTTGTCTCAATGTACCACTCCAAGAAGTATTAATCCATCCATCAATCTTTCTTATGATGTTCCCTCATTAAAGATCAAATAATTTTGTGGTGAAATCATATCATCAAGCTCATGACAGTTTGTTCAGATTCTGTGTGTGAATGATTGTGTGTTCAGGTCTTTCAGGTAGATGAGGAATGCACACCAGTGAGGACATGTCTCAGGTGCCAACACACTGAACACACAGTACAGGACGCTGACCCACAGCTATCCACCGACACACATCCAACCTTCCACGAGCTTGTATGAGCAGAACATGCAGAATGGATGTAAATTTGTGAGCGTTAATACACACAGAGCCACAAAGACACAGATATCCCAGGCTAAGATCCAGTCTCTAAGGTACACCTCCTAATCAAACATCTGGAAACTGTTAGGAATGACTCCTCTCCAGTCTCCCTTTCACCCATTTGTTGGTATGAGGGCCTGTAATGAAACACCTCCTCAGGTTGTCAATCATCGTGAGGGGCTGAACTGACTTGTCTGTCAGCAGAGATAAAAGGGTGTTTATCACACTAGTGGATTTTAAACATGCCCTGATAGTTTATTTTGAAATGATTATGATAGACAGGCATGATAGGGCACATCTCACTGGCATCTGAGACAGATAACTGAAGACAGGGAGAGAGGGAAGTTTACACACAGAGTTCCTCTCACTACGAAGCATTTAGATCAGACCACCTCACAGGCTTGACTTGAAACTTGCTACTGTGTTCTGTAAATGAGAGAAAGCATATCTGTGTGTAATGGCAACAAAACACTGAACACTGTTGTTCTGAGTGCCAGTAGAGTTGAAATACCACATACCAATCTAAACACAGGCTTCAGAGCCAGATATCGATTACTTAACTCTCAGACACCTCTGTGCATGTAGTCAAGATTATGTAAATCAATATAAACTGCCTTCATACTTACCAAACAACTCTGTCAGTAACAAAAGTACAAACTGAAGCAGCGAGATGAGACTTTAAAAACAAAACAGCCTCTGGTAAAAGGGAGGAAACAGCAACTTCATCTAATTACTTGAGCCTGATAGATCTGATGCAAGATTCATGTTTATGACAAAGTAAAATTGAACCTTGTCAGTCTCATATTGCTTGTATGTTATATATGTAATTTCCCTTTTGAGATGAATAAAGTATTATTAAACTGAACAGTGAGCAGGCTAATGTGTTTATTTAAACATATAAGTACCAGTCAGCTTGTGTTTGCCCTCTGAGATAAACTGTCACCTGGAAAATTAAAAACCTTTCTGGCGGAAAAGGAAGAGACAGAAACGTCCCGAAAGCCCAGTTGATGGAGGCGAAGGAGCTTTGTTTTTAAATCCTTAAATGGTCTCGCTCCTTCTTACCTCCCAGAGCCGCTTCAGTCGTACGCTCCTGCTCGCCTCTCAGGTCAACTGATCAGCTGATCAGCTGATCAGCTGCTCCCAAATCAAAGCGGGAGCTCGGAGGGGACAGAGCTTTTCCAACTGCTGCCCCTAAAATGTGCAACAGTCCAGCTTAACACATTACACCTCTTCTCTGTCTAAAACTCATCTTAAAACCTGCTTTTGCTCTCTGGCTTTCAACCCAGCATGAGGTGTTGATCTGATTTTTTTTGTTTTATTTATTTAGTTTTTTTATGGCTTGGCTTTCAGTTATTTTTTTTATTCCTGTTTTAGTTCTATTTTATAGTTTTAATTTGCTTTTATGAGTTAAACCATGGTTGTGTGAAAGTGCTTGGTAGGATATAATAATATATGAACTCAGTTCAATTCAATTTCTTATCAATACCCAAATAGATATTATATAATTATCTTATAATAACATTTTTTAAACACACACAAACTATTTTTGAGCAAATACATGAACACAAACACAATTAGTTTTGCTAAATATGATGGCTAAATCAATTATTAACCATAAATGTTGAGGTTTGAGCAGGTTTGCTTTTATTTTATTTCTTTTCCATTCTAACGAGTTGCACTCGTTAACAAGACTCCTTACATCATAAATGTATCATATATAGTGATATTTTTAATCAAGATTTCTGTCGTATACAACATACAACTGTCCAGTAGGACTTGTTCTGAATACCAACAAAACAAAGCTTTAGCTATTCTGCAGACGCTGAAACTTGGACGTGTTCTCACTCAAGATGGCGGCCAAACATCCTTCCAGAGGTCAAACTGATAACTGTCACCACACATTCAGCAAATGCTCAAAAGAAACTTTGTTTATGCAAATCTTGTCTTTCTTTGAGGCCAAAAAAGAGAAATTCTTTGTGTGTGCTGGAATAAGTTATTTACACTGAAACACTGAGGTTCATACATTTAAAACTTTCACACATTTCTGGGCACATGGGGGCGTCATGTCAGGAAAGTTAAAGTGCGCTTCTGCTAGCGGGCTTCCGCAGTAGTTTTCAGGAAATAGTGATTCCAGAAATAGCATTTCCAAATGGATTAGCAATAAAAAGAAACTCTTATATATCATGTGCAAACAACTGTGCAGGATAAATGTGCATACAGCTCATTTTTCCAGAGTGCTGACTGTCAGAGTTCACTCACAGATTTACCTTCATGATCTCCAGTTTGCTCCCAGTTATTTCATAGTCTCATCGCAAACTCACAGACTGGACCAATTTATTTAAATATTGCTGAACATCAGCATCAGTTTTTACTGTTGGTTTTGTGTTGAAGAACAGCATAACTATGTGTGGGCTATATGGAGGAATAAAATTTAGAAAAACAAAATAAATACAGAAAAAAATGTATTTATCAATTCATTATTTCATTTAAAAATACGTTTTTGTTTTTTTTTATTTATATCTACATTTCCACAGTTTAGCCTCTATTAAAGCTAGTTATTATATCTATAGAGTTATCATATGCATTCATTTTGAAATTTATAATTGTTGTCATCTTTTATGTCATCTTTCAGCGCCTGTTCAAAAATAAAAATAGAGTAAATGAAGGAGGTATATTTAGCTTGCGCTTTTTGGTTTGTCCCACTGACCAAATTTAGGTTGAAAAATGTGGAAATGCAAATTTATGTAGAAATTAATCCAAGATACTGATTGAATAAATAAATAAATAAAACTTTTACACATCATTACACATGTTATGTTATATTCTCATTCTGTAGTTACATTCAGTCTCTTAATTCTCTGCAGAAATATATGGGTAGCAATTGTACTTTGTTTTTCTAAAGGATTATTCCTTTATATGATTTCCCAAAGTTTGCCCTGAATTGGGACTAAAAGACATTTAAATTTGCTGCTCTGTTGTGGAAGCAGAATCAAGACCAAGACTTCTATATCTCAAGGAGCTGATCCTTCAAACGAACCCAAGAAAATGTTAAGATTAAAGAAAAAGACTAAAGAAAAAATAACTAAGTAAAAAATGTGTGGTTTTGAAAATGCTTTGTTGGACATTTATAAGCATTTCTTATGACTGAACAAATATCTAAAATCAAATTTAAACTGAATTGGAGTTTTTGAATTAAAAGTCCTGAACATAATTGTATAGACCTAGCTGAGTTTTGTGTTAGCATCTTTTCGACTTTGCGTAAAGGTGATAGATCGATGTGAGCTGCATGCTCTGTGTCTCCAAGCCCCCTTCACAACTAAATTTATGAGGCCCGGGGGTAATCTACTGCCAAATTATGTGGGCGTAGCACAGCTGGCCTGCACTCCTATCCATCTTCCCCACTCGACCCTAAAAAAAGAGAAGGGAATGTTTCATTTTTCACGTCCATAAATGCTGGCTTCTGTTCGGACCACAGGGTGAAAATGTTCATGATATGACAGCTTCAGCTTGTCGTCAAAACTAAGAAAGATATGTTCTCCCAGCATGTGGGTGAAATCTTGATATACTTGGCAGCGCTTGGGTCCTCCAGAGGGATCGACAAACCAGTTTCCAGAACGAACCGAATCCCGGAAAGTTTTGCCAACCCTCCTAAAATTCAGGTGAATAACAGAAAACATGAAGATTAGGCTACTGCCTTAACCTAAGAAAATAAAAGACCAGATGTGTTTTATTGAAAGTTAGGTGTGCCTTGTATAACACTCTAAATAAATCATTTAATTGGTGATCATCAAATCAAGTTATTTTGCAGCGTTAGGCTAATGTTAGCATGAATAAATGAACTCAGCCCAGGTATTTTCAGTTTCACATCCTTCAGAGTGTAGCCTGAAAAGGAAGATTTCAACAATCTGCCCGTCATGACTGCTAATCAGTTCCAAACTCATCATTGCTCATTGCTCTTTTAAATATGACTTAAGTAAGCTTTGATCACCCAAAATGAAAATAAGAAACTCCTCTCTTTGCTGCTGTGTACCATCCCATCCCATGACTCAAAGTGAACTCTCAGAATTGTATTTACTTTTTCACTTAGAGCTTAATACAGATAGATGATAGAGGATGGACTTTAACATTTATATTAATGTTTAAAAGTTTTAATTGTGTGGAAAATTTGACTGACGTTTCCATTTAATATATATATACGAGATTGTGCTCTGACGTGATATTTGCACCGACAAAGCAATAGCATCATGACTGCTGACACGCAATGTGGTGACAGAGTGCTCATCTTGTTTCAGATGGGAAAACCTGCGTCCTGACTTCCATTTTTGCAGACTAATAGAGGCTACCCGAGTATAGTGAAAATGATATCCACTAGGTGGCAGCACCAGTCAAAACCGATTGTCACCGCTGCATTTGGCGCTTTTGGAAAACCCAAAAGCTTTAAGTTT
This sequence comes from Arrhamphus sclerolepis, assembly GCA_037176975.1. Lineage (NCBI taxonomy): Eukaryota > Metazoa > Chordata > Actinopteri > Beloniformes > Hemiramphidae > Arrhamphus > Arrhamphus sclerolepis. The sequence goes on from JBAMYA010000016.1 coordinate 3,697,740, forward strand.
AAAAAAGAAATACGAGACTCCCACTGATTTGGAAGGCACTGATTGAGAGAAGAATCTCAGCATGCTGAATCTCAGAAGAAATCCCAGGCTGTGTTCCTCTCCTTTCAGCAAGGAATAGATCAACACCAACAGCGAGACGAGTGGTGATCATGTCTACGTTGTCTGGAATAACTGGAGGAAGCCATAACGTAGAAAGGAGCATGTCTACAAATCCCTGGAAGGATGTGAGCTTTGTCCTCTTACACATCATTCATTAGTAGTATTCGTATTAGAAGTCAGGCAGCCGCTATTACACCGTCAACATAGTAACAAGAGACACCTCCTCCAGCAGGTCATAGGTCACAGGTTAAAGGAAGTGTTCAAAGAACAAAGTAGAGAATCTGAGTTGTTCATTTGGTCTTCAAACTCCACAGACAACAATCTGATGGGGCCTGATGGCATCTGTGCATCTCCAACCTGCAGACCATCAGACCCAAAACACCTGCTGATAACATCCCAGTACCAGACACTCCAGGACATCCTCAGAGGACATCCTCAGATGTCCTCTGAGGATGTCCTCTCTATGTCCTCTCTATGTCTCTCTGTGCAGACTCTGACTGGTCAGTGCTGTTTTGAGAGCACAAGCAGGATCATAATGCAACGTTTGATCAGTGATGGGAAGACTGGGGAGCAGTCCATTCCATTTTTGTTTTCTTCAACGTCGTGCAAGAAAAAGGGAGACAGTCACCTCAGCTTTGGTCACAAACAAGCAGTTACTCTGGACTGCTTTACATTAGTGTTGATCTACTGTGAGGGATATTTTCTTTTTTTTGTTGTTGTTGTTTCTGAATCCAGCTCCAACTGGGTTCAGGACGCAGAAACCCCCCTCCACCTTTCAGATTAGATTGAAAACTGCTGATTTGTCGTTTAGTACATCTGTGTGTGAGCGGCTGTATTTACTTCAGCTGCAGCTGGATGGTGCTGTCTGTATGGTTGTGGTTACGTCAAGGGTGGGAGAGTGGGAGAGAGTGAGAGACAAGGGCCAGCGTGGGCCTCACTGTTCAAACATCTCAAAGTTTGCCGATGCGTCGTCTTCCTGGCATGCCTGAGACAGCTCCAGCTCAAAGATTTCACACACCTACATGCCACATTCTCAGACTGCCTGACACTCATTTTGCAAACAAAATGCTGAAACTCACACACACACACATTTGTGCACAGACGCACACACACTCTTTCATTCAGCATTGTAAAAAATGGATAAAGCGTGCGTCTTTAAGAGCACGTCTATGACATGTGGGAGTTTGTTGTGCAGAGAGGTGGCCCATCACTCCACGTCTCCATCCACGCTGAGAGGTTCAGCAGTCAGAATTAAACCCAACCATGAACCAGAAGGAATGTGGGGCTTCACTGCCTTCCCTTGTGTAACTATCAATGGTCTATCCATCAAACATGACTCACATCATATTTACTGAGCACTGACAGATTTATACACCAACTGGTGCACATGCAACAGTGTATAATCATCATAACATACATGCACTATCTCATGGACTGTTGCTGCTGCTTCATAAAACTGTCTTTTCAAGTCCTCCAACATTTCTAATGGGTGATGACAAGCACATAATTAGTTATACACTGGGTACATTTTCAGCAAAGGAGTGGTGTCTATCAGTATGGAGAGGGTGAAATTATAACTTGCACTAATGACTAAGTGGACTAATTACAATTTTAAGATCTTTTGAGATGTTGCTACTGAGTTACTTCTTTGAAAACAGTTTTTTTCCCCTCTCCACATCACTTTGGTTCCTGCGCTGATTGAAAGATTTCCTCTATTACTTTTGAACTGCTATATAGACCATGTCAACAAGAGAGTTGGGATATGAGAGCAGCTGATTGAGGTTCTCCAGGAGAAGTGGAGAGAGAGAGAGAATAAGAGGAGATTTAATTCATTTCTTCCCTAGAAAATAAAATGGGGGTCTTGGAGTGCTGAGGAAGACACTCCAGGAATACGAAGAATGTAGCATCATGTATTTCACTAACATGTTTCTGCAGGAGCATATTCTTGACCCCAAAGCCTTTCCACCCAGCTTTTAGGCCATACAAGAAGATGAAATGTGCAAGTTAATCAGCTGAAGTAAAGGTGATGGGATTGTGTGGTTGTCATCAACAGATGGTGTATTCCAGGACATGAAACAGTGTCTCTGCAGCACGATGTTTGAACTGCTAGCTGAAAGTTTCTGTCCATAATGTCTACAGAGACAGTCTACCTGTGTTGTTTTTGGAGTGTTGCATATCCTGGCATCATCAATTGCTCCCGAGGGTGCATGACATGTCTTCACCCCAATGCATTCATATTGATTTTTGGCAAGTTCAAACACATTTCTCTCTCTGCAACACTTCCAAAATCCCATTAGCTTATCGACTGCTCTGCCAGTGGAAATGAAATAAAGTTCTGGATTTATTCTGTGCAAACATTAGAGATGCAAACAGCTCCTCCCAGGATCCACCTTATGAACTGATAAAGCAGTTCTGGGATTTCTCACTTCCACCTGCAGAACACAATCATTGTTCAAGGTGTGGCCAAAAGAACTATGAGGAGCTGGTCACAAGAAACTTTACAAGAACTCTGCAAGGCTGCTTGGATGCTACAGAAGGGGATGCAGCCTTTGAGCTACATGGAGAGGACGTCAGTGTTGAGAACATCACTCCCCAGACTCACAACTTCCCTGCCAAACCTCAGAAATCCTGCACCAGTGTTAATACAAATCTGCCATCAAGGCTGCAGGTCCAGATGGGGTCAGCCATAGAGTACTGAGAACCTATGTGGACCAGCATGCATTGCTCCAATAGCAGAGTGATTCCGTCCACCTAACACCCAACTTATGGAAGCTCTGGAAAGACTATTATTGTGCTGCAAGCAAACACCTTTCAGGGCCAGCTGCACCTGGTGCCATGGTCTTAGAGTTGAAGCCAGCTTCAGCAAGTCCACTCTCCTCTGGGTAACACAGCTAGAACTGTTTAGCTCATTCTTTTTATTTCTGACCTGCACTTAACACAAATCATTAAGTGAGAAACTGCAGGGAAAGAAGGTCTTCAAAGATTACCGTCTATGTGAAGAAAACGCAACAGCTGAATGGTTGTCTGTCTGACCGTGCAGAAAGCAGTACAGGAGCACCTCAAGGAACTGTACTCTCACTGTTTCTCTTCACTCTGTACACGTCAGACCTCCAATACAACTGTCAGCAGCAGAAGTGCAGATGATTCTGCTGTTCTGGAGTCTGTCAGTGGTGGACAAGACTGTGAGGAGAGAGAACTGGTGGTGTCTTGCATGGTGTCGGGAACAACAATTAGTTATTGATTGAGGAGGATTTGGAATAAGCCGAACACCTTTTCCATCCAGGGAGACCTGGGAGATGGTAGAGATGCCTGGGTGTTCAACTGGACAACAGACTGGAAAGGAAACACTGAGGATGTTAACGAGAAGGGAAAGAAAAGACTGAACGTATTTTTTTTCGAATGCAAAGATAAGAGAATCTTGTCTTTTAAAAAGCATCTTTCTAACATGAATTTGCACAAGCGTGGAAGCAGAAAGCCATCTGAAAGCACTTGTAGTACCGCTTTGTCCAGCCCTGAGGAGAATTAAGTTATCCGATCCTGTCTGTAAAGCCCAGTGTGACTCAAGCTGAACCGACCAGTAAGTTTCACTCCGTTGTTTGTTTAGAGGAAAGCTAAAAGGCCTTAATCATCCCTTTTGGATGAGAAGGTCCCTGCGGCTGATGCTTTTTCCATGGACCATCATCACTGACGTCACTGCTGGGTTGCTGGAAATAAAGTGATGCTCAACTGCTAAAGCATCAATAACAAGCAGCAGCAGCAGGTGCAGAAGTGGATGGTTGGTTCAGGTTCTGGGTCCACATCGTACAGGAGTCTCACGTAGCTCAGGTTAAAACTGACTCACACAGGACTGGAGGCTTGGGGACTGCACACACACACACACACACACACACACACACACACACACACTTTCATGTCCTCACTGACCTTTGCAGGTTTTGCCATCAGGCTGCAGGGTGAATCCTACGGGGCAGCTGCAGCGCACCCCAGTGGCCGTGTCTTTACATGTCCTGTCGCAGCCACCGTTGTTTACGGCGCAAGTCTCTAAAGACGGCGGGAGAGAGATTGAAACAGAAAAAGAGAAGGAGTTGTTCACATGCTGAGCTCTTCTTCTAACATATCATGAAACTACAGACGCTGGAGGTAACATGGGCCGAGACAAAGCTTCATGTGGGGGAAGAATACACCAACAAACGGAAGAATATCATGTATTCTTGTCATTTCTCATGTAGCTTTGTCAGCACGGAGATGATGAAATTGCACACCGTTTTTGACAAACAGAGACATTTTATGTTTTAGATACACAATTTCTCTACACAAAGTCACGTAAGGATTTATTACAGACAGAGTACAACAAGACATGGCATTGTGCAGACGGCGTAGAATTCGTTGGCCCAGTGGTCAGTCCTGTTTCCAAATGTGACACACACACACACACAAAAAAAATCAGTTAAGACAAATACAAGATAAGGTTAAGATAAGTAGAAAAACTAATAAAAATAAAGAAAAAAATAAAGTTAGTACAATGAGTACTGTCAGTGTAGAACCCGCTCTGCAGAGCCAGTGTGTATATTTTCCTGTACGTGGCACAGATAAGTTTTGCTGGGACTTGTGAATATTGCCTATTCTGATCCTAAAACAAACACGCGCTCATGGTAACTCTAGCTCACCTGCAAAGCTGCTGTTGCTTTAGCTAAGCCCAGCACAGCCTTGCCCAACGGACCTCGAGAAGTGCTGAGGAGGCTGAAATTTGACACTGACTCGTGTTTGTCGAAAGGGAATAATTAAAAGATACCTAAAGAACACTTTTCTCTTAATAATGGTCCTGCTTTTGCAGAGTTTTAAAACTCTTTCTGGAGATAAGGTCTGAGTTCTATAAAAGTTGCCATTTTCAGCCAAAATATTAAGATTAGAAAATCTATTTTGTTACTTTAATTCTCAAAATGAGCTTTTGCAGATCAACATCATCCTGTTAGTCGGGGATCTACACTTTCTTTTTGTGCACAGTTCTTGTAAATAAATGAAGTAAAGAGAGGAAGAAGAAACCAATTCAGACTGAAAAACACATCTACGTTTAGAGGTGATTGTTTTTAATTAGAAAAGTCTTTATGCCATTTCTTTCCAGACTTTTCCGTCTCAGTTTTTATACATTTTGGTTTTTTTTAAAGAGAGATGAAAAAGAAGAGACAAAGAGGGCTTGGTTGTGTACTTTGTTTTTATTTGGTGACATAAAAATAAACTTTATTCAATTAATTATGTACCTTTTCAGCACCAGAAGGAGATCTTCTGATGTCTATTAAGGAACAGGAAAGCATTTGGAGATTTGTTTTTGTTCATTCGTGCCTCTCCAAACATCATCTGTCTCCCGACCGTCTCCTTTAATCTGCTTTCAAGTTTGCATTTGTTTCTCCGTGTGTTTATTATCTGCATTCCTTTTCAGGTCCACTTTTCACAAACTAAACTGCTCAGCTGCTTCCTAATTTCATGTTTTTTTTCAAGGATGAGGACAGGAGGTTTTTGGAGATGACATGTTTTACAAATATGCTGCAAAAGCTGGAAGGAGAGACACTCCATCACGCGTCCCCGTCCCCTCCACACGTCCCTGCTGGGGTCTCAGGTCAAGTACGCATATGTGATAGAATGCACATTGTGTTCAGGGTGGACGTGCCCATGCATGTGTACAATGGATAAGACTTTCCTGCAAAGGTAGAGGTGAACGTGCACAGACTTCATGTGTGAGGTGTTTGTGGGTCAGAGTGATTTATACTGAGTACAGTGAGCCCTATCATTAGCTGAGGTGAGCTCAGTCCTGCAGAGCCCCTCTCTGTTGGACACACCCAGCCCGGCCCCGGGGCCAGGAGGAGTGCGTGAACAGAGAGAACCGCCAGGCGTGATTGATGTGTTGGTCAAGCCCCTCATACCATCTTCAGCCCCTTTTCGAGCCTCTCGAGCAGCATATTTTCTTCATAGCCTGGTTCGTTTGAGAATGATTTCCGGGAAATATAACTCAATTTATTATTTTTTTCATTTGTCTTCAAAGGAGAGAGTGACATAAACCTTCATGCCACTAAAATAAATTGTAAATGTTTTTGTGCTTTCTGCTGACACGACACAAAAAAATGAAAGCAGACAATGAAAAAAAGGAGAATGAGTCTGAACATGAGGAATAAAAGAGTAGAGCTAAACATGTTTTCATAGAAAATGCAGCTGTTATCTTTGTGTCTGTCTGGGAATCAGTTTAAATCAAGCTGGTGCAGAACCAGAACTGGATGAGGCAACGTTTTAACATTTAATTAGATTCTGATTAGATTGTTACTAATGAAGGAAATGTCCAGTCAATTGAAAATAATGACGAATAAAAGACTAAATGTATATTTTAGGCCCATAAAGCTATTTCTTTTTTTGATATCAGTTCTGTCTTTCTTTATTGTGATAAACTGCAGCACTCTGTAGATAATGTGGACTGCTCTTAAATTAATCACAAACTCATTAAATTGTGCAATCTTTTAAAAAGCAAATATGCTCCATATAAAATAACTATTTCTAAGTATTACCTATTCAGATGAAAGTCATCCAGATGTTTGTGATACAGTTGAGGAAGGCATAAAAATAGAGGTGATCTAGTTGGACACAAGTTGCAAAAGAAATTAAAGGGTAGATACGATTTGGTTTTTTGGTTTTTTGGCAGCCCGAGGCTGAAAAATTACTGAATTATCTAAACTGACCAAAAACAATGATCCAGCCAGTCTACTTCCCATCGTATGACTTTCAACCTGTCTCGGGTGGGCAGCACAAAGCTGCCACACCACTTTCAAAAGACGCCCACTCTGGGGAAGAGAGGGGTGGAGTCAGTTTCATGAACTGGCTCCACCCCCTAAAACCAGCTGCTACGACCAGAAACTGCAGAAACGTGTTTTTTAAAAAGCTGTAGTACTGCATCACCTGGTATTTTGATGAAAAACAATGCGGACATTTCATCAAGATCTTGGGAAATAATCTGTCTTCAGACAGGAGGAAGGAGGCGCAGCATGCAGAACCACTGCTGGAAACTAATCTCACTGATTAACAATAAAGAGAGATTTTTGAACATCAGCACTGTAATCCACAGACCACCACAGATGTGCCAGCCACCGGTAAATAGGACCCATCCGGGGAAGTTCAGGCCAGAACCCAAGACTGAACAGTCCTGGTCATGAGGGATCCCTATAACTGGACAATTCCAACTAACAACAAAACTACAACATGGAAGATCCTGTCAGGGAGCAGAGTCCCCGCGATGAGCTGGCACATGGCATGAACACAAGAATGTAGCCCAGAGGGGTGTTGAAAGGGACACCAGTAAGGTAAGACTGGCACATCTGTGCGCTGCCCAAACGACTCAAGCCATTGATTCCTACATTGACAGTGAAATGAAACTCAAACATTTCATTCAGTTATTTAAACCTGATGTGTGTCTGAAGGACTTGGAAAAAGTGGTTGACCGTGTCCCCGGGGACTCCTGTGGGGGGTGCTTTGTGAGTATGGGGTGCCAGACTCCCTTGTGAAGGCTGTCTGGTCTCTATATTCCTGGTGCCAGAGTCTGGTCCACATTCCCGGCAGTAAGTCGGATTCGTTTCCAGTGAGAGTTGGACTCCACCAAGGCTGCCCTTTGTCACCGATTCTGTTCATAACTTTTATGGACAGAATTTGTGGTGTTGAGGGGATCTGGCTTGGTGACCTCAGGATCATATCCAAGACCATGGTCCTCAACCGGAAAAGGGTGGAGTGTCCTGTCTGGGTCGGGGATGAGGTTCTGCCCTGAGTGGAGGAGTTCAAGTATCTCGGGGTCTTGTTCACGAGTGAGGTACTAATGGAGCAAGAGGTCGACAGACAGACAGTGCCGTATCTGTTGTCTTACTGCAGACGCTGCTGCGATCCGTCGTGGTGAAGAAGGAGCTGAGTCAGAAGGGGAAGCTCTCGATTTACTGGTTGATCTACGTTCCTGCCCTCACCTATGGTCATCAGCTGTGGGAGGTAACCGAAAGAACAAGATCACCAGTACAAGCGGCAGAAATGAGTTTCCTCCATAGGGTGGCCGGGCTCTTAGAGATAGGGTGAAAAGCTCGGTCATCCGGAAGGGGCTAGGAGTCGAAAAGCTGCTCCTCCACATCAAGAGGAGCCAGATGAGGTGGCTCGGGCATCTGGTCAGGATGCCTCCTGGACACCTCCCTGGTGAGGTGTTCTGGACACGTCTCACTGGAAGGAGACCCCGGGGAAGTGCTAGGACACACTTAAGGGACTACATCTCTCAGCTGGGATCCCACTGGTTGAGCTGGAAGAAGTGGCTGGGGATAGGGAGGTCTGGGCTTCCCTGCTTAGGCTGCTGCCCCCGCAACCCAACCCCGGATAAGCAGAAGAAGATGGTATGGTATGGGATGGGATGGGATGGGATGGTGTGTCTGAAGGGGAGGTGTGAATACCCTGGGACTCCAGAAGCAAGAGGCAGCTATGAAAAGGCTAAAAGGAACCCAGAAGGAACTCAGAGGATGTCCACTCAACCTGCAGGAGGAGATAGAATCTCCTGATGTCTAACTTACATCGCATGGAAGCCTTCGCTCTTCATCCAACACCTGAAACTGTGCAGTAAATGTCAAAGCCAAGATCCAGAATTTAAGAAAGACTGAATTTAAGATAGAGATCCAGAGGATGATCCAAGTAATAAATGCGTCAGGCAGCAGGTATCTAATGACAAGAGAAAAAAGAGGATGAACCATGATGGAAAAACGAGCTCCTGGAGAGCTTGTAGCACTGGTATATTTAAGGCCACACTGAAAACTTCCAGAACTACCAGTGGCTAGATGCTGGTGTCAAAGACAGTAGGAAAATAGGTCCCAGGTATAGGAGGATGTGCAGAGTGACAGTCCAGGACATGACAGCATGAAGATGTAGACTGTAGGATGTACATGGAACTCCAAAATCAAAGAAATCTGGACTAAACCTTCTTTTCTGCAGCTCCCCCAGCAGAGTGATCTGCATGATTGAATGGGACATATTTTCCACAAGATGCCCTTCCTGACACAACTGGGATTGGAACCCAGACCTCCTACCTGGGAGGTGAAAGCACTGCCATTACACCAGTTCAAGGTCCACCCAACTCACACTGGGTGAGAACACCAAGGGTGGTAAAAGGTGAAAGAGCAAAGATCCAGGCTGATAAAATGTGGACAGATATTCAGCCACAGAATCCTGAAGAAGGTGGTGTTGATGGATGCAATAAAACATCAAGAGACAGCAACGTCACCAAGGAGACACGAGAATCCTGACGAGACTTTAAAAGAAAGTGAAGTAGTGCCAGTAGTAATTAAAATGATCTTTATTAATGTTTCATGAATTGGTGCTGCATAAACTTTGAGTCTGGGCTCAATTATAATAAACTGGACTGAATTGGATTGTCCTTAATTGAACTTAAATTATTATTTTCTGTGTAAAAATTAACCTTATTGTGAATGGGTACGAGATAAATCAAGTGATTTCAAATTCAAATGAGTTTCATTGAACTCAACTGAATTGCAATAGAAGTCGCAAAACATTCCATATTTTTAGTCCAGACTTTGTCCCATCTTCCTCCTCCTGGCTGTCTGTCCTGTCCCATCCTCTTCTGCAGTGTCTCCATCCCTCCATTCACTTCTAATATGCTGATGCTGTTGTGCTGTCAGGTTCTTTTGAGTTTTCTTGAGTCTCCCTGTGTCTCGTGTTGTTGTTAACTTTACTTCCTGTTTGAGTTCTTCTGATTCTTCTTCTGTTTCCCTGCTTCCTCCTGGTTCTTCTTATTTCCTCCTGGTTCCCAATGGCTTGTCTGATTCTTCTTGGTTCTTCTGGTACTTCTTGTTGCCTCTTAGTCTTTTGTTTTCTCCAGATGTTTTTGCCTCTGGTTTAGTTTATTTCTGGTTTATGTGTTGAAGATTCCCGCCCTGTTAACACTTTTATTTTGCATTAAAGGACATAATCTTTGATTCTTCTGCCTCCAGAAGACCAGATGTTTTTCTGTCCCCCCCAGGTACACAGCCTAGTATACATTCATTAGTACATGTTCAGTTTTATCCAAATTAGAACTTTAATTATAATTAATGCTTGGTGAGGTGAGGCAGGATTTAGTGAGGAGAAGTAAAATATTAGATGAAAAAATAACTAAGGGATATGAGAAGAGGACAGAAGGATCACAAAGTCATGAAGACCCTAAAAACAGTTTCTTTCAATACTTTCTTCAAGTCATTCTGGCCAGAACCTGCCAAAGGAAAACTTGTAAATGAATATTGTTTATAGATAATAGACTGTACAGCAAATTGACTTTGAACTCTGCATACGAGGAGTTTTCTTCACAGCTAATGATAAAAAAATAATCAAGTAATTAAACAAAAAAGTGCTACAGAAAGAGATGTACGACTGATTGAATTACATCAGAAACATTCATATTTTCATTGAGAAGCCACAATAAAATGTAAGAGTGGAGCGACAGGGGACTATGGAGCCTGTTAGGGGACATCGAGCATCAACAACAACAAAAATCAGTTTTTTCATGTATACGACATTACGGCGAAGCTGCACGAGGTTCCATTAGTGGCCTCACAAAGCTACAAAGTGTTAAAAGTCTCCACTTGTAATATAAGTCAATCAAATCTCACATTTGCTTCACCACAAAAAAAACACAGCAAGCTGAAATGCAGTGGACTGTTCATTCATCTAATACACAATCCTCACGCACACGACATATGTTTTGGTGCCCTCAAGACACTTTCCTGTGCGTCTGACATAACTATCTGGTGCACAATATCTATTTCCTTGTGCACACCAGGAAATGATTTTCTTTTCTTTGATTACCTGTGAGAGGTTCTGTACGGTACAGAAATGTGTCTGGTTTTTATGTTTAATGTTTTTTTTTAGTTGAATAACATAATGAGAATCTATATCCATGGTACTGTATTTTTACAATAAACACACAACAATGAAGCTGAAACTACAGTGGCTAAATATTTAATAATAGTTAAAAATAAAATAAAATAAGAATCAGAGGATGACTGTAGTTCTTGAGAGAAGCATCCAGGACAAAAGCAATCTTTGTTGGTTTGGGCTTCACTTACAATCATCTCAGTACAATGAGGGTTGAATTTGAGCTTTTTATGAAGGTATCTCGGTTGGAAATTAGGATTCTGTTCAAACTAACTGAGTTGCAACTCAGAAAACTCTTCAGGCTGTGTCCACACCAGCGCGTTTTCGAACAGAAAAGCTCTGGCATCCACGCAACTCTGGCGTAACGTAACTCAGCCCCCAAAATGGAAAACTTTTGATTTGACTCTGCTTCAGTTTGTGATCACCATGGTTACGGTGGAAACGTGAAACAGAAAGCCTAACCTTTCCCTGATTCGGCAAGTCACATGTTAAGTGACGGCACTGAGACAAGCCTTAAAGACAAGGTGAAGGTGGAAACAGCAACCAAGGTCAGTTTTCAGCCTGTTGTCACTCACACAGTGGGGTATCTTTTCCAGCACAGCCTTGAAACGCTAACGTGGATGTAGCTTGGACCTGTTTCAAAATGGAAACGGGCTAAAGTGGACATAGCCTCGGCCTTCTGGGAAATTTGGAAAGTACAGTTGGGTTCTAAGATAGTTTCCTTTTTCATCATTTTCCAGACTTAGGCAGGGTTGTGATGAACCTGTGAGTGTGTGTGGGGGGAGGGGGTGGACACAGTGGGCACCAAAGGTTCACAAAAAATGTTTTGTTTTGTTTTTTTTAACAAAGAAAGAGAGGGGAACGAGAAGGAACGAAGAGATGTAGAGTCAGGGATACAAGCACAAGCGGCATGGCAACACATAGAAAGAGGAAGAAAAGAGTTACCCATAAGTAGCCGCCGTTTCACCCGCTTGTCCACATCAGCTACTGACGTGGCATTGAACTCAGAGCTCTCAATTGCAGCCTCATCTTTCTCTAAAACACAAGTGACAAGGGGACAAACAGTGAGCAGCAGGTTAATGAGAAGCCCAAATGACCAGACCTTCAGCCCCTCTTGGCGTTTGAGCAAAAAAGCCAAAGCCAAGAAGCAAGAAGCGATGAAGAGGTGCTAAAATCCCTGTTAGAGTGTTAATCCCCAAAATGATGGTAAATCCCCCAGAGCAAATCAAAATAACAAAACAAAATAAATGATCAGTATCAGTGGGTAGCTCACACAATGAAGCAGGAGGTAGGCCAAAAGGTAGGGAGGAGAAGAAGTATGTTCAGGGACATAAAAATGATGCAGGTATGGGGCTTTAGGGATGGCATGGTGGCGCTGGACTTTAAGCTAGCTTTAGGTTCTGATGGTCATGTTGCTGTTGCCGATGTTTTCCATATCAAACAGTCACACTTTGTCAGCAATGGTTCCCTCGTATCAAAATAACAGAGGGAGATGATAAAAAGATGAGGAAGAGGATACACATTCAACATTTCCAAGAGCAGCTGCTTTGAATGTAGGCGAAGAGATAAGCAAAGAAAACTGGGTGTAACGAGAAGAAGTACAAAGGTTGGTAAATGGAGGACGAGGAGCGTGAGAGGGGAATTACCACAGAGAAGGTGCTTGAAGAACTGAGAAAAGACGAGATGACTGAGAGGAAATAATAAAAACGGAGGGGAAAGATGGAGAAGAAAGAAAGTTTGAAGACAAAAGACAGTCAGTCCCATCGTGGTTCACAATGGGGAGAGGTTTACACACACTGAGAAATGGGGTTGGAAAAGGAGTGTAGGAAGGGCATGCACAGAGAAAAGGACAAAAAAACAAAAAAAAGAAAAAAAACAGGAGGAGCGGGTAGTCTGGGGGCAGCGCTGGTTGCCTGTTTGTCTATGGAACACATCACAACTGGCTTTAACAGTCAACACTGGACAAAAACCACATTCCCAAAAGCTGGGCAGCGGGGGTGGAGGGAGGACGGTGAGGCAGGTTTCACTTCCTGCATTATCAGATGGCTGTTAAAGTCGCATGCACGTCCTGCATGGGGCATTTAGGTTCGACTGTGGCGCTGGGAGAGCTGGCCAGCCTTTCACTGGGCCTAAGTCATTAAGGCCTGAATGAGCATCTCTATGAATGAATGACATTTGCTGCAAAAGGGCAGGCCTTTGATGTCTTATAAGGTGGTGGTGGTGGTGGTGGGGGGTCAGATATGGGCACAATTAATGACCCTTCCATCTCCCCCCCGCCCTACCTTGCCACCATTTTTTCTTTCTTCTCTCTCACACATGATGGACAAAGTGAAGGAGTCTCTGAAGTGCACTCAGCGATGAATGGGAGCTTTCTGGTGCTGAGCTAACGGGCCGAGATGTGCTCGTGTGAATGACTGATTGTTGAATAAAAAGCTCGCGCATACCAGTATGCCTGCTTTTGAGTGTCCGCTTGCTTGAGTGTGTGAAAAAAAATTTGTCAGAGAGGGAAATAAAATGTAAATGCTTGTGTGTGTGTGTGTGTGTGTGTGTGTGAGCAGGGGATGTGTAAGACAGGTTTGAAAAAAGGGTGGGAAGTCCCAGGCACTCACTTCTTAAGAGTCTATGGGACTAAGAGTTGTCAGAGGCCCACAGAGAGGGAAGCTGTTTTAGAAACCTATGCAGGACAGGGAGGGAGGTGGGGGTGGGGTGGGGGTGGGGGGGTTAAACCACTCTATTCTACAACAGCTAGGAGGAGAATGGTAAAAACCAATGCACTGAAAGGAAACAGAAAGATTGGAGTTACTTAAAGACAACAGCAACAATAAAATATATTTCAATTAAAAAAATAAACAAAAAAAAGGGAAAGTGAAAAATAAAGAAATTAAAAAAAAAAAAAGTGAATCCATACAAATGCAGTGCAGGTTTCCCAATGCAGCTGGTTAAGAACACAAACAATAAACGGACAGATTATTGGAAAGACAAATGGATGGTGGAGGACGTGTGAGGGACGCATGCAGGAGCAGCGGCAGGTTGTGAGCTGGAAGAAGGCTGGACAGAGCGAGTCCCTGCCGCCGGGTTAAGACGTAGCAACGGTGGGTGCTGATGGATGAGGATGAGGCCTGGAAGCCGTGTTCGTGTTGGCAGCGCTACTCGGTTGCTACGGTGTCTGTGGGGGACGTGTGTGGAGGTGGTGGATGAGGAGGGGAGGGTTAGCTTAGATTTGGTCAGAGTCTTATCGGAGATAAGGCTGCAATTGAGATGTCCGATTAACCACAGAGTCTAACACATGGCCCTTGACCCCCCCAACCCAGAGTTACTCTTTCGTCTCATGCACTGAGAAGTAATCCTCATTTCCACCTGATTTGGTGGATGCTCAGACAAGACAGGCAATCAGGTACTATCACCAGAAAGCAGTAGGAGTTGAGAGGAAGAAGGAACAGAAGGACAACACCATAGAGAAAGAGTAAAAAAAAAAAAAAAAGAGTTTAGGATTAAAGGTGAGCCCGAGGTTCACTGAGGACACACAGACGTCCTTTCCCTCATCAAAATATGAAGAGAGACGGATGGGCACAAAGTGAGAACAGACGCTGGGGACAGAGGGAAAGGAGAGTTCCTGCTCTCTCGTTTTAGCTTCCACGCGGTCGGATTTCCTTCACGGAGAGTTCCACTTCTTCAAAGCAGCTAGAAAAAAAAAAGGGTTAGTGGCAGTCAAAACCTGGCGCTGCAAAGCCGTCCGCTCTGGGGGTGAGAGACAGGGAGACAGAGGACAGAGAGGGACGTGTTTCCAGTGTTCGGACACAGCAGCGCAGGCAGCACATCAAAAGCTAACTGATAATTACGTGCTCATGTGTGTGACATCACGTTCAGATGTTCCTCAGGGAACTGGATGTCTTCTAGTCGTCAGGCAGGTGGTGAGAAGCGTTAACTCAAACACGTCTTTGGTTTTAAACACATGGAAAAGTTTACCAGACCTTTTCTTTTTTTTTTACAATTCTTTTGGTTCATTAAGATTTACACGTCCCATTTGCGAATTAACCAGAACTTGTAAACAAAAGTCAGATGGACTCTGAGGCAGATTATTAACTGGAAAGAGATTTGAGGAGCTGACATGCTGCCAGCACCGGGAGTCTGACCGCAGCAGGTCAAAACACTCTCCGACTCCAGGACCCAGCTTCAGAATCGACTGCTAAGAACATCTTTCCTGGGCTTCGTATCAATTATGAATAGCGGAGGAAAAGCCAAATAAGACATTGAACTTTTGGTTTTGGTCTGAACTAAAGCTATCAGATGTCAACCTCCATTTCATAATCGCCATAAATAATGGATGTTTGGGAAGTTTTCTCTAAATTCTGACAGGCTCGTCCTCACTCTGGGCAAACCACAGTCCCTAGGAAATAAAACAGAAACTTTTGTGTTTGTTTGACCTGAATTCGAAAGTCATCAATCCAGATGAAGCTCTTGATTAGATTCAGTTATTTATGTATACTGATTAATAATATTATTAAAAGCCTCTTCGTCCGGGCTCTAGTAGAGGTTAGAAATGAATTGTTCACATGAAGTGTGGAAAAACCTGTTCTATTAATGATAAACAAACTGAAATAATCTCTTCAGGATAATGAAATTACTTAACACAATCCAACATCAACATAAATAAGTTCAAGCTGAGCTGACAAAATAGTTTATTTTGTACTGCAGTGCACACGAACAGTTTTCAACCAAACCCAAAGAAAAAGTCCTGAAACAACTTCTTATTTAAAAAAAAAAAATAAGAAAAAACAAAAAACACATAGAAACAAAAAGAATCAAATTCTTTAATGAAAGGTCATGTTATCGTACTTAATCTCATTTCATTTAAATACATTTGCCAAAATAAATCAGTTACAGAAATCGAGGGCGTCGTTTTGGAAGAACAAATTCATTTTAAAATGAAAACTTGAACTTGTTGTGACCTGATGCAACATGTGCAGGACTTGTTCTTTCCTGTCTGAACTCTTTTATCGACACACACACAATTAGTTTTTTCAGATAAACAGACAAACTGACAAGTCTTTTTCTTTTTTTTCTTCCTTTCTTCAGAGGCTGAGAAGTAAAATGTTTGAATGAGCAGAAGAACCTTTTTAAAGGGCTTCTTTTAATCCAGCATTGTCACTTAGAAGTTAATCTGCTTTAACACCTGCACAGGCTTTGTGTATAATTTAAGCAGCAAACTGCCCCTGAAAATCACTTTCAGACATCTGATGAGAAGAAATGAACAGCTTCACTTACCTGGAGCCTTTATTTATCCTCTACTGGTCAGAAGAAAGGCAAGATGAAAATGAACATTTAAGTGAGAGAAGGATGCTGAGGCAAACCTCCACTGGCAGTAAAACAGTAACAGTAACAGTCTGGAGGCCATTCATGCGTTTTACATATTTTGTACAGGTCTCACCCATTCACCAAACGACCTCGTAACATCTCAACTTTTCAAAACAAACTATCATGAAGACATGGACGTTATACTGAGGTCTGTGAGTGCTTTTCAGATTAGAAACAGAGCTTAAATTGAGGAGATTAGACAAACAGTGACTCAGATGGGAAACCCTGTTTGTAAAATGAACGTATTTACCTTGTTTTTCTAAATGAGTCCATGTTATACTTTTAAATGTATCACGAATGTGTCTATTATGCCTTAATTAGGCAGGAAATCTGAAATTTAATGATTTATTGTTAAAAACACCCAAAGTTTTATTTTTCTTAAGTGACTATGTAAACATAAATAGTGCCCACTTTCACTTATGAGTTTATTTTCTCCACTGTAAAAAAATACAAGTTAGAATACAAGAAATGAAACACAAAAGTCTGACAGGAAATGAGTCAATTCAAGTGAAATATCCATCCATTCAGATAGTTTTACTTCTTTGTTGTTGTTTTCCTTTTTTTTTTTTTTTTTTTTACAGCATTATTAATTTTATCATTGTTATTATTAACTTTTATTGTGTTTAAATTTTTTCTTACAATACTTTTTTTGGTTCCTGGGTCTTCATATCTATCAGCACTTAGAATCAAGAATTATTTACTAATTTTCAAGTCAGTTTTTAATCATTTGATCAAACGCGTGAACATCTACCAGATCAGTGAAAATACCTCACTGCATGGATAGATCTCTAATATTAAATCATTTTCACCCAGAATGTATTTCTTGTATTAGTTATTCAGAATTTTGTGTTTTGTTTTGTCTTTTTACAGTGTAAAAGTAATTTCTTTTGTTAAAACACATCCTGTATTGAATTTTGCACAATATTCAAGAAAGAGACTTTTATAAGTTTGAAATGTTGCCATTTCTTCATGAAAGACCTAAAGATACCAAATGTTGATGCCATTTCTGCAGAAGTTAACATAAGCCTCCTCTTTTTAGGGTAAATTTTCAGTTTTGTCACTGGTATTGTGGTTCTTGACAAAGGTTTCTTAAAGTAATCCTTTGTCCGTGTGGTTATATGGTCTAACGACGCTGCTGACTCAGGGATCAGAGATCACGGACGTCCAGCTTAGCCTTGCTCTCTTACCCTTTAAGCACTGAAATTCCTCAGATTCCTTGAATCATTTAATTATATTATGTACTGTGATAGGAAAAAATATGCAAACCCCTTCAGAGGAACAGTGTATTTAAACAATAATTATGCTTATATGAGAATCTGCATGTAGCGGTTGACAAAGTGGTCCTCTGCCTTGCTGCTCCTCAGAGACAGACAGACAATCACCTGCTGACATCACCTGTCTGGCATGAGATCATACTTTTTCTGGAAGGTGTGTAACACAAGAAACATGAAAAGAAATATAGTTAACAAGCACCTCCTATGAGGAACTAGTGCATTATTCATTTTCTTTTGTTTGCTTTTTCCATCTTGTCCGTGTTGTTCTGCTTTGATGTTGCAGGAGGAGCTCTACTACTTTCAACACCCTCAAAGGCATTTGTGCTACACCATTAAAGACCTCTAATCACACAACAGATAGTACAGTCAGCCAGCTGTGAGATCTTCCATGTGTTTGCATCATTTGGGAGGGCGTTATGACAGTCACTCACCAATGCAGGTCTTGCTGTCTGAGTGCAGGGCGTACTTTTGGTGGCAGCCGCACACTGGCCCTGTATCTGTGTCATCACATGTGTGCTGGCAACCGCCGTTTCCATAGTTACAAGTCACTAAAGACAACAAGAATGTAAGTCTTACTCCTTTTGTGTACAGTCTCATTGACAAAAGCCTCATAAATTGTTGTTCATCTGCAATAACAGTTTGCATTCATTCGTCTTCATTGATGGTACCAGAGGACTGAGAAGGTTTGGTGAGGTGGAGCTGACAGGTGTCTGCAGGGGAGGACTCAGGGATGCAGGACACAGCAGGGGAAGGTTTATTAAACAGAGCACAGGTAATCAGTCTGTGCATGGGCACAGTGAGCAGGCTAAACAGAGGGTGCAAAATTTCAGAGTTAAGACATCAGCTGCCTGTTAAGAGAAAAGCTGTGAATCAGCTGACATGAAATGTAAGATTCTGTGTTCCTATGTCACTTAACACCCTTGTCAGTTATAACACGCCTCATGAATACAAATAAATGTAATACGCTGGATTCACACACACGTTGCAGCAACGTATGATGGTGGTTTGGGTTGATTGTGTCATCATGAAAGAAAAACAGACTTCTGCTGATGAAATATCCAGGTAGAAGGACAGTTGCTGTGTTGACCGACTAACTGCTAGTAACTATGTTTTATGTATAGTAGCCAGTGAGCTGAATGAAAGGAACAGAGAGGGGAGCCAGTTCTCAGTGGACGGGAGTTGGGTCTCCTGATTGGTGCGGCGCATCACTGCTGTCCACAGTCATCCCAGATCCGTCCACCGTCTCTGACACTTCCGTCCAAACGTTATTACTGAGACTTGTGCCTCTGTGTGACCACAAACTTTGACTGGAAAAGATCAGACCACAAATTTTCCTCCATATTCCTGCAACATGAGGTCCGATCACAGACGGATACGAGCCGCTACAGACCCGCCCCCACGTATGATTTCATTGGCTAGGCTCTCGCTGCCTAGCTACAACCTGAGGAGCTTTGCTAGTCCAGAACCATTTATTAATCACCTACTTACCTAAAGCTTTGACTTTACATGAACAGATACAGTTCAACAGTCTCACACACCATCTCTTCTACGGCTTTTCCTCCTTTCTGTGTTGCAGTAAAATAGTGCTGTTATATTATAATGTTATTCCATATTCAACTCCGTTCAGTTCAGTTCAATGATAATTTTTTAATCACAAAAGTAAATTAAAACTAATGGAATATAAATAATAAAAAGACGATAGTACGGAGGACACACAGTCATCATAAAGACTCTTTGTCTTTACGACCCCGTGTGCTCGTTCTTCCTGCGGTGACCCTGAAGGAGCCTGTGACTGAAAACGATCTGTTGTTTGATCGCTATGTTACATAGAGAATGTGCAGTATTGTGCATTATGTTTTGTGACTTATGCAGCATTCTTTTTTGCAAAGGTCTCCAGAGCGGTATCTGCTACAGAGCTGGCCTTCTCTGCTCCAGCAGAAGACTGCAGACGAAATTACTCTGCAGACATTTTGCAACATTTTGCTGCAAATATTAAATTTTTTAAATCTCATCTTGAGAAACAGGGTCTTCAGTTCTCCTTCTTGTAGTTAGGCTCAGTGTTGCATTTCCAATCCAGCCTGTAATCCTTCAGCACCTCCACTTGTTCTCCCAGGATGGAAATACAGTTCTGCTTATTGCTAAACTGTGAAAAATACCCAGTCGTTTCCTTTATCTCGTTCATGTTCAAGATGAGCTGATTCTTCCTACATTTTGCAACCATTCAGTCCAGCAGTGCCCTGCCACCCTCCTGTCTTGCTACAACTCCCCAGACTACAACCATTCAGTCTCACAAACCCTGGTCTGCCTGTCAGGTAGCCAGTAGTTCAGGTGGTTGTGGAGCTTATGATACCAGCACAGGCTGCATCATGTTGGATGAACTGGAGAAATTAAAGTAAACCATCCTTACAGTTCTGCCTGCTCCGTCCACATGCGACTGGGCACACTCGAGCACATAGAGAAGGCATCTTCCACAACAGCCCCACAACAGTCCAGTTGATCCTTAGTGGTGGTAACCTGATAAGTCCGGCGGGCCAAGCAAGAGTGTTAATGATGTGGGATGTGGTCGGTAGTCATTTATAGCTGACTGATGACATATCTTGTATAAATAAGGCAGGATGTCTCCGACAACACTGAAACTTTCTCCCGACACATGCTGAGGTTGCAGCAGAAACCAGCAGAGCCGGTTCGCCCAGCCTTACAGCACTCTGGGACTGACGCCAACTGGACCTGCAGCCTTGTTCTGGTTACATCTCTCCAGCTGCATTTGCATTTGCTGGCGATGGAGGGTGGGTGTGATGGATAGGCAGGTGCAGCATGAAACCATAGAGGTGTGAAATGGAAATTGTAGATAAAGGGTGGGTGTGAGGTCCATGCGACTGGGGGCTGAGGAGGAGAAAGCTGACCTTCTCGCTGAGTTGAAACCACTGAAAAACATCAGCTCACTAGCTCAACGCTCAACGCAGGCTTCCACTCAGTCTGATCTACCTTTTTGTTGGTCCAGTCATTATTTTCATTGGCCTGTCATCTTTTGGAGCTTGCTTTTTCCTGAACGTCTCCTTGGTCTCCACTTGACTTTAAGCTCTCTGGTAATTTTCTGTTTCCTTTCCTGAAGACTCTCCTCTGATTGTTCTGTATTTCATTTGGTTGAGTGGTGATCCAGAGATTATTAACGAGAATGTCCTGGTGGAACAACGGTCACCACACACAGAAGGTGATGTTACTCATTCAGTCATGGTGCTGATGTCACAACCTCGTAGTTGACTGTGTATCCCAGTCTGTGGACACAAAGCACCCTTGCAGCATTTCTTCATCATCGTCTCTAGAAAGTGGGTTAGTAGATGGAGCCATGGAGTCCTGGTCTGGATCAGGGGTGAGCTAGGCTACTCCAGGTGGGGTGCACCCTGAAGCTGGGTACCAGGGGCGTGAAATGTGTAAAAATGTGTAACACAATGTGCTTTGTTGAGGGGAGGACAGGCAGAGATCGGCAAAGAAACCCAAACATCCACATATTTCTTCCAAGTGAAGCGACTGATAAACTGGAAGAGAGTTTTAAGCGTAAAAGCCTTCAGCAATTTGGTGTTGTATTTGTGGCACAGCAGTAAATGAGCCGATGATGTCACATGCAGCATCAGGAGTGGATGATGGTGAAAAATCCACCTCTACCAAAATAACACAATGATCTGAACAGACACGTAGACCTAATGGATCAATATCTGCTGTCTACAAGTTCTGCAAACCCACTTCCTTCATTTTAGCCACTTTTTTATGCAATTTCTATTTCCCTATATATTATAAAACAGAGACATGTTCTGGTGAAATCCATAATGCTGCTTGCCTGTTATTCTTGCCGTGTCCTCGTCAGAACTCCAAGCTGAACCAAGTTATGTGCCATTGCTTTTTCATTCCCATGATGATCCACAGAAGAAATGGTTGAAACCTCCTCCACCTTTCTCTCTGTTTTGTTGCTGGTCTACATCAACAACGTCTACTTTTCAACTTGGCTGGGGCTTGAGATGTTTTTTTTTCATTGCTTGGGCTTTTGAAAACTTAATAAACTGCTCCTGGATGTAAACAGTTTTCCATGTTATTAAACCCGTATGAAAAGAAAATCTCTCATCCATCAGGGTTTTTGAGGAAATGAATCAGTAGAAAATTTGGAGTAGATACAAAGATTTGCACGGCACGACTACAAGTACTGCACCAGTGTTGCGACACTGTTCTAGAACATAACACATCATCCAGTAGTTCCAACAGCTGTTTGAGCAGAAGCAAAGAAACCACAGACTGACTCTGTAACTCTGCAACTGCAGACCACACAAACACACAGGCATGAATGCTCAGTGCTCAAACTAATATAAACTAGGCAGCAGAAGTAAGGAAATGGGTGTTTGGTCAATTATTTCTTTGTTGTAACAATGCTTCTTGGCAATAAATCTTAAACCTTTAGAAATCCTGATTATTTTCCTTTTAAATGGAGCCACATTTGTCAGGAACATGCATTTGTGCGATGAGCAGCAGAGCTGAGTATGTTGGTTGAACCCATGAAAGATTTGCCAAATCATCTCTGCCACTGCTAAACAGATCCTTGTTTTGAGCTTCTTAAAGAAGTGGAGGAACATTATGTTCAGACTTGAATCGTAGGGTCAAAGTGTGGAGAAGATGCAGAGAACACTCTGGTGATTGCTGCAGTAACATCTTCTTTTGGCGGAGGTAGTGTGATGGTTTGGGGCAACATGACAAGCCTCGTCATTGGAGGCGATCTGAATGCAGAGACATCCAGATGAAATTCTGTAACCAGTGGTGCTCCCACATCTCCACAGTCTAAGACCAAACTCTATCCTCCAGGATGACAACGCTGCACCCCACAGAGCAGGTTTATCAGAGATGACCGCCAGTCTGAGAGTGGAGAGGATGGAACCTGCCAGCAGTCCTGACTTCAACCCCACTGAAGTCTTGTGGGATCAGCTTGTGTGTGCTTAAGGTACCAGAGAGACCAACACAACCAGGTTGGCTGAGTTGTAACAAACGCTGGCAGAAGAATGTGTCCCACAGCGGACTGGTGTCCAGCATGAGGAGGACTATCTTGGCTGTTGTAGCTGTGTACGGTTCCTGTTTGTTAAAAGGATTTACATATGCCTCGTTTCTTCAAACTTCAATCTTCCAAGCCTCCCAACAAGAGTCAACAGCAAAAAAAAAAAAAAAAAAAAAGGCTGTTTGGTGTTGGTAAAGAAGATTTGGCAAATCTTTCATGGGTACAACCCACATACTCAGCTCTGCTGCTCGTCACACAAACCAAAGAGGGTTTCCAACGCTCTTAGATTTGCTGCCAGGAAGCACATATGTAACAACAAAGAATAAACTACCAAACATAAATTTCCTTACTTTTTGTCCTTAGTTCAGTATTTTACATAAACTTCACTGTAGGTTTTGCATTGATCTAAAAATAAATAAATAAATAAAATAAGAATAATGATGAATATAAAATATTATAAGGCTTATAATAAGGCTTTTTCACCTTATAATAAGGCTTTTTCACCTTATAATAAGGCTTTTTCACCTAAATTCAGCGGCTGCAGACACCAAGGCTGAGTAAAGGTCTCTTGAGTCTCGACTGAATCCTTCAGCAACTTCAGTTGTAGTTGATATGCCGAACTGATTTTGGTATGAAATGTCCATCCTCATATTTCACCACTTAAGACCCACTGGAGTTTGTTCTTTTTTTTTCTATTACAGATGTTTATTCCATGAACAGTCAGATCCGTCATTATGGCAGCAATTAAATACCATCTGTGAAATTCTCCAAAACCTCACTTCTATATTCATTTCAAGTGAGTAATACTTCATTAAATCCCAATTTTTTAATCCTAATCCTTCATTAATTCTTCAGCTATTAATTGAGTATAAATAAATAAATAAATAGAAAAATAGAATTAAAATGTGTCAAAAAACTGTGACAGAGTGAGACATTTGTTTGGGAGCTCCAGAAATACCCATGAAAGCACCAATGTGTTAAAAATAACATTAGAGATATTAAACATAAACATAAAATATAAAAAAAGTAAACACAGAAACATACATCTCATTAGAATTAACAAATGACAGAAAACATTATGCAAAAACTACAAGATTTTAAGTAATGCAGTATGAGCTGTGAATAGAATAGACATAAACCGACCAGATCTAAGTATATTCAGTTTGTGAAGGGTGTGTGTGTGTGTGTGTGTGTGTGTGTGTGTGTGTGTGTGTGGAACCACATACGATACATACATGTACAGTCTTTCTGGTTGTTGGCCAGCTCAAAGCCAGGACGGCACTCGCATGACACTCCACCTTTGCCTGGAGCTTCTCTGCAGATGTGAGCACAGCCGTGGTCTTTGTTCATGCAGTTCATTCCATCTGTGCAAAGGGACGAGACAAAGGGACAGGGAGAGTTTCAAAAACAACCTTTCTGATTGTGAAGGCAGCAACTCAGCCGATACTGCAATTAAACGCTGATGGAAAGCCTGAGAAAACTGCCTTCGATTCTTCTCACCTTTAGGAATCAACAGAGTGAAATAAATGCTTGAAGAGATCAAATGACCCAACGGAGGGTCTGCATTTCAACAACTAATCAATCATAGTACAGGAACTGTTCTTGAGCACATGCAGTGATTCCCATTACAGAATCGATTTCTCCAGATTCTATTGATGATATTACCAGTTCTACATGATGAGATAATCGAAGAAATTGGTGAACCTCTTCCCATCTTTATTCCTGAGAGACTCGTGGCTATGACGGTATTTAGGAGGATTAAGTTGGGTTTGTGTTTTTGTAGCACTATACGGGACTTAGGCGCATTGATACGGATGTAACTGGGGGCTGATGTTTTGACGTGCCTGCGAGAAGAGGCTTAACCCATGTACAACATTCCCAAACCAGTATGTTCAAGTAGTCCATGACACAGTTATCAAAATAAAATTGCCAAAAGTGTCCAGCCTTCTGTTTTAAATTTTTAAATCAGTCTAACTGCTCTCTTAAAACACATCACAAATCCAGTGGTGCTGAATCGCGATATGCCTCGACCACCAGCAGGGTCGACACCAGGGATGGAGTCAAGACCGGTTCTTCCGAGACCTAGAAAAAGACCAAGACCACACCCACCAAGACTAACACCAAGACCAAGACCAGACCTTCCGAGACCGAGGCCGAATGTTTAGAATTTCGACAAATATTTCAGGACATTATTTTTTGTTTCCCACAAAATTCAATAATTAATGGAACACTGGTTAATTAATCAACCAAAACTACTTGTTGCTATTAAACTAAAAATTTTCATAATAAACTAATATTTAAGTTATTAAATGCAGCCACACATTGATACACGTTCTCTAAACTTTTTTAAAGGGGGGGCTGCATGCATGGAAAAAACAGCACTTTTCAGTAATAGTGAATTTAAACTCCAATGCTTTAAACAGCTGAGCCAAAATATAAACATCTCAATGATAACTCCAATAAAACATGGATCGATCATTAGAACCAGCCGCTACGTTAATAATAAGAAAAAACATATGTTTTGCCATCATGCACTGAACAAAGTATGAAGGAGCTTGTATCCAGATCACAAGTCTCTATTGACACATCATGAGGTCACGAGCAAAAACTCAAAACTTGTGTGGAAAATGTCCCAGTGCATTAAATCAAACGTACCAATCTCCATAGCAACCGATGCATTTTGGAAGCAGACGCGCATGCGTGCTCACGTACTGCTGAGAGAAATCTCCGTCATTAGCTCATGAACAGTTTTTTTCTGAGCTGTTGTGTATCGTAAAAAACATGAAACACAACTATTTTAAATCGGACCTTTTGCAACGAACGTAAAGACATTAAAAGTGTGGTACACCATTTAATATCTACAATAAACGTTACATGATCGATCCAGCATGAAGGAAAACACAGCACAGACAGTTCAGAAACAATTCTTGATCCAATTTGTCAACGAGAACAAGACCGAGGCATCACAATCCCAGACTGAGACCGAGCCTAAGATAGGGGAAAAACGGTACAAGACCGGTCTCAAGACCAAGACTGGTCTGAGCCCTCCATCCCTGGTCGACACGTATGCTAGAACTTCAGTCCACGTCTTCTTTTGCACAGCTGGTCGAACAAGACATCTTATTCATGCCACCATTGGATTTTTAAAAAATGCATTTGGTGAAAGTGAAATGAATTATAAATTCAATCAGATTAAAATCTGTTGAATCAGTGACCAAGAACAGAAGAAAACATTAGCTTTTAAAGGAAAAAGAAATCAGAGCTGTAAAGTCAAGCTGAAGGACATTCTCTCAGACAGATTGGCACTAGCTGAGTTTTTTAATGGGTCACATCGCTCTGGAACAGTTCAGGCCTCAGCGAAGCATGAAAGAGGACTATTTAAGAGTCCACAATGAAGGTCACAAAACTGTCCATATATATTCATATAATTTACAACAAATAAACAACAACACATAACCCACAAAAACATATTTCAATCGATGTAAACTGTGTGGAGACATTAATAACAGCACCATTCTGGCCTATTACAACTCATAAAAATTAGCAGAGCAATGAATCTAAGGGGTGCAAAAAGAAAAAAAAAACTTTGAACAGTGGCCAACACACACTTTGGTCCTGTTTGAAAACCAAACTCATAAGTAAGAAATGTTTTCACAATCAATTTAAACCTGGGAGAGTTCAAATAAACTGAGGTGCAGGAAGAAGGTGGACAGCGACCCGTCAATCAGCAGAAGTGAGCTTAAAACAGCAAACAGAGCTGGGAAACAAACCGTGGACGCTCAGCTTGTCATGAAGAGGCAGAGAGACGGAGTTTGCAGCTCATGTCCAGCATGATTTACACACATGCACACGTTTCCAGCAGGATCTGATACAGATCTCTGTCCATTTCAGTGCCAGCAATGATCAGAAATTACTGAGAAAGATGAGATATTTGACTTCAAAATAAATAAATCTGAACATGATTCATTTCCCAGTATTCAAAAGCTTTTACTGCTTTGTTTTCAGAACATTAATAATGCAGCGCATTATAAAAGGTCGTAAAGTCAGGCAGTCATACGCACAGGTGGAAATGTACCGTACTGCTCAGTTAAACTCTGAAAGTGCTGACTGACAAAAAAAAGTTTTAATTCCCAAGACATACTCTGAAGTTTCTCAGCCCCTTTCAGTGGTCATGTAGTCTACAGGTCCAACCTAATTGTCAGCTGGCTCGGGCACCTTTACTGGGCCACTGGAGGCTGGAGATTTGGGTTCCAGTCACTTGGGACTGGAAGGTCCTGGAACAAACCATCTCCATCTTCAGAGTTGGCAGTCCTGTCGATCCCCAGTAACGGCTTCATCTTCATCATGGGCAACTCAAGCTGACTGACTTGAACTTATTTCTGCTGCATTAATGGCACCATCATGTTGTTGGGGTTCATGACTTGACTTATGTTTGAGTCTCGGTAAGTCCTCCTGTTTCGATAAGTCTATTTGTGGATCATTTTTATCGAACATTTGGGAAGTGTAATTACCAAACGAGTGATAAGTGGTTCTCCACTATCCGCTCCTCGTAATACCCTTTTAAATCCGCTTTGTGTTATACTCTGAATGTTAACCCTTATTGGTCCTCTCAACTGTTTGGTAGAGCTCTGTAAAAATCTAAATTTAAGGTCAATAAGAAAACAAAATCAATGTTTTTTTTTAAATCTAACTCTAGCCTTGACTTAGTAGGACACGTTTTCTGTTTAACTGCTTAAATTAACAACAGCTTTTAAACGAGCACGCATAGTACCAGTTCCGAGGAACACTTTCATTAATGCGTTTCCCTTCTTTTACATCTCTAACTGTGTTAAAACATAGTTTATTTTTCAAAATGTTGTGTTGATGATCTCAAATTCATGGCTGAATTGCAGAACGGTGTGCATGATTGTTATAAATACTATAAATAGAACTGTCACTTTTGGACATACAATAAAGTTTATCCAAACAAAATCACTTTTGTGAAAAGTTACCACTGAAAATGTGAAAAAAAAGGTTTGATTTTTGCAGCTCAATGTGTAACTTTATTTAGACTGGGGAGGTCAGCAAGTTTACAGCGACTGAAGTTCCTCACTGGGAGCCCCAGCGGGTCCAGATAAAACACTGAGTCTTCATGGCCCACTAAGAGCCCCCAGGATAGAATTTGTCTTTCACACAGTCTCTCCTCTGTCTCTTTTATTATCCTCTGTCTGTCCTTTTCTTCCAGTCTCCCTGTCTTTCTTTATCTACCTCTCCACACATTTCTCCAGCTCTCTCAGGAGCTCTGTCTCCAGATGAAGTCCAAGCATATCATAGCCCTGTTATTACAACCTGACTCTCGCAGTGTTCCACCCCAAAGCCCCATAAGTCTGGCTGGCAGAGTACAGTGTGAGAGGGAGAAGAAGGAGGAATGAGTTGAAAGATACAGAGGGCAGAACTGAAGAAAGAGGACAGGAATGTTGAAGAGGAGGGCTGAGAGATGGAGAAAGAGTAGAATGATTTAGAGACTCAGATTTGCTTTCCTCCCTGTTCCTCTGAGACTGATGAGAAATGAGGTGATGCAGAACGCCAGCCTCACAACCTGATCACCTCACCAGGGACAAAGACAGATTTCATAGCTCCACCCAACCATGAGTCAAATGTGATGATAACTTTTGACAGCATTTACCATTTCAAAACTGTTTTAACACCTACAAAGCCATACCAGCTCACCCATGTTCACTCATTTAGCTACTTCTTTCTGACTTCTGGTGGACGACAGCAAATCAATCAATTCTTAAAGTTCATTTTGCACCAAAAATCAATCCTCGGCAAAAACATTCACCATTAAAAGTTTCCAAACGAGGGGTCACTGCACAGCGTAGCGGTTTAATCAGATGTACGGAGGCAGCAGTCCTCCTGCAGTGGTCCGGCTCCATTCTCAGCTCGAGACCCTTTGAAGCATGTCTTCCCCATTCTCCCTGCCCCATTTCCTGCCACTCTCCACTGCAAATAAAGGCCACTTGAGCCACAAAATAAAAGAAAAAAAAGTTTCCAAATGAGCATCTAAGCAGTTCGGCAAAAGGTTTTGTGGACCAATGACGTACAAACAGAACTTTTTAGCTGCTATATGCTTGGAAAAAAGGACTCTGCAGACTTTTCTGGAAAGGAATATCTCCCTACCTCTCCAGCTGTTAAACATAGGGGTGGAATGGTTGTGTTTTGGTGTTGAGTTGGAGAGCCAAGGAGAAAACTTATCTGGAATGGCATCAATTAAATTGTATCAAATTGTTAGGCAGAAAAAAAATCTGATTTATGCTTCTGAGTAGAGGCTGTACATGGCTTTCTGTGTTGTTGTTTGCGTTGCTCTGTAATTCCACCACAAACCACTAGGAGGCAGAGTGCATTCTTTCTACAGCGCTGTAGTTTGCAGGGCCAAGCTTCCTTTTGATTACTTTCTGTATGTTGCTCAGACATAGCAATGGAGCTAATAAAGTATATTTTAAGGGGACCATAGCTGCTAAATGTTGAGCATCAGTCGTTTTTACAGACATCGCAGTAAACTATCATCCTACCCAATGTAATAACGATGAAGAGGGAATGGCAACGGGAAATTTGAAACAAAGAACTAATCCACCAAACGCATTCCTTTCAGCCTGCATCGCCACGACGCAGTTACATTTGGAAAGAGGCACACGTCAAGCTACCCAGTAGGCTACGCAGGCTACGCAGTATTCTGCCATATGGCAGAATTATAAATCATCCTTAACTTTCTGCAAAAAACGCTTGAGATCAAAGCACATGGCTTTTAAAAATGATTTCATCTTTTGATTTTAAAGTTAAATTGAAGTCCGTTTGTAGATTTCCTCAAGAAACACACACTGGGTTGAAGGTTGTGCCAGGACAGTACAGCCTCCTGACTAAAATTAGAATCTTGGAAATATGTCAAAAGGACTGTGCACACAAGACAAAAGAAGAAAAGAACAAAGAGTACTTTATTAAGACAGAGTGAAAATCCCCCAAGCCAAAATAAAAGGTGTGTTAGCTGGATAGCAAAACATTTACAAAAAGTGAGACTTCTGACCATTGTAGCTTTTTAGAAATGTAATACATGAAAATGAAACAGTAACCCTCCTCAGAATAATGGAAAAATGTGACAAAACCTTCAATAATATTGCTTTTCCAGGCAATTTGTTCATTTAAAAACAAAGCTTCATGAGTATTGGAACAAGAAAAGTATTCTTCTGTGACTGTCGAGTCCTTCCAGCCAACACTTTAACCTCCAACCCTTGCAAATGCCATTTTAATTGAAATCTGTCAGACGTTGACAGCGTGTTTCTGTCACTGGCCTGTCCAAACCAGAGTGTCAAAGGTGCTAAACCATGCATTTCAATGGGAGCTTTTCGTCAACCGGCTGCATTAAAGTCATTTAAAGAAGATCTGTGCCTTTCTAATAACCCTCCCAGTCTGTTTGTCAACCCACCACCACCCCAGAAAACTAAGTACATCCTTTGCTTGCATAGGAGTTTGAGAGGATAAGTATCTGGCTGGTGCTGGCTCATGGAGGGACGATGGTTTTGGTTTGGTTTCCACTCATAGGACATAGGCACAGGTCAGTCATTGAGATGACCATACATTTTACTGTCAAATTCAAGGTCCTCTCTCCAAATGTAAAAGCTGGTTGAGACTGAAAAACAATCAAGGTGACCCAAAGTCCTAAACCTGAATGAAATGTCGAGTAGAAACTTTAAAGAGAGCACTTAAATCAACACAAACCTGATGCAACGTCCCTCATGTCCACAATGATCTGAGAAATTAAAAAACAAACTACTGCTCCTAAAGGTGCCCTGACAAGCGACCCCATCATTAGGGTTTACTAATGACAGTGTGTTTTTCCACACTTCTTTTGAATTTCCATTTAGTCTCTGGTTCTTGAAATATCAGCTGTTCATTATTGATTAATCAGCCTGGTCCCAGATCAGATCTGTGCAAAGGAAGACAAACACAGTGCAGCAAAATGCAGGTTTACATAACTGACATTTCCCAGAATAAGCAGCTACACAGCTGATAGTTTATCTGTTTACCCAACACACACAAATAAGTTAGTATTTATGATGGCAGCAATATCCAAGTACATCCTGTGATAAAGTTTATCAGAATGCAACCTCTCCCTGCAGGATTATTAACAATCAGTGTACTTTTTCTAGATACATGATTAGAAGTAATGCATCATGCACAATCATAACATACCAAAAGATAGATACGTTTTCTCTTATTCCAGTTCTGTTTCCATATCGTGCAGCGTAAAAACTCTATTTCCTGTGTGCCGCGGTGAGCACCATGTTTGGCCAAAAAAATTGCTTGAAATGAGTTTTAAGTTACTTCTGATGATGACTTGTGAAAAACTAAGCAAAAGTGGCCACAAGGATTACATCAGGATGCACAAATCTCATTATCTGGCATCAACACAGACATCTTGACATTATCTATGACTCAAGAAAGATGGAAAAGCATAATAAGACCCTTTTAAAATGACAGTGAAATAGCCTGAAAACAGTGCACCTCTAGCATGTCATTTCCTGACATTTGAAATTTTCAATTGAAAGAGGACATCAGTTTGTTTCATTTGACTCTTATATCTCATATACTTTCTGCTAGAAAGCAAAAGACTAGGGGTGTTTGATTGACATAAATACCATCATGAAATTATATTTCTGACAAGCCTCCTGCCGCCTCACTTAATCTGGTGAGAGACCATCCAAGCACTTTTGTAACTGAAACACTCACAGCTAGCCAAATATTAGGTATTACAGTTACATCACAAAGTATTTGGTCAATGATAGATGCACATCAATAGATTTGAAATGAAAAATTAAGTGGCCTCAATCAAGCTGTAAGTTCAGCTGACAAAGAAAATGAAATAAATTACCACTCAGAAATTACAGTCATTTTAAGCAAAGAACCTCCATTTTCAGGATTTCAAAATGATCTTGAAAAGTAATATTATAGGAATTATATTAC
>JBAMYA010000016.1:3729519-3748675 GCA_037176975.1 Arrhamphus sclerolepis
GCATCACGTAGTGACCTGGCCACTGTCCTGCAAGAAGAATGGCTTAAAATCCCTCTGACCACTGTGCAGGACTTGTACATGTCATTCCCAAGACAAATTGATGGTGTATTGGCCGCAAAAGGAGGCCCTACACCATACTAATAAACTATTGTGCTCTAAAACCAGGTGTTTCAGTTTCATTGTCCAACCCCTGGATGTTGTCGCACGTTGGTGGTGATGTCAGGGCTGTTTGTTTTATGAGACGTGGCAAACTTCCAACCTCCCAGCTGTGCAACATCTTAACTTGACTTGCTCATCTGTGAGCGTCTCAAACATGTGGGCCGATGCAAATAAAATTTTAAAAACTGATACGGTAAATGGTTAAATGTCTAAAGAGTGTGAACAGGAGCAAAGCTTCACCAGCGCTGTTTTTCTCTTTCAGCCTCACCCTCAACATGTACAAAGTCACTGGCCAGTTTCCATGGAGCTCCTTGAAGGAGACCGACAGAGGCTTGTCTGCAGAACTAAGCGTAAGAATCTGTTTGTCTTCATGGATGTTCAGTCACAACGTGGCCGCGGACTCGCACGCTTTCACATCATGGCGTGCACAGATCCGTCAAGGCCCAACTGTTATTAAAAAAAACTTTGTAGTTACGCAAAGCGGGAAAGAAACGGATATTTCTCGTATGAAGTCCTCTCCTCCGTCTGTCTTCAGTTTCCTCTTGGCGTGACCAATCACACGCTGAAGTGGGAGGGCGTGTGGAGGGAGCTGGGCTGTCTGGCACGCAGCGCTTCCTTCGCCGTGCGAGAGGAGAGTGGACACTCACTAAAATCTGCACTTTCGGTATTTTTTTCCCTAAATTTGTCTGTTACATCTTTTGCAATTGATGTGTATGATTTTCAGCTTAATCTGACACGTTTGCATGGACATTAAACTGTTTTTTGTTTTTTTTTGCACTGTGTACTTTTTTTTTCTCCGTTGCAGCACACCATGTCTGTTGACTCTAGAAATTCAGCGATCTTCCCCAGCAGAGGTGCCTTACTTCGCATCAACCAGGTCAGAACATGAACGTGGACCCATGTACAGCTGCAAATGATAAAATCTGACCTCATCTCTGTTGTTTCCATTTTAAAAACAGACTACTGCACGTGTAGTCCAGTCTGTGACACAATGAAGATGAAACTGGGCAAAGAAGTGAAATTAATTACTAAATATGAACAATGACTCGATAAGAGAGCGATTTTGTCCAGATTTATCCTTCACTCACTATGCAACACGCTGCACAGCGGTTGTCTTCTTTAGTTTCTTCTCTTTGTAGCTCATTAACTTTCCTTTTACATTAAAACTAAAACTTCCTCAGTAGATCAGCATAAAGAGTTCATCTGTGCGTGTTTTTTATTCTCTTATTTTAAAATCCTGACTATAAAAATAAGTTTTAATAGTTCATCTCATAAGTGATCTCTGAGAAAAAGTAAAATAATTACTCATCAATTGCAATCGAGATATAATGTTCAGTTATTCGTGATATTGATTTGAGGTTATTCGTTTTATCCCACGTTTAGTTTATATGTGACTCAACTGGGTTTAAAATTATGTCATTTGTTGTTCATCTGGAGCATTAAAATTACATTAACTGCACTTAAACAAATAAACTGAAAGTTTTTGCTAGCCCGTAGAAGCGCCTAAAGCAGCATTTCCTTTGTGGTATTCAGGTGTACGTTAATATGTTGGTGCAGTTTTGGCCCGTGTTCATATTCATTTACCACTGCAGAAGAGTTTTACTTGGATTGAGACTCAAAAACTGTTTTAGATCTTCTCTTTCCCTGTGTGCTCCTGTGAGCACCTCTTTGGTCTCCTCCCTCACGCTGCTGTTATTGGTTACGTTCCTAAACCAATCAGACACGTCCCTGCCAGTTAGACCTCACAGAGACTGGAGGATGTTTCTTTTTGAACTTTTATTCACTTGATCAGTTGTCTTTCCTAAAATAAAAGCTAGATCGTATATGACGGTTTATACTCGTGTTTTGCAGAGTCGCTGCTGCGTTTGGCATCTCGTCTTGTTGCGTGACTTCGTATTGGCCGAGTGTCGGCTGTCAGATAAATGGCTTCACATATAATTCAGGAAAGCTTTGGTGTACTTCTTCTTCTTTGTGTTACTGTGCTTATCGTCTTCTCTTATGTTTTTTTTTTTCTAACATTATTGAAATTTCAAGCGCTAACTTGAACTTTGGAAGTTAATGAGTTTTCCCCCAAGAGCTTCCTACAAATATTTCACAATA
Source organism: Arrhamphus sclerolepis (assembly GCA_037176975.1). Classification (NCBI taxonomy): domain Eukaryota; kingdom Metazoa; phylum Chordata; class Actinopteri; order Beloniformes; family Hemiramphidae; genus Arrhamphus; species Arrhamphus sclerolepis. Next base: position 3,731,779 of record JBAMYA010000016.1, read on the forward strand.
AAAGCATTTTTAAGAAATTAATTGTCTGTGCCCACTGAAACGATAAGGGGCTCATAATTTGAAAAAGATGCATATCGTGTTAAGTTTATATTAACAGTGTCATACAGGAACTTCAACAATGCAAACTGGTGCAAGATTTCTTATTAAAATACAATGAATTACACTTGTGAAAGAGAAAAAGAAGGTCGTGTAACCTTCTGTAGTTTAGGTAGAGAAAGGTTTCGGTCACATTTGAGTAAAGTAATCTATTTCTATAAATGTCAGAGAATCTTTTTAAAATATATATGTTTTATTGTAACAGACCCCTTGCAATTACTCCACAGACCACTAGGGGTCCACCGGCCCCTGGTTGAGAAACACTGGTCTAAACGAGCCCTAATCGTGCCCACTTTGCAGCTGCTGCGTGGCGTTTGCCCTCATTTTCATTCAAACACTCCCCACGTTGGTTTTATCTGTCCAGAGGTCATTGTTCCAGCTGGGATGTCAGCTCCTGGGACCACTGGCAGCTTGAAATGGTCTTGCAACCTTTGCTAGATTTAATGGACAGAAACACATTTTTTCTAAGATCAGTGCTGAGGTCTTTCCCCTGTGGCATTAACACACAGAAGCAAATGATCCAGATTAGAAAACTTCCAGAACATCTGCTTTTGTAGAAGCATTCACACAAGCTGATGACTAATTAATGGAGTGGATATGATGAGCAGCACCTGTGTAACGTGTTGTGTTTTATTGTTCAGATAAATGGACTTTAGTAATAATTCTGGGAACTTTGCAGTTTAACGGGGATTTCTTTTTTTTAAATAATCATTATCTGCTGAGGGGAGAAAAATGCATAAGTAAAGTAACGAGTTTAAAGTTTTCCTGTGGAGCCCCGCCCCCCAGGAAACGTTTAAAACAGAAGGTGAAGTGTGAAAGCCATATGCAAACATCTCACATGTTTCCTTGCAAAGTTTAATCCAACTTAAGGCCGTTCTTCCTGTCTTGTCTGTTTATATTTCTATTTATTTTATTTACCTTTTGTTTTCGTGGTCCTGCAGGAGCTGGCTGGCTACACGGGAGGAGACGCCAGCTTTCTGAAAGAGGATTTTGAGCTTCAGCTCAACAGACGGCTGTTCTGGGACTCTGTAAGATTTCAGAATCAGGTTTTACATTCCTGGAAAAATGTTTTAGGAAAAAAAAAAAAAAAAAGCGAGCTGCCTGAACTCGTGCTTTTTGAGGCGGACTAGAACGCATCTTTCGTGTCCTCCCAGGTCCTGTCTGCGTCTCTGTGGGGTGGGATGCTTTATCCCATTGGAGGACGGCCTTCCTGCATAGCTGACAGGTGAAAGCTCGTCTGACTGCGTTATTCCCAGCGTAGCGCTGTAATTTCACCACCTGCGTTTAAAGTCTTTAAGGACGTTTATCCATTTTCTGCTTCCATATGGTGAGAACTTTGAACAGCCTCTCTTGTCTGAGTGGATAATAAAGCGATGCATTTATCCAGGTTCTACCTCGGAGGTCCCACGAGCGTACGAGGGTTTGGGATGTACAGCATCGGGCCGCAGAGTGAAGGTAAACAAAAAACTGTGTTAAAGACGGGCTGATTTAGGATTTTTGAACAGGCTTCTGTGCAGGAAATATGTCAGTAAAGTTGGTGGGAAGAATATCTACCCAAGTGGTTTTGTTGTGATTTAATTATGCACCGATAACATAATTAATTAAACAGGTGAAATTAACTGATTCACTTGGTAACAAGTCAATTAATTACATTTATTTAAGCTGAATTATACCCTGTCTTTAATGTGCACTGAAAAAAAAGTTGTTTGGTTTTAATTGCAGTTTTAAAAAAAAAGAAAGAAAAAAAACTCTTCTAACACTTAATAAAGACTTATAGACACAAATACAAGTTTTATGAGAAACAAATTTGGGAGAAACTTCATTCCTGCCAAACTGTGACCCAGTGATCATGAGGGATTTGCAGTATTGGTCTGAGCCAAGCAGGTTTCTTCTCAGTCCATGTGTGCTGTGCTGATTTCAGCGGCGGTATCTCTGCATGTTAGCTTAAATCTAACACTTTCATGAACTCTGGTCTCCCTGAACCGGTTTTGTTTGGATGACCGCTTAAATTGTAAAATGTCTAGCTAAAGAGGCTAACTGAAAGTACATAAAACACGATTCAGATGTTGATCTAAAAGACATTCGTGAAATATTATCGGAGCATTTCTCCCTGGTTCTGGAAGAAGGAAGGTCAGAAGGCAGAAAAAAAACAACATAAAAACTCGCCTAATAGTCTTTTAAAGGTTCCCCGAGATGAAACGCCTCAGTGGCAAACGCTGAAGATCTACGTGAAGATTTAATGGGGACAGTGGGGTGGTCTCAGGAAACATAAAAGCGTAGTGATATGGATTAACTGGAGCCTCTAACCTCAGAGGAGATATAAACGTGAACTGCGATATCCTTTCTTTTTTTTCAGGTGACTATCTGGGTGGGGAGGCGTACTGGGCCGGCGGTCTGCACCTCTACACCCCTCTACCATTCAGACCTGGAAAGGGGGGCTTCGGAGACCTTTTCAGAACACACTTCTTCCTCAATGCGGGCAATCTCTGCAACCTCAACTACGGTGGGTGGATGTGAGATGATGGGCTAGACCTCAGCCTCTGAGGATGTGTCCGTGTTTAGAATCGAGGGAAGTCTGTGATGTAGTCTGCATCACAGGAGGAGGAGGAGGAGGAGCTGACTGGTCTTGCAGGTCTTTCTCAGCTGTGTGACATTGTTGCATATTTCGTGCAGGTGAAGGTCCCCGCGCGCACCTTCAGAAGCTAGCCGAGTGTATCCGCTGGTCTTACGGCGCCGGTATCGTGCTGCGCCTGGGAAACATCGCCAGACTGGAGCTCAATTACTGTGTGCCAATGGGGGTTCAGAGTGGAGACAGGTGGGAACTGTGTTTTTACGTTTTTTATTTTTATGGACTTTACACGGTCGAGTAAGTGTCGGTGTGTTCGGCGTCTCTGGGAGTAAAGGAGCTACCCATCATGCACCTGTACTAAAATTAGCACAACTGGAAAACTCAGGGAGTAATAACAGGAAAAAGCCAGCAGGCGGAGCCAAAATCTAAGTGAATATGACAAAGAAGCAGGAATAGAACTTTGAGATTAGAACAGATTAGAAATTATATTCTCGGGAGTGTGAAATCTGGTTGAGACTGGTTGAAATCTTATTGCACCATCAAATTACTTTTCCACTTGTTACCTGAAGTGACCAATGCAGCACCAGTATTCTCTCCTATTAACTGGTGCTTGACCACTAGGACCAGTGCAGCACCAGTGTTCTCTCCTATTAACTGGTGCTTGACCAGTAGGACCAGTGCAGCACCAGTGTTCTCTCATATTAACTGGTGCTCGACCAGTGCAGCACCAGTGTTCTCTCATATTAACTGGTGCTCGACCAGTGCAGCACCAGTGTTCTTTCATATTAACTGGTGTGTTTTTTGTTGTTGTTGCAAAAAAACAAATAATCAGTTCCACGTTAGGTACAAGTTCTGGAGAACTTCTGAAAACTCTTTGTTGGTTTAAAACAAACAAAAAAAACCCTGCTATGGTACCAACCTCAGTTCTTGTGCGACAGACCAAAATCTTTGTTTACATCGTAAAGAGAACTTGGTAAAAGAATGAAAACTCTTCGTCGTGCAGTAGACACGACTACTTCAAACTCTGCTCAGTGTTTTTAAGGAACTGTCTTTTTTCGATGGTAGTCCCTCACAGCTTCAGTGTTCTAGACGTTTGAATTGAAGTCATTACAGAGGCTGTTTACACCTGGTACCAACATGCATCCTTGCTGATGCAATTCATGCATTTAGTGTAAATGATGTGAGTCCAGTCAGGGACTAATCTGGTACCTTTTTTAAAGCATAAAAAAGTGTGAATATGAGTGAACTCAATGTGACTTTCTGCTTTTGTCTTTATTCAGCAGAAGTGTGCTGACACTACGCTCTGCAGCATCCTACCATTATTTTAATGCTTCCTATGCTTCATAGCAGATTTTCATGCTGTCACAACATGACTGATGAATCTGAAACACGTTGATGTCTAAAGATGTTATATCCCATCAGGTCGAACAATGTGACTTGCAGAACCTTTAGTAAAGCGATTTAATGTTTGTCGTTTAATAAATGGTCTTCTTGGGTCAGATGTGGGCCATGTTGCACCTCGGTACCTTACTCCTGTTAGCTGTCAATCATCAGTGCCTAAAACTGAATAAACAAAAGAAAGGCAGCATGAGTAAGAAACAAGAGAAATGTTCTGTTGATTTGAAAGGTGGTTAATGATAAGTGATGTGTTGATTTTCCCTTTTGTTTTTTGATCTTTTCTTTTTCCTCTTCTCCCCTGGTAGGATATGTGACGGAGTCCAGTTTGGAGCAGGAATCCGGTTCCTGTGATCTCTTCATGTTGCTGTCCTCAGTATTCCAGCAGAATCCGGCGTAAATTTGGGAGAGCATTTAGTTATTTTCACCTGTAACTTGTTGTAGAGTGTGAAACACTAGCATGGGTCCTGTGATGTGGAGAAATGACCTCCTTCAACTCTTCTTTTATATGCACCAGTAAAGAAAAAAGTGCCACAAAGATATCGAGACCTTTGACAAACAAGCGTAACTGGTCAGAGACTCAACATCAGTCTAGTAGAAGAGTCTTTGAGCAGGAAACACAAGAATGATGTTGAACCCGTGAAAACCTCCAGCACTGCCTTGCTTCGCAGCCTCCAGCTCTGGCGTTTTGTTTTGTTTTGTTTTGTTTTGTAAATTAGCGTACCAGTGTTTTCACCTGCTGTCTTTCCTGTGGTGACAGAAAGTAAATTATTTCCTGAATGTTAAAGAGATTTTAGGTGTTTTCCCCAGTTTGCCTTCCACGACAGCTTCTTCTCCAGGAGCTCCGCGCGGTGATATTTTTGTGAAACGTGTCGACGTGCAGCGTGAGCTCATGACATGTCGACTTGCACTGTGTAAGCAGATCGACGGCAGCGGCGCTGAGGAGACATCGGCATCAGTTTTTCATCCAAACCCTGCAAGTGGAAAGAAAGAATGACAAGAGCACTGGATCACTGTTCATGTTGTGGGCTTGCAGCAGAGGTGGGACCCCCAGCCCACCCCTGGACAACACCCGTCCACCACCAGCGCTTTTCCATCCTTTGTTTTTTGATGTTGCTAAAGTATTCACAAATAAAATCACTTCTGCTCCCTTAAACGTCTCTCTGGTGTCCTTTTATTGCATTTCACTATTTAAGTTGATTTTTAAAGACACTTTTCTTTAAGGAGAAATATTTTCTTGTTTCACTCTATGACTCTGGTCTGTATAAGGAAAATAACTGAGTTTTCACTCCTCGGACAACAATGTCCTTGAACTAGTCTCCAGGATCTTTACGTTCGTCATAAAAGCAGTGAATGACACCAGCAAGGCAGCTACTGGGTTTATGGTACACAAGGGACTGATCAGGTGTAGAGTGTGCAGTATAACCTGAATACGACACGCTCGGCTCCGAAGCTGATTGGACTGGGCTTTTTTTAGATGACGTGCACGCGCCTGTGTGTCAGTGCCCTGTCATGGTGCCATTTGTCAGCTGACAGTTTGAACCTTTACTCTGCGGGAACCTGAGCAGGGCGGTTGAGTGTGGACGGCTCCAGATGCATTTCTAATCAGGGCTTGTTCTGTGTGGGAGCTCTTGCAGCTGTACAAAAGGTAAAAACTGCAAAGTCACAGACCCAGAACAGAAGAAGAATATGCTTGTTCTGGAAAATGCTTTCTTTTCACTCGACCATTGTCCAGTTTCAGGTCCTTCACATACCTTACATTTTATTCATTTATCAGGTGTTTTTATTCAACTTAAATCACTTTTTTTTTCTTGTAAAATAGTTAATTTTGCAATATAGTGACTTTTTGATGTAAACCCCTCCAAAAACAAATAAATTTGTCATAAAATTAACATTTTTGCAAAATCTTGACCTTTTAACATGAAGTAAGGGCTACTGGAGTGCCACCTAAATTGTATCCACTAGGTGGCAGCAGTGTTCTAATTACATTTGGGGCATTTGGAAGACAAGAAAACGTCTGGTTTTGAGAAAAATACTTAACTCCTACTGGTTTGGAAAATGCCAATTTAGCAAATAAGGACAAAAAAATGGAAGAATGTCAACGTGTTGAAAAACACTACAGATGAAAAACATGTTTGTATCAGTCTGTAAGTTAAATTCTGCTGCAAAGTTGGCACTTTTGACATGTTGGTCAATGGAAATCTACTCTGTTTTGGAGTCAGCACCTAGTGGTCAGTGGAGGAACTGCAACAAACATACTTCCTGGATGAGCTTCAACCTGGAAGTCAGTAGCTGACAGGGCAGGTCAGCTCAGTCTGGTTCCTAACATGTCATATTCGTTGGCAATCAGGCAATCCTCTGACACTTTTGTCCTAAAACCAAGTTTTAAATTTAAAGAAGGCAGTTTCTTTTTACGTTAAAAAGGCAACTTTTTATTCTGAAAGACTTTTGTCATACAATCACATCTGTTGGTGGGAAAACTTTTTAACCTTTTTAACTTGAAATTACATTTTTTTTTTCCCTCATAAAATATTCATAAACATTCAGGAAAATTGCAAATTTTTCACATAAAATTATAACATTGTTGTAAAATTGTGAATTTTGTATAATTTCAACTTTTTATCCTAAAATTAAGATTTTTATTATTAATATTACTGTTTTGTTTTTTTTAAAGTTCACAAAGTTGTGACTTTTTGTTATAAAATCTAAAAAGTCAAATTTATTGCTGTTGTAAAGATAATATATTTTGTTGGACATTTGATGAATTTAGTTCTTGTTTTGTTTTTTTTATGTAAAATTGCTACTCCTAGCATGTTGTCATATGGACCAAACACCTAGCTGAATCTATAACACTAAGATTTAAGGCAGCTCAAGTCCATTTAATAGCTCAAAATGGTATAAAGGTAACTAGCGAACATCCAGAGGTTTAATGAAGAAAGGTAGGTTACCCAAAACTGAAAAATTACCTCCATTTCAGTAATATATTTGTAAAAATAGCTGAACTTCCCGAACGTTTTTCTTTTGTATTTTGTGCTATCTTCATTTACTCTTCACCAGTAACACCAACAGGTTTCATAATTGTCAACTTTAAAAAAAAAAAAGTAGAATAATTGTGTGTAGTGTATGTATAGATAAAATTAAGATGAAACTGCAGAATCACAGACTGACCACAACGTGAAAGCAAGTGTGAGCGCGCAGCGTGACCGCGCACGTACGTTGGCCACGCACCACGTCGTCCTCCGTGAACCTTACGTGCGTGTGGCGAGTCTGATCTGGCTGTGACAGGCCCGCACCATGACAACGGTAACCAGCACGCACACCGACACGCACATAAGGCTGCGAGGACGCGGCAGCTCGCGCACCCCGAGATCAGGCTGGACTCCTTCTGCAGCGTTTTGACTCCCTCTCATTTCTTTTAACTTGTTTATTTTGTTTTATTTTTTATTTTTATTTTTATTTTTATTACTACTCTAAGCACCGCCATCATGTTGTGGACGGCGAGTCAAGTCATAAGGAAATTTTCCACCTCGTCCGTGAGTAACATCGTCTCTGCAGCGCCTGGATATTATTTTTATTTTATTTTTTATGTCCTATTACAAATGTTTCCAGAAAATACTGAATGCAGAGCTCAGTTCAGGGCTGCACGAGCAGAACCGAAGCGGGCTCGGTTCTGGTTGCGGATCAGTTAGATGGATTTTGGCTGCACATGTTGCCACGTTTGCAGCTCTGCCGTTGAAATTCCGCTTTAAGGCTGCGACTGTAGAGGAGTTGCATCACCAGCCTGGCTTCAGGCTGGACAGACTGTACAAAGACAGAGACTTGGTCAATGAAGTAAAATAAATAAAAACCCTGTACAGCTGACAGTTCAAGCAGCATTTCCTCGGTTCTGCAATGTTTCCAGTTTGTAACTGGGGGAAGCTGATCTGAATACTACAGGTGCAGTCAGTGCAAGTGCATGCAGCACAAACATGCATCTGAGCACGTGAAACACAGAAGTTCATGTCTGCACACATGTGCTGACGCAGGTGGGGCCTCTGGCATGCACTTGAACCTGTCACCCCCCTCATGAGGGGCCTGTCCCCCCTCAGCCTATAGGACGGGGTGACATGTCCAAGAATCACATCACAGTATATTTCTTGATTTTTAGGATAAAAACTTCTGAAAAATGCAATTGACAAGTCTGTAAAATCCTTTTCCTGTAAAGTTATGTACTATTTCATAAATAAAAATTCTGATTACTAACCAAGCAACATGACATTCCCATCAAACAAACTTCTTGGATTTGACGTGATAAAAAATTATATCAGAATATTTTTGAAATACATTTAAAAGGACCACTTTCTCTTGAAATACTTTCTTCTGCAACATGCAGCTCTGGAAGAATGAAGACCACTGCAGAATGATCAGTTTCTCGTATTTGACTATTTATAGGTTTGTATTCGAAGAAAATAAACATTTTGTTGCATTAATATATTTAAAACAAAAATAGTCATCTGGAGCATTTATTTGCAGAACCCTAACCACAAAAAATGGTCAAAATAACCAAAAGATAAAGATGCAATTTTCAGACATTGGTTAATGCAAGGAGAACAAATACATTTTTTTTTTTATGTTTTAGCAGATAAAGAGTTCATGATTTGGTGGTGTGACCCAGATTTTCAGTCACAGCTCTCCAGTCCTGATCTGGTCGACGTCATTTAGCCCAGTGAGGTGTGTTTGTGTTGGAGATCAACAGAGCTGTTTATGATTATTGAAACATTGTCCACCTCATGATGTCAGAGGAGGTCACGGGTTTCCCTCAGTCCTGACTTTGAGACCACCATCCATCCATCATCTATACCCGCTATTTCCTGTCCAGGGTCACGGGGGTCTGCTGGAGTCTATCCCAGCTCACTTTGGGTGAAATCCAGTGGTCCACCCTGGACAGGTCGCCAGTCCATCACATCGTCACATGTAGTCAGACAACCATTCACACTCTCACTCACAATTTAGGAACACCAATTAACCTGAGGAGCATGTCTTTGGACTGTGGGAGGAAGCCGGAGGACCCGGTGAGAACCCACACGAGCACTGGGAGAACATGACAGAAAGGCCCCTGTGGAGGCTCGAACCAGGAACCTTCCGTGCTGCCCACTTTCAGACCGCATGTTTTGATTTTACAGAAACTGGAGGAAATTTATGATCTCAGGGGGTCAGAATTATATCAGTTTGATAGTATATAAAGATGTTTCTTAAAGTATCTTAACTGTCCAGCATTAACTAAATGTTTGTTGTTTTTGTCATTACAGCGTTATTACCAGAACAAGCTAAAACTGGCCATAATTGGTCAAAGTGTGTTTGGCCAGGAGGTGTACAGCAGCCTGAGGAAGCAGGGCCATAAGGTGGTGGGTGTGTTCACAGTCCCTGACAAAGATGGAAAGGCAGACCCCCTGGGTGAGTCCACCCCCTTCATCAGCTTTATGCTGCCTCCACGTTTAGTGCATCACTGTTTTTATTTTCCTTCTGTTTTTTTGTTGCCTGGTCCTTTTTTCATTGTTTCTCAGAGGTTAATGTGTGTTTAAATACTCACATTCCAGTTTAGACTGGTTTATGAGGACTGTGTGCCTCTGCACGACCGAAAACTGAAAAAAGAAAGCTGTGTTTTTAGACTTTCTGACAGAGTTACAGGCCAAACAGGAAACAACTTAGAAATGCCATGTTTTACAAATATACAGAAATAAATGAAAGATAATGTGTCTTTTTAGAACTTGTTTTTTCCTGAAAATGATGAAGTAGACGAGCAGTGAGAAGGAAATAAAACGGTGAACATGCTCTAGTTCAGGCAAGAGCATTCACTATTCAGATAAGATGACGTTTAAATTTCCTGCACTCTTGTTTGAGCCTCCCAGGCTTCCGTACACCCTTCTTTGTGTGTACAACATCTGTTCATAAAGCTTATTGTGAAATGACAAACGTCAAACATTCCAGCTACAAAAAGATGTGACAGTGACATCACTGACAGTCGGCGTCCTTTAGATCATTACTGGTTAACTGGTTTAAGCAGATGATTTCTTGATTTTAATGAATCCTATCCAGTTGAGTTCTAGTTATTCATTCGTTAGTGGTGATTGATAACAGGGCCGTCTCAGGGCTCTTTAAAGATCAGTTTAAGTTCAGTTGTCGGCGTGAATCTTGTTAACGATGTGATTATCGACGACCGGCTTGCAGCGCTGACATATCCAATTGTTTTCCATTCAGTAAACGAATCATTGCACATCAAAGACACAGCGACAGTGATGCAGTGTCACACGCTCTCGTGCAACGTCGTCACTGTGAGCACAGAGAAACACAGATCGGAATCTGGAGAATGAACCTTTGAAAGCACACAGCCTGCAGCCTCTGCTGTCCTCCACGCCAGTGTTTCATTGGAGACTGTAGCCCAGCAGGAACCAGACTGGTGGAGGTCCACAGTTCTCTGATATCCTGATATCTTGGCTCATTTCTTTTAATTTCCCCATGATGTCACACAAGGACGGAGTGTGTTTGAGGTGTGTTTTAAAAAACATCCACAGGTGTACCTCCAATTAAATCAAATGTTGTCAGTTAACCAATCAGAGGCTTTCAAAGCCATGACATCATCATCAAACTGTTTAAAGGGATAGTAATCTCAGTTTATCTAAACTTCTGATTTTGAACAAAGGACGTCCCCAGCTCAACCCCCTCAGGAGGTTCTTTGGGCAGGTCCAACCTGGAGGAAGACCTGAAATCATTTGTCTTAGCCGGATCGCCTTGGTGTTCCCTCTGAGGGACTGGAGGAGGTGGCCAGCTGACGTTAATGGATGGATGGACTTTTAAAAAATGTCTCATTGTAGTTTTTAAAAAACTGAAGTCAGACAAATCTGATATTGTAAGAACATTCAGGATTCTATGTTTAGTGCTTTTAGGTCCCTGGTGGATCTCTTATAGAGGACTGTATCATTATAAGAGCTTAAAGCTACCTGTACAGGTTATACACCCTGAAAAGAGTTCAAATTTGGTTGCATTAAAGTTAAAACTAGGGAAGATCATTTTCAAACTAAATGAGTTTTTTTTTATTGAAAAAAATATGCATTATTAATATGTTGATTTAAAAAACAATTTTGGGGTTCATACAGTGTTAAAAGAGGTCAGTAAGAGAACTGACAGTAAAAGAATAGTATATGACATTTGTTTGAATCTGGGATTGCAATCAAATATGTTATATTTTTTGCTTTTCTGACATAAAGCAAAGATGTGAAAAGAAGAAACAACAAACCAACATTCAGAGCTGCTGTTTTCTGGGAAAACACTGGTAGAAAAAGGTCTTTCATGGAGCGCTTTGTTTTATAAAGACGCTCTGAGACGCAGTTTCCTGCAAAAGGAAACGCAGTTGTCGTTTGGAGAAATGTTATTCTTGTGTTTGTGTTGTTACTGTAGGATTATTGAATTGGTTAGAATTATTTTATATGATTAATAGAAGCTCACGTTTTTCAGCAGCGCCTGTCGTGGATCTTAGCTCTGGGTCACAGCCCACGCTGTGGCGGAGGTACTTGCGTGTTGACTCTACAGTCCTGCTGGACAAAGACAGGCCTTTATCTGTTAGCTCAGGGATAGTGGCTCCATTGTCTCCCTGGGAAGAGGCCCATGTGGCATAGAGATGCAGCTCTGAGGTGAAAACTTGATGCAATCTTCCCACAAAGTATCATCAGCTGCTGTCAGGCCTCTTTTCATCTCTTCCTCCCACTTTTCTTTTCTCTGAAAAAACAGTCTTATTATTTCTTAACCCCTGCTAACCCTTATCCCATGGGTATAAGAGCATATGTTGGTTTAGTGACTCTGGTAACAAACTGATACACCCTGGCTATCAGACTAAACTGGAAAAAGCCAGTATGTATGTACTTTGCCAGGTTTATTACAGTTTATTGTACCTGTGTGTCTCCACAACGAAGTGGTAAATCTGGTTTTTACTGGAGTGTGTGAGTTCATCTAGCTGAGACTGCCTCATACTGAAAGAGAGCAGTTTAACACCTGTCTTTATTCATCATGAGGTTGCCAATTCAGAGAGCACTAGAATACACATTCACCTGCATCTAAAACCACAAGCTACAGCAGGCTTGATTAAGTAAAACTAGATGGACAGGAAGTGTTGGCTGACGCTGGGAACTAAATCATTGCTTTAATTTAAAAACATGTTCCTCCGTACACAGTCTCAACTTTGACCGCTCTTATGTACAAATGCGTTGCGTGTTTTATGAAAGGTTACCCAAAGGTGACATGTTTCTGGCAGGGTGCAGAGCTATGAGGGTGCATGAGACCATAAAACTGATGGAGCTGACCTAATAGTAGCTAATGAGAGTCAAAGTCAGATAACCAGAATAGCAAAGTGAGAAGACTGTCAGTGACATGTTTAGTTTTTAACCAAACATTTGCAACTCGTAATTGTCTTTCGTCCTCTCAGCGGTGGCAGCAGAGAAGGATGGGACACCAGTGTTCAAGTTTCCAAGGTGGCGTGTCAAAGGGAAGCCGATCGCAGAGGTGGTGGAGGCGTACAAGGCGGTGGGCGCAGAGCTCAACGTCATGCCTTTCTGTTCCCAGTTCATACCCATGAATGTCATCGACCATCCCGCGCACGGCTCCATCATTTACCACCCATCCATCCTGCCGCTGCACAGAGGAGCGTCTGCCATCAACTGGTGAGGAAAGAGAGATGAGGAGGACGAAGAGGGTTTAAATGAATGAGACCTTAAACAGGTTTAGTTGACAGCAGTCAATGTGGATGCACATCAGTGTACCCTTTACTGGACTTTCTAGGCTTCACTAATGAAAAATAAGAGCAAAGGCTTCTGTCCACTGATCTTTGAGTCAAAGAAAAGGGACTTCTGTCTGATAGCACTTCTACGAAGACGTTGGTTTTCTTATCTCTGTGTCTGGCCTGTCTTCTCCACCCTTTATCTCTGTTCTTGTTATAACTGAAAAGCCTCTACTTTTTTCCAGCTATGAAACACATCTTGCTCAATATTAACATTTTAAGTCCTGCTACTTTTGTGGATATCAGCATTTATGCATGCGAGAACTGCCCGTCAAAGTCAAATGTTTTCTTTTTTAAAATAGATTTTAAAATTTACCAAAAGAAGAACAAGATCATTCTTCCCAGAATGGATTTAAGAGAGCCAAGACAGGGATTGGAAAATTTTGGAAATACTCCAGTTTGGAATCAAATAGTGTCCGCGGCATTATTCAGTAAAAGAAAATTAGAAAAAAGCATCTAAAAATATCCCCAGTAGAACATAAAGATCTGAGATATTTTATCATTTCATGGATACTGACTTATATGACAGCAATTCATCTGTAAAAGTTGGAACAGGAGCAACAAAAGGCTGGAAAAATAATTGGTGCAAATCAAAAACAAACAGAGAGGAAGAATTTGACAACTAATTAGGTTAATTGTCAACAGGCCAGTGACATGGGTGGATATAAAAGGAGCATTTCAGAGAAGTAGAGCCTCTCAGATGGAAAGATGAGCAGAAGTTCAACAGTCTGAGATAAACTGTATCTAAAAATTGTGGAACAATTTCAGAAAAATGTTACTCGATGTAAGACTTTGAAGATCCTTTCATCTGCAGTACATAATGTCATCAAAGGATTCAGAGAATGAATGAGTGTCTGGATGTAAGAGACAAGACTGATGGTCAAAAGTGGATGTTGGTAATCTTCAGATCTCAGCTGGACATCACTGCATTAAAACCAGTCATGACTGGACATCCTTGCATGGACTCCAGTTCACAGACCAGTTTCTGTCTGTAAATACAGTTCATCATGATCATCTACAAATGCAAGTTAAAGCTGCATCATGAAAAAAATCCACATGAACAGAATCCTGAAACAGCTGTTTTCTCTGGACCAGAGTTCATCTAAAAAGGTCGGTGGAAACATGGAAAACTGAGAAGAATGGGACAACGTTTATCTTATCAGCTGGTCTTCTCACTTCCCAGATGTTTACAGACAGATGTTAAAAGAAGACAATGATAAATATGACTCTGTTCAACCTTTTTAGAGATGTGTTGCTGCCATCAATGTCAAAATGAACTTTTTCATGAAATGATAAAATATCTCAGTTTCAAAACCTCATATATTCTTCATGTGTTCTTGAGAGTAAAATACTGGTTCATGAGATTTGTAAGTGGTTGCTTTATGTTATGTTTTACACAGTATCCCAAGGCTTTTGGAGCTGGGATCGTACTGTCTAGATGTCAGTCGTCTTTGGCAGAAAGCATCTCCTGTAGCGATCTGTGTTACAGCAGATGTGAAGACGCTGTTGTTAAGTCAGTCATTGTTGGCTGTCACAGTTTCTTTATTCCTTTGAAGTAATTTGGCACTAGTCGTTCAGGTTTAAAGTCTGCTTCACACAATGACATCCACATTTTTGTAGGCGTGTCCACAATTTTAACTGGTTATGAATGCACTAAAAGTAAATTGAGTTATGCCAAAGCTGAAGTTTATTATCACTACATGTCACTAGGACCCTGATCCACGGTGATAAAAAAGCGGGCTTCACAGTGTTCTGGGCTGACGACGGACTGGACACTGGTCCCATCCTGCTGCAGAGAGAATGTCCAGTTGAGCCCAATGACACTGTGGACACACTATACAACCGTTTCCTCTTCCCAGAGGGCATTAAAGCGATGGTAAACAGGTGGATTTTTCTGCAAAATATTAACATGAACCTCACAGAGACATTAAACTGACCCAGTTGTCTCTTGATTAAGGTGGAGTCGGTGCAGCTCATTGCTGATGGAAAGGCCCCACGAGTCCCCCAGACAGAAGAAGGAGCGAGTTACGAGGGCATTCAGAAGAAATCAAACTCCAAGGTGGGAGGTCTCATACACAACAGTAGCCAGCTAGCCTGTCACGTATGCATCTACGTTGCTGCCAAGATATAGAAATGTAGTTTTCCAGCAGCATTCCACTGAAGGATTGTTGCATTACTTTTAGCGTAAAATTCCTTCCCACAATGGAAATGCTATATGACTCAGATTCAAGCTGCACCTCTCTTAGATAAGTACAGTCATGGACTTATGAGCACCGAGCTGTCCAGCAGGCAGCTGCTGGTGTTGTAACAACCTCATTCAGGGAAGCACATGGAAATCTCCGGCTCATGTAGCCCAGTAAGGGCGACCACTGACTGGCCTATCCTGTTTGTAGAAAGATAGAGGGGAGGCTGATTTGGCTGCGTGTGGTGAGCTCAGAGCTCTCTGATTTGTCAGGCTTGTGCTCGCATGTGCTCGCGTGCTATTCTTAGAGAGGAGGCTTATATTTCATCGTAATTTTACAAGTGCCGTTCAGCTGGCTGCAACCAGCTGTTTGGCTTCCTCCTCATACCCAGAAATTCAGGCTCCCCAGCTCTGAAAATAAATGTGAGCCGCCTTGTTCCTGTGTCTCCCAGGTCAACTTAGCCCAACCGGCTGAAGCCATCCACAACTGGATACGTGGCCACGATAAAGTTCCCGGAGCTTGGACTGTCATTGATGGGCAGGTGCGTTTCCTGGCACACACCAGGAAAAAAAAGTGACTGACCTTTTTTTTTTTTTTCTTTTGAAGTAGTTAAACATTTTTTCATCTTTTTCCTCTCACATTTTTGCCAAACTTTCTATCTTTAGATGGAATTGACCTAAGAAATAAAGCAGCAGTACTTGTGCCAGTTGAAAATAACCAAATGAAAAGAACATAGCTCATACCTGCTGCTATCACTCTTCCCTGACATGCTGAACTGTAATTACATCACATAAGAGTGGTATGCAGGGACCAGACTGGCTGACACACACTTATGCAACACTCACCGTGAACACTACAGTCGCTGTCAACAATTTAAAGAATCCGAGAGCGTGGTACACCCCGTGCATTTATCTGGTACTCCTGCAGCGAGCATACGAACGTAACAGGTCCTGTAAAGCATTAAAGCAGTGCTGCACAGTAAATTATATCTTCTAATAAGCAGTATGAAGTGTCTTCATGTTGTCATAAAGATTTTTTATTTTTTTTGCAGGAAGGCCTTTAAATTGTGCAACAATGCACGTGCACATGTGGTTACATGGCTGCTAGATTATTCTGTCAGGCAGCTCAGGAATCTTGAAGAACATGATGTAATAGTTGTAACGAGAAAGTTTTGCACCCGTGGCACTAACTGGTCCCAGCGGCTCCAGCTGCTCAGGACTCCTGCAGTGATGGTCCCTCCAGTTCTCTTCACTGATTATTATATCTATCCGAGTCGGAGTGTCCACCACTGTTCCTGGTCTGGCTCTGCAGAGTCCATGTAGCCGTCACCCAAGCTAAGATGCAGCGTTGCCAGTTGAGGCAGCAGTGCCGTCAGAAGTGGTGGATTTCATAGATAAATCTCTTCTTTTTAGTTTGTTTGGTTTTTCTGTTCGTGACTTCCTGCTTCTCATGTCCCATTATTCAGTGTCTTTTCTCCTTTTCAACCAAACTCCACAGTTTTGTTGACCTTTCAACTGTCCACATTCAGAGGATCATGGGAGCATCTTCCATCAGCCAGAATGTGTTTGTTAAAAACAACTTTTGGGTCAAGTTCAAATGAGTTGAATCTGCATCTGTGCATGAACCAACTGCTTGATAACGATTGACCCACAAGAGGTGGTCCATGTGGAGTTTTCTAGATGTAGGTCATTCAATATCAACTTTATTTATACAGCGTCTGTTACGATACAGGGTATCTCTAGACCAGGGCAGGGCAACTCCAGGCCTCGATGGCCACTGTCCTGCATGTCTTGCATGTTTCCCTGCCACAACACACCTGATTCAAATGAATGTCGTTAACAGACTTGT
>JBAMYA010000016.1:3749976-3768755 GCA_037176975.1 Arrhamphus sclerolepis
CAGGTGTGTTGTGGCAGGGAAACATGCAAGACATGCAGGACAGTGGCCCTCGAGGCCTGGAGTTGCCCTGCCCTGCTCTAGACACTTTACACTCTAAAACAAAACTACAAGAACAGTGGAGCAGAGTATCGATATCCAGCCCCAGCTAGATGCCAGATGGCCAGTTCCATTACTGGTTGTACCAGGCGTACTGGTCTGCAGCAGAAACAAACAAAAAGTGTTGAGAGAGATTTAGATTTGCTGTTTGCCAGATTCTGTTTCCTTTCTGATGAGCCATTTCTCAGTGTTTCTGAAGTAAGGTGATTCAGTCCAGTCCAGAACTCCTGTAGACGAGTACGCATCATGCGGTGTCAGAAACCTGTAGTCCATGTTACAGATGCTTGTCTGTGTCTCTCTGCAGCCTGTGACCCTTTATGGCTCATCTCTGTTGGGGGGATCTGTACCAGCTGGTCAGCCCCTGGAAATCGAGGGAGCTTCCCAACCTGGAGTCATCACAAAGACCGGGCTTGTCCTGTACGGGGCTGATGGGAAAGCCGTACGTGTCACCACACGGCAAAGACAGTAGAATGAAGTGATGGAAGTACCATCTTCACAGATTTTCAGACTAATTTTGTTCCTAATGTATCTATACACTGTTGAACTGACAGCTCCTGGTGAAGAATCTGCAGTTTGAAGATGGAAAGATGATTCCTGCCTCCAAGTATTTCTCCTCTGGAGAAAGCTCCTCCGTGGAGCTCAGTGATGACGAGAAGAAGATGGCAGAGGAAATCAAGGTGAGCAAACTTATAACATGGACAGCAGATATGCTCATCAAAGTGAGTAAATCTGTTTTCCTTGTTTGTTTAGAACATCTGGAAGGGCATCCTCAGCAACGTAGCTGCCATCGAGGACACCACTGACTTCTTCAAGTCTGGAGCTGCATCCATGGACGTGGTTAGGTGAGGGAGGACACGCCTCAGGACGTTGGTCACTTTGAGGCCTCCTTTTAATGTTGTTGTTGTTTTTCAAACTTTATTTCATATATTCCAGTCCAGTACTCTCCCCATGGACATTTGCATTTATACTGTGCAAGATAAATGACCTCAGATTCACTTTTCAGCAACAGTTTCTCACCTTGAGTTTGTGGATTTAAATCTTGTCGTATAAATAGAAGCATAGCTGCGATAGTCAGATAGTCTTTAACATTAGGCTGCCAACAAAGCTTTTCAATCATCTGCAGCTCTAAAAGCAGAGTATAAATAGAGAATATAAATATAGCAACGGCACAGCAGAGTAAACAACATAAGTCACAAAACATGCTACATAAGTAGATACATAGAAACAGTGACGTGTAAATAAACATACTGCACTTGGATGCCAGATATCATTTTCATAGAACAGAAACCCACATCAACATAAAAGCTGTCTTGTGGCCTCAGTAAACACCTGGAAGCTTGCCAGTGATATTTTTGATTTAACCTCCCCTTCAGGACAGTCTGCTGATAAAATAACAGATACACCTGAGAGTAAAATAGAGAGAAAGGAAGCTCTGATGAACTGTCGTCTCTGTAGATTAGTGGAGGAAGTGAAGCAGAAGTGCGGTGGGGTCCAGCTGCAGAACGAGGACGTCTACATGGCGACCACCTACCAGGACTTCATCCAGATGTTTGTGCGCCGGCTGAGAGGAGAGGATCAGGAGGAGGAGCTGGTCATCGACTATGTGGGTTTGTTAGTGGTGAGAAAGCAGAGATGTCACCTCCAGATAGGATTATCTTCATGGTTTTTTGTGTTTGTTTTCCCCTCCAGGTAACCAAAGACGTGAACAACATGACAGTGAAAATGCCTTACCAGTGTTTTATTGAAGGCAAGTTCGAGGACGCAGAAAGCGGCAAGACGTACGACACCATCAATCCTACCGATGGATCTGTAAGTCGCAGGAGGACTGACTCACAGCCTGAAGCCGCGCCAACGCATTTAGCTCAACGAGACATTTTTCACTCCAGGTGATCTGTAAGGTGTCCTACGCCTCCGTGGGAGATGTGGATCGGGCCGTGGCTGCAGCCAAGGAAGCTTACGATAACGGACCGTGGGGCAGGATGAACCCCAGAGACAGAGGAAGCCTGCTGTACAAGTGAGCAGCGCCTCCCGGAGGATTATATTCTGGGATACATGATCACAGAAAACTGCAGAAAAAAAAAAACTTTTATTTTCCTGCCACAACACAACACGTTCTCTTGAAATTAAATAACTACCCAGCAAACTGATGTATACACACACACACATGCATGCATACATGCATACTGGGGACCACTCTTAAAACTACATAGCTGTGCTTGACTTCTTCACATTTCAGATAACTAACATCAGCTGAATGTTTTTCCACCAACTCATCACTGAATAAAGTTGGTTAAAAGGCTCTCTGACCTCTGACCTTCAGGCTCGCAGACCTGATGGAGGAGCATCAGGAGGAGTTGGCAACCATCGAGGCCATTGACTCCGGAGCCGTGTACACGCTGGCCCTCAAAACACACGTCGGCATGTCCATCCAGACGTTCCGCTACTTTGCTGGCTGGTGTGACAAGATCCAGGTGTGATCACGTTTGTTGGTACACACAGTATTTAATATTTAGTTTCTTAAAGTTTAATCGCTACAATCTGTGATCTCTTCCTCTGCAGGGAAAAACCATCCCCATCAACCAGGCCCGGCCCAACCGCAACTTGACCTTCACCAAGAAAGAGCCGCTGGGGTAAAGCTTTGTTCACCTTCGTGTGTTCCTGTGTCGGAGCTGAGTTTGACTGACAGCTGGGTGTGTGGTGGCTTTTTCCTCTGACAGAGTGTGTGCCATCGTTATTCCCTGGAACTATCCTCTCATGATGCTGGCCTGGAAGAGCGCCGCCTGCCTGGCAGCTGGAAACACGCTAGTTCTCAAACCTGCGCAGGTACGCCCATTTGGTTTGTTTAAAATGAATCCTTTGGTGTTTTTTTTTTTTTTTTTTTGCAACCAGACGTGAACACACATATTCACTCCACGAGGAGATGAAATAAGCCCTTACTGATGGTGATGGTTGTGATGTTACTCCATCCTACTTTGATGATCGTTTCCTCGTTTACAGGTCACACCTCTGACTGCCCTGAAGTTCGCTGAGCTGTCAGTCAAAGCCGGCATCCCAAAAGGAGTCATCAACATTTTGCCAGGCTCTGGTAATAAACACAAAATTATAATCCTCATATTCTAGGAAACTCTCCTGAATATCTATTTTTTTTAATGATTATGTTATTTCTATGTATTTTGTATGCATATACTACATCCACTGTGCCTTTATGAATATTAAACATCAGTCATGCTCTTAATTGACTGATGGGAGACTTCTTTGTAGTGATAGATCCTTTCATTTCTTCATTTCTCTGGAAAGCTGCAGGTTTTCTGTCCTGCTGCATCCCTCAGATGGAAAATATTTGAAACAGAATGTTAGTTTCATCCAGCACCACAGCTCTCAACATTTGCTTTCCTCCAGGGGGGATGGTGGGACAGCGTCTGTCCGACCACCCAGACATCCGTAAGCTGGGCTTCACCGGCTCCACTCCGATCGGCAAACAGATCATGAAGAGGTAACAGCAGACAGAGACTGAGCTTCTGCTTCTTCTACATATGGATGACTGTCACATGTTTGTTTGTTTACACTCTTTCCTAACATAGCTGTGCGCTCAGTAACCTGAAGAAGGTTTCTCTGGAGCTGGGAGGGAAGTCGCCTCTCATCATCTTCCACGACTGCGACATGGACAAGGCCGTCCGCATGGTGAGTGTCACTCATTTTTTTTTTCTTTGCTTGTTTGTTTCTTCTTGAAATTTTAAACACAACTAATGTAGGGAAATTAAGAATACTACTGCAAAACAAGCTTTTATTCATCTCCAGACAGAATTAACCCAAAATATTTATTTTTGCTCCAAGTCTTTTCATTAATAATCACACATGGTAAGATGTGATATCATAGAAAGAGTGAATGATTAGAGATTATACATGACATGTATATAACAGCAATCACCCCCCACCCCCCCACCCCTGCAACAAGAGTACTGTACTTTAGTAAAACAATGTAAGACATAATTAAAAAAAGGAGGATAAATAAATTAAATTAAAAGAAAAAGAGAGAAAGAAAGAAAAGGGGGTCAACCTTCTTTGACTTCCTTCTTTGACTTATCTAATTTCTCTATATACTCTAAAAACTGTTTCCTGATAGCATAGAATTTTTGAATCCTCTGGTAGAATAACGGATCTTCTCTAGTGTCAGATGGTGCAGAAGATCATTGATCCACATTTTGCAGGTTGGGGGAAATTTCTCCTTCCATCTGGCGTCTAGCGATTAAAGAAGCAAAGGCTATCATGTTCTGTGCCTCGCAGTTCAGATGAATGTCTTGTGGAGTTGTTCCAAGTAAGGCTATAATGGCAGAAGGTTCAAGAGAAAGTTGTAAAACCAGAAGTTGTCTAGTTTTGAGCAGAAAACACACGTGACAGGGTGGCTGGTGCCTGTGCACACCAGTCACAGATGGGATCAACATTAGGTGCGATCTTTAATAATTTCACTTTCGACCAATGAAGGCGATGCACTACTTTGAACTGAATAACTGTGTGACGTAGGCAGATTGAAGAGGAATGGATTCTATCCAAGGCTCTTTCGAAAATCTCAGCTGAAAGTTCAAATCCCAAATCAGCCTCCCATTGAGATTTTAATGATGTCAGAGGTTCCAAATTATGCGAGTTTAGTAAGGAGTGTATATTCCCAATGTTCTTCTGGCACTTGAATCAAGCTTCAGAATGTAATTTAGAAGGATGCTGGGAGGTTGTGACGGGACTACGTAGTTGTAAAAATCTGAAGAAATGAGACTTTGGGATGTCAAATCTAAGCTTCAATTGGCTAAAAGATGCAAAAGTATTATTAATAAATAGATTTTCTATTGTGGCAATTCCACTATTAGCCCATTCACAAAATGCACCGTCTGTGATTGATGGTATGAACTGATGATTTCTCGCTACAGGAGCACAAGTCAGCACAAAATATTTATTTTAATGGATTTCATTTAATGTTTTAATGCACATCCATTTTTTTTGCAATTCAGGCCACTTTGACACATGTGGCCCACATGACCATATTGAGAAATTAATGATATATATGTGTAACCTCTGCAATCCTGTCTAAAGCCGTTAAGCAGTTTTAAAAAACAAAAAACAGATGTTTGTACCTGGCTTTGAAGCACTAAAGCGTGTCCTGCGATGGACTGGTGACCTGTCCAGGTGTTCCCCTGCCTTTCAGCCCAACACAGCTGCACTCCAGCAGACCCCTGATACCCTGAAACAGGAATAGGCAGGTGTAGATGATGGATGGATGCGAGCATTTATGTTCTCATTACTGAGAAAACGTGCAGCCAGAAGCAGTTCAGCTCCCATTCGGCCGATCGGGTTGTAAGTTCAGGGTTTGAAGAAAACAGCGCAGGTCCAGGTTGGTAAAATAAATATAATCAGTATCAACAGTGTTCCTGATAGCAACAACAACATGCTTTTATAGCACCGATGTCAGATAACAGAGACAGGGTGAAGATGCTCAGTTCCCCCAGCAGCCTCGGCCTGTAGCAGCAGGTCTAAGAGATGGTCAAAGAGACTGCAGACTCAAAGGCAGAGCAGAATACTGATAGGATGTAAACAGGAAGTGATGCACTCATCATAGTAACAGGACTTGAGCTCCTATGAAGATCAAATATCTCGTTAATTCACGTTTGTGCGTGCTTGTGGCTCTCCAGGGCATGAGTTCGGTCTATTTCAACAAGGGTGAAAACTGCATTGCTGCTGGACGTCTGTTTGTGGAGGAGTCGATACATGACGAGTTCATCAGCCGAGTGGTGAGCGAACAAAAACCCTGACACGTCCAACCGGTCAGAATCTGGTGCTTGCTGCTACAAGAGCACACACTCTGATGTTGCAGCTAAAGCACAGAAACAGGAAAAACTGTGTGGTTTTTTTTTTTTTTTTTAACCTTCCCTCACCCTCCAAGGTGGAGGAAATCAAGAAGATGAAAATCGGAGACCCCCTGGATCGCTCTACAGACCACGGCCCACAGAACCACAAAGCCCATCTGGACAAACTGGTGGAGTACTGTGAGACGGGGGTGAAGGAGGGAGCCACGTTAGTGTGTGGAGGCAGACAGATCGACAGGCCAGGTAGAACACACACATCAGTGGGCCAGAACTGACTGAGCTGAAGCTTTTTAGTTGGTAAAGGGTGAAATAAGTGTGACGCTTCGTCTTTGTGGTCATTGTCCCCCAGGGTTCTTCATGGAGCCAACTGTGTTCACCGATGTGGAGGACCACATGTTCATTGCCAAAGAGGAGTCCTTTGGTCCTGTCATGGTGGTGTCTAAATTCAAGGACGGGTAAGTCAGGGCGCCTCGCCACAGTGCTGCCTCGTCGTTTACGTTTCTTACATCGTTTGTCCTCTCCTTGGTGACCTCAGCGATGTGGACGGTGTGCTGCGGCGAGCCAACGACACAGAGTACGGCCTGGCGTCGGGCGTGTTCACCCGCGACATCAACAAGGCCATGTACGTGAGCGAGCGGCTGGAAGCCGGAACCGTGTTCGTAAACACGTACAACAAAACCGATGTCGCTTCACCTTTTGGAGGCTTCAAGCAGTCAGGCTTTGGCAAAGACCTCGGTGAGTGGGAACCAGTGCTTCCACTGGTGTTTCATTTGAAAATTGTCTTCCCAGCAGCGTTACTTACGACGGTTGCCTGGAGATGCTGCTTTCCAGAATCAAACCAGCGTCAAACTTCAGCTCTGACATCAGCAGCGGCTTTAAGGTGGAATAACTGAGGTGGAGAGCAGCGGCTTTAAGGTGGAATAACTGAGGTGGAGAGCAGCCGCTTTAAGGTGGAATAACTGAGGTGGAGAGCAGCAGCTATAAGGTGGAATAACTGAGGTGGAGAGCAGCTGATTTAAGGTGGAATAACTGAGGTGGAGAGCAGCTGGTTTCTGTCAGAAAGTCAGGATTTAGTAAAGGTTTGCAAAGATTTTACAACAAAAAGAAACAAAAAAGAAATTATTTGTCATTATTATTATTTACAAGTTTACAGCTGTTGTAATTTAATGTCAAAATGTTGCAAAAAGTTAATTGAAATGTAAAAAGTACAATGCAATTGGTTGTTGGAAGAATAAAAGGCTCAAACTTTCAAAATTTGCAATTTTAGAACAAAATTTGCCTTTTTTTTGTAATTTTTCAAGGAAAAAAACATTTTATCCCAAAATTTTATGATGAAGGTTGCGATTTTGTGAAAATGGCGATTTTGCCATTTTACAACAAAATAACCTGCTTCTTTTTTTCTTATTGAAAAAAGTCAATTTTTTGACATTTTCGAGTACACCAAGAAAAATTTGTGATTTCATTTCAGAAGCCTCAACTTATTCTTAAAGTTTGTAAAAAAAAATAAAAAATAAAAAAAAAAATTGAGATTTTATGACAAAAATTCCAGGACTTCCTGGGAAACCTGACAACTGGCCCTTTAATGGTAACCATGGTAACGACATGGCCCTACTTCCTTGAACTATTACGATGATTAAGGCTCAGTTCTTGATCTAGATGACTTGTTTTGACGTTCTTTCCTCTGTTATCCAGTAATACGCAGTTAAATATCAGCATTCCTGATGTCTTAGCCTCTTTGTCAGCTGTCGCTCAGTCTCTGCTCTTCGTCTCGCCCGCAGGAGAGGACGCCCTCTCAGAATACCTGAAAACCAAAGCAGTGACGGTGGAGTACTGAGGCCCAGATCCTCCCTACAAGCTCTGATCCTTGTCTGTGCGAGAAAGAAGCGCGTCGCCTGCTGCTCGTCTCTGAGCGCCGTTCTTCCTGACCGACGCCGTTCGGACGCGCGACATCGTTCAGCCGCACGAGCTCGGCTGTTGGCTTTGGCTACACGCTGGACACGATGCCCATCTTTTCTTGGATTTCTGTGAAAATTGATGTAAATCTTGGACAAGGGAAAAGAGTTCTTTTTTAATTTTTTTTTTTAGTTTTTAATTGATCCGGACAATTATGGAGCCTCAATCAAGAGGCGTTAGGAAAAGAGTCTGACTTCTGGTTTGACAAGCAGCTAGCAGGATTTTATATATATATATAAAAAAATCACTCCTCATTTCCTGATGAAGCCTGTTTTTCATTTCCGTTTTTCCCGCCACATCTTTTGTCTTCACCTCCCTCTTTGTTTCTTGGACACTTTTTCTTTCTGATCCTTCAGGATGTTTGAACAGTTTCAACATTTTTGGTTGACGGTTGGACAGACATGAATGCTTTTATAATGCTGTGTGTATGAATGCTTTTTGGTTGTGTTCAGGACCTTTAAGTGCTTCATCGGGGCAGGAAACAACATTTCTCTTGTAAAGTTCTTCAGCGTTGGTCTGCACACGCAATGAATAAAACAAACTCGTTGCATGTTGGAATCTCCCATTTAATTTCAAAAATAGACAAAATAATGGTGGATTTTCCTCACAGGCATCATTAGCAGATTATTGCCATTAAATATAGAATCTAAGCGTCAGTGTCTCTGAGGATGAGCTGCTTTAAAAAAGCATGGACGTAAAAATACGCCCAGGAATCCAAGGCTTTATTCGTTTTTCTGCCTCCTGCAGTGTGCAAGAACGTGACAGTTTTCATTTTCAGTTATTTGTGGTAAGAATGAGCTGCAGGAAGCTTCATGAGCACACAGAGAGAACGCTGCATGAAGAACATGAGCTCGTTAGCTCGGTTCATGAATGTCTTCAGGAGGTCACAGTCATGTAATCCTGCGATCGCATCATCGCTTTATTGCAGTTTTGATGCAAAATCGACAAACACTAATGTGGTGCAAATAAGAAACGACCTATAAAGGTGAGATCAACATGCTGAGTGATAATAAAAGGCTCAGACCTGAAGGAGACATTCAGCAGGCTGACTGTCGTCTCCTGAACGTTAAATAACCAATCAGCACCAGCGAAGCTCAGTAGAACGACCTCAGATGATGACGACTATGTCGTTTTAGAATCAGCACTGTTCTCTCCACAACAGGATTTCAGTTTCATTTCAGCAACGTTTAGTTCCTGTTAGGAAGCTCTCTGGTCTCTACGATCGACTTCTGTCACCGCTTATCTCTCCATCCATCCATCCATCCCTCATCTGTACCCACTATTTCCAGTGCAGGGTCACGGGGGTCTGCTGGAGCCTATCCCAGCTCACTTCAGGTGAAGGACAGGGGTCCACCTGGACAGGTGCTCGTCTCTTCAGTAGTTTATTCTACAGTCTGACAGCACGCAGCGATCCCTGATCAGAAACATGACTATTAAGGAGAAGGAACACAAGAAGCTTTAAAAATATGTGAAGGGATGAGAGAGGAAATTTAAAAAAACAAGAATTCTGTTAGTTTCATGGTAACTTTCTTACAAGTGCTGATTGGTGACCCGTTCACGTTTCCACCCCTCTGTGATGCTCTCAAATCACCGCCGGCAGCAACAAAATGAAACATGAACATGTTTGCTGCTGTTCTCATCACACTGAATCAGAGCGCTGATGTGCAGAAATCTGGAGGTGAATCCAGCTGAACTGGAGATGTTTGGGTTATAGATCAGCAATGTCACATTAAAATCCATCAATTTAAAGTTAGTCCATGTTTGGTGGAAAAAAACAGACTCAGCGAATCAGCAATAATTACAGGACATAATAAAGACCTGGATGTTGTTGCAGCTTAGAGGCTAAAAGAGAGGTGACATCTTCAACTACATTATTGTTATTGTTATGTCCAAGATCATGAACTGCTTTCTCATGGACAGAGTTTGCAAAGACCAGAATCAGTTCAGCGGGCTGTTAAACCAGAGATAAGAGAGGAACCAGGATGTTACAGGAGGTCCTGCAGCAGGACGACTGCACCTTTCCCAGCATCTCTCTTCAGAAAGCTTCACCACTGGAATGAGTGAATCTGCCACCTTCTGGGCTGTTGGAGAACTACGTGAAGAAGCTTGGTGATCTGCAAAGCTGCTGCAGCTCACTGAAGAAAAAAAGAAAGTCACTGAAACGGCAGCTCTTTGACACCAGGATGTTAAACAATTATACTGATAATTATTTAAAACTACAAGTCATGAGGAAAACATGATGGAAACCATCAGAATGAAAGAATTAAAGGCAGCATTTCTCTGTACGGTGAGAAAATAAATGTCACACTGAACCCACACCTGAAAGATGTGTTGTATGAGCATTAACATGAGTAAATGGATGTAGAACTTAGTTATACTGGTCCTTTACCAGTCAAGGACTGGTGCAAGGATTGATGAAGCAAGGTTGCATCCACACCACATCAGCAAAGATTATAATGTCACGTATGACAACAATCCAGGTGCCTTTGTTGCAGATCGTCTTCATGACAGTTTCAGCATCACTAAACGCAGAAATTAGCTGCATTGAAGGTGACCCCAACATCAAGTCATCTGTCGCATCATCATGAAGGCGTGTCCAGGTTTGTTCTTGTGTGTGATATGCAGTAGGTTCAGCAAATCAACAGAAGACGTGCAGAGACCCCGAAAGAGAAAATGTGAATATGAGCTCCTGCACCATCGTCCACATGAGCTTGTTTCTGAAGCTCAGACCCACCAGAGCAGCCTGGAGGTGTGACTGTGATAAAGCTTCACATCAGGGCGGCGCCCATAAAATCCCACAAAAAAGCAAAGGCTCAACCTGTTGTGATGTGCAGATTATTAATTAGGTTTTAGAATCGATATTTTGAGTAATTTAGTGTCACAACATTAACAAGAGGACGTAACTGTACCGCTGTAATCTAGTCTAAGTGACAGGAACTACGTCCCACTTGATTTTCCACCAGTGATTCACAAATACAGCTGTGATGTGTCAGCAGGCTGCTAATTCAGCTCCACAAATAGCCACGACGAGGCGGCGACACCACACACCTGTTCAAACATCTGGAAACCACTCAGAGCAAAGAAAGAGTTATGAGGAGAGAGGGACAGGTGCTGCTGCTGTCTGGCTACACACACACACACACACACACACACACACACACACACGAACCAGTAACCTTCTGGCTAAAAACACCCTGAAACTCCAAGACAGGACGGCAGATTTTTTTTCCAAGTCAGTAAACACATCGTAACAATTCTGCCATTTATAACACTGTTCAGTGATCTGGGTCTCTGAAACAATACACACACACACACACACACACACACACACACACACACAGCGTCAAGACAGAAATGTATACAACCTGTAGAGTTCAAATTAAGTTAAAAAGACATTGGTTTTTAAAAAAAAAGAAAAAAAAAAGAAAAAAAAGTTTTAATTCAATTTCTATAGCACCTATTTAGGACAAGTCACCTCTAGGTGCTTTAGAAACCCAGATCATGACCCCCGAGCACATGGCAACACCATCAGTGGCAAGAAAAAACTCCCTCCTGGGATGAAACCAGAACCCAGCTCTTTGGAGGACCCTGCTGAAGACCAGCTGGGTAAGGAGGAGATGAGGAGAGTGGGAATGCAGGAGAGGAGATTTACGGTATACAGATGTACAGTGGGTACAGAAAGTATTCAGACCCCCTTAAATTTTTCACTTTGTTATATTGCAGCCATCTGCTAAAATCAAAGTTCATTTTTTCCCTCATCACCTCATACTGACAGAAAAACACAGAATTGTTGACATTTTTGCAGATTAGAAAAGAAAAACTGAAATATCACATGGTAGAAGCACCCTTTTGAGCCAATACCCATGAGTCTTTTTGGGAACAATGCAACAGGTTTTTCACACCTGGATTTGGGGATCCTCTGCTGTTCCTCCTTGCAGATCTTCTCCAGTTCTGTCATGTTGGATGAACGTTGGTGGACAGACATTTTCAGGTCTCTCCAGAGATGCTCAGTTGGGTTTAAGTCAGGGCTCTGGCTGGGCCATTCAGCAACAGTCACAGAGTTGTCCTGAAGCCCCTCCTTCGTTATTTTAGCTGTGAACCTTCGGCCCAGTCTCAGGTCCTGACCACTCTGGAGGAGGTTTTCGTCCAGGATATCCCTGTACTTGGCTGCATTCTTCTTTCCTTCAACTGCAGCCAGTCGTCCTGTCCCTGCAGCTGAAACCCCCCCCCACAGCATGATGCTGCCGCCACCATGCTTCACTCTCAGGGCTGTATTGAACAGGTGATGAGCAGTGCCTGGTTTTCTCCACACGTAACACTTAGAATTGAGGCCAAAAAGTTCTATCTTGGTCTAGTGGAACCAGAGAACCTTATTTCTCACCATCGTGGAGTCCATAAGGTGTTTTTTTTTTTTTTTTTTTTTTTAGCAAACTCCATGGAGGCTTTCATGTGTCTTGCACTGGGGAGAGGCTTCCGTCGTGCCCCTCTGCCATTAAGCCCCTACTGGTGGAGGGCTGCAGTGATGGTTGACTTCCTAGAACTTTCTCCCATCTCCTGACTGCATCTCTGGAGCTCAGCCACAGTGATCTTTGGGTTCTTCTTTTCCTCTCTCACCAAGGCTCCTCTCCCCCGCTTGCTCAGTTTGGTTGGACAGACAGCTCTAGGAAGGGTTCTGGTCGTCCCAAACGTCTTCCATTTAAGGACTATGGAGGCTACTGAGCTCTTAGGAACCTGAAGTCCTCACGTGTTTCCAGCCTCTCCACAGTTCTGTCTCTGAGCTCTTCAGGCAGTTCCTTTGACCTCATGATTCTCATTTGCTCTGACGTGAGCTGTAAGGTCTTACATAGACAGGTGTGTGGCTTTTCCTAATCAATCAGTGTAACCAAACACAGCTGGACTCCAGTGAAGGTGTAGAACCATCTCAAGGATGATCAGAAGAAATGGACGGCACCCAAAATGAACATATGAGGGTCACAGCAAAGGGCCTGAATACTTATGGTTGTGTGATATTTCAGTTTTTCTTTTTTACTAAATCTGCAAAAATGTCAACAATTCTGTGTTTTTCTGTCAACATAGGGTGCTGCGTGTACATTAATGAGGAAAAAGTGAACATGACACCAAGGTTCATGACACCATGGCTCCTCACAGCAGAGGCAGGTAAAGTGATCCAGATCCAGAACTGTACAGCTCAAGACTGCCTCCTGGAGGTTCTTGGGAAACTTTGGTTTTAATAGTACAGTATATAAAGAGGTCAAATTATTTTAGGTAACGAACCTTCGCTACAACTCATTTGCTTCCATCTCACGTCGTTTTCTGCAGCTTTTTGTTTTTCATCACCAACCAACTGCGAATTCTCTTCCAGCACATCCAGAAATTCATTCTTTGGTCTTCTGCTGTTTTTTGTTTTTTTTTCCTCAAAGAAGCAAAAGTTGTTAAAAGTGAGAATTTTATCAGAAAATCATTCCTTTATTGTAATTTTTTTGTATAACTTTACAAAATATGGCAGAATTGTGACCTTTTAAACTGATACTAAAACTTTTTTCACTTCTCAGAAAACAAACTTAAATTTAAAATCGGAACTTAAAAATAATTCAATCAATAATATCACAACTTTTATTTTTACATGTTTTGAATAAAATTCTCAACTTCTTGTTGTAAATCGTTTCTTTTGTAGAATAGATTTTTTTTAAATGTAAAATTGTGACCTTTTATATTAATATTGCAATTTTTGTTGTAAAGTTCTGACTTTTGCAAGACAGAAAAATCGTGAATTTCCTCGTACGCTTTCAAGCTGCAGAGACTTTTATTTTGAAACAATCACATGCCTTCAAGATCTCTCAGGGGCCGTGTGGTGGGCTGGATTTGGTCATGCAGCGTCCCTCAACCCTTCCACACCTGAGTAGCAACATTCAGGGTCCCCACATTCACCCCCACTGCCTGACACGTGAAAGTTTGTTGCTTGAACTGATATAATGCTTTCAACTTTATAAAAAAAAAAACTAAAAAAACTGATTCATTGCGTTTCATGTTTACAATCACAACTGAAGGCTTCTGTTGTTGCTCCTTTATGTATAAAAGATATACTGAATGTTCTCCCATAGGGATGAGGAAAGACTGTTCATCTCCACGCAGAAGATTTACAGTTTTGTTTTGTCCATAAAAAAAAAAAAGAAGAAGAAGAAGAATGAGGAGTCTCCTTTGCGGCTGGAGTGTCTACTCTCCTTCCTGCTCCAAAACTTGGATTCGGACTTTCTTCTTTGCGCCTTTGTCTCCAGGTAGTTTGAGATTCTGCTCCGTGACCTCGTCGTTTTCCTCAGAGTCCGATTCGTCCTCAGAGTCCGACGTCTCCTCGTCATCTTCAGGGCCGCCGTCGGACCCGTCCAGCTCCACCAGCGCCAAGTCCTGGAGAAGAGAGCAGAAAACAGTTAAATTACACAAACTTCGACAACCATCAAGCTAGGAGATTGTGTGGAATGGAGATAAAAACAGAATAGAGACTACAAAAGTTGAGAAAGGCTCAGAAAACGCTGGTCTGAACTGGAAACACGCGAGCGTCATGACGGTGTAACAGGAGCATCCCTGAAAGGCTCAGCCGCTCACAAGCTACGACGACGCGGTGCACTTTGAGAACAACTGTGTCAGCAAACAGGTTTACAGAACAGTTTAAGAACAACGTTTCTCAACGTACGACTGCCAGAGTTTTAGGGATTTCTTCATCTACAGCCCAACGTATCATCCAAAGATTCAGAGAATCCAGAGAAGCTTCTGTCCGTCAGCGGCAAAGCTGAAACTGATGCTCATGACCGTCCATCCTCCAGATGGCGCTGCAGTAAAAACACACATCCTTCTGTAAAGGAACACAACGGCGCCGGATTCTCTGCATCCGATCTCATCTGACACAGACTGAAGGAAAGAGTTCTGTGGTCTGACGAGTCCACATTTCAAACAGTTTTTGGAAATCATGGATGTTAGCCTAGAAATGTAGACGTACCGCTAATTTGCTCAGCGGGTCCGTTTAGCTATCCTTCGTTGGAGCTCATTGATTATACCCAAAAGTCTTAGGGAGCCAACCAGATCAGTCCTTATTTGCAGAGCGTCTCTGAGAGGACTTAACGTGATGAGGACAGAGCTGAGACGTTGCAGTCTGGATGGTAAACAGCTGTTTGGCTCATTGTTTAGCTTTGGCATCGACAGTTTAAGACTTTGGCATCTGTGACCATCTCTTATGGACTGTGGTGGTTCAGGCCCAACTCATTTCATACTTAGGCCAGCTGTGGAGTGCCGGAGGGTTCTGTTCTTGGACCGATACATTTTTCCATTAGCTTCTTTTAGGAAACATAATAAAGATTTTCACTGTTATGTAGATGATACTCAGCTGTATTTGTCCGCTGACTAGTTTGCGTCGCTTTGAATGCATCACCTCGTTCATGCTGCGATTGGTTGCAAATGGGTGCCAAGACAGCTTGAGAAGCAACAGCTGGTCCCGCGTCCTGGTTGAGGAGGTCTTATGACTCATTTTCAGACTCTACATCTGTCCAGATGTGTCTCTGATCTATCGGGCTTGGACGTCGTGTTCTCCAGGCTGCAGAGGAAAAGGACCATCTAGATTGTCATCAGTGCAAACTTGAAAAGCCAGCGTCAGTGCAGGTATGGAGGTGTACACGTGGCCCGTGACATGGGTCACTGGCACAGATGTGAGGGCCCAGATGTTGATGCTGAAACGTAGATGCAGGTTTAGGAGCAGAATGTGCGACATCATATTCAGCGAAATCCCAGTTGTTTCAGCAAGACAACGCCAAGCCGTACTGGTACTGGTACAGTTTGGTACCAGTCTGGTACTGGACTGGAGTACCTGCAGTCCAGACTCATCTCCCACTAAAAAAAGTTATGAAGCACAACATAGGACAACCCACTTTTGAACTAATTACTTTGTTTATTAATTAGTGGTTTGGAGCACAAACACAATGCCAAACGAGAAAGACATTAGCAAGGGTCTTCGGGCAGAAACGATCGCAGCCCATAAATCAAGGAGGGGTTATGAGATCATTCTGATTCTGAACTATTTGGAGTCCATAATTCTACATTTACACAGATTAATAAATAAACATAATGAAATGCCAAAGAATGATTTAGACGAGTAGGAAAAACAAAGCTTCAATAAGTAAAAAAAGTGCAGTAAAAGAAGAAACATAAAACTAAATAAGTGAAAAACATTCAAGACAGCTGCCAATCTTTCGAGGAGTGGACGCTGCAACAAGTTCACCACAAGGTCTGATTGTTAAATGCTGAGAAACTGAAAACTCCCCACGTACATATGCCGTCCAGGCCTCAGTCAGAATGTTAAAAGTTGAACTCCAAGATGCTGAAGTTTATGTGAAAGTGTAAAAATTCAGCATCTCACCATCTCTATGACCCTCTCTGCCGCCTCCACACTCTCGATGTCGAAGTGTCCAGCAGGAGCCTCCTCCATCTGCTGCTCCAGTTTCTTGTTGGCCTCGGCCATCTGAGGGAGGAAGTTCTGCAGCCGCTCCAGTACTGAAGCAAACGGAACACACACGTCATTCCACTTTACATTACCAGTAATCCTGTTCTCGTAACTCCAGCCAACAAACACAGACATCAAGAACAAAGTCTCACCGCTGCTTCTTGGAACTCGTTCTGTCTGCAGGGATCCGCTTGTCCTTGGCTTCAGCAGAAGCTTCTCACTGAGACCTGTGGCAGAGTCTGCAAGTCAATCTCTGCTTTTGACGGAAAATGTAGTCACTGATGAAGGTTTTAGGAACTCAGGTGAAGGTGTTGAGAGAGAAAAGTAAAGCTACAAACTCATCCGCGTTTCGACCTAAAAAATAAAGAGGAACTACAACGAAACAATTTTTTCCTAAGGTTTGTTAGGATCCCTGAAAGGTCAGATCACAGTTTGCAGCTGCATGTGGGGGCAGAGGACTTCACTTTTGTCCAGCTGTGGAATATGGAGGAGGCAGCATCATGCTGAGGGACATCTATACTGATAGATATGTAGCTTTACTGAAGCTACTCAAAACAAAATACTTCTCTCAATACTCTGACAATTTTCCAAATGAAACAAAACAAACCAGGAATCCTAACTGACCTACAGCAGGAAAAGTTTATTTTATTTTATAAAGTGTAAGAAAACTGGTTGTAACTGTAAGAGAAGGTAAGTTTATTTGTAGAAAACATTTAACGCACAGACAAGGTGATTAACAGAGGAATTAAGATTAATAGAAAAACAAATGAATAAAAAAAGTATTAGAATAACAATAAAGCCAAAGAAAGGATGATTTAAAAACAATGCTTAAAGAGGTAAAACAGAAGTAAAAGGAGAAGATTAACATTAAATGTAACTAAATAACTTTAAAAGTGTATAGAAGCGGAGCACATTTCTTGTAAGAAATGAAATCGTTTTCCTTTCGTTAATTGAAGTAAAAATAAATAATTTGTGTCTGATGAACGTTTTCAGGTGAATCTCGAGCGACCAGATGTTAAACTTCAGATAACTCGCTTTTCTGTCCAAACTTATTTCATTAAGTCCTTCAGAACTCACCTCCGCCGTTACTACACGATAACAAAACATTTGACGTGGTTTTCTTCTTATTTAATTCCATTTTACGTAAACACGAATCTTCTTCCACTTGTCAACATGTGTATTCCCGAAGAGTTTAACATCCGGGTCAAAGTTCAGGACCGTTAAAGTCTCGTTTTTTGTCGCCACCTGGTGTTTAGGAGAAGAATTCACCGCCAAAAGGCTCCTGTAACGATCTTCAGATCAGTGGTTGGTGAAATCGATCACAAATATCTGTCAAATCCATCAGGTCTAAGTACCCTTCACAAGCATACATGTTTGTTCTTTTGAAACAACTTTTATTAAAACTTAGAGACAAGGCACTTCCGCAGTGGAAGGTAAATATTTTTGTGACTTTTTTTTTCTTTTTGTTGGCTTAGAAAAATGTAGGCAAAACAAGAGGTCTTACTCTGTTTTTTTCTCTCGAAAATTCTGATCATGATTTTATGGCCACATTTGCGCTGAGGACTTGAACATTTATCGAAATTGACATTTAGAAAAAATAATCAACATAATCTTATAGAAATAAAAAAATAATCAAATTCCGTCATTACTGTGCTGTTCCCACTGTGTGCTCGAATGCTCCTCTCTTAAAAACATAGTACTGCATGTGTAGTTGCATGGGTATTGTGTGTTTTTCTAATATTATTTCTTATCACACACACACACACACACACGCACTCTCTCTCTCTCTCACACACACACACAGGCACACACACATACACACACATATATAATTGGTACATTTTTCCAATAAAAAGTATTTTTGGCATAATGATGATTTTTAAAAATATTTTATTTATTTAATTGGAATGTTTTTCTGAGAAATTTGTTTTGTTGTATTGATATTTTAATTCTTATTCGTATTTCTTAAATGAAAAATAATGTTTATATTAATGTTTTATTTATTTGTTTTATTTAAATGTGTTTATTTAACTGCAATTTATCTTAATTTTGTATTATTTCATATATCTATTCCAAATTTGTGGGGTGTTTTTACAATTAAAAAAAATCTTTCTGTAATAGTGACATTTATTTATTTATAAATATAATCTAATTTAATTTTTTCGCTGCAAATCTATTCTAAAGGGATATTTAGGGATACAATTAAAAATATTCTAAAACATCGCTCTGGAGTAGCATTACAGTCATTATAATTCCAAAATATAAGTTCTGATAGTTGAATAATTTACGGTAAAAAAACAAACAAAAAAAAACAAAAAAAAAAAACGACAAAAACCCTTGCATAGGGTAAGAAAGAAAAACAGATTAGTAAACAGATTAGTAATCTAAACCAA
>JBAMYA010000016.1:3775164-3809488 GCA_037176975.1 Arrhamphus sclerolepis
TAATTAGTAAGCACACCTGTACTTATACCTTCTTAAAACCATGTGACTAACAACCAGGCCAAAATACCAAAAAAAAAAAAAGACTAGATAGATAAATAAAACTAATAAACCTAAACCAAAGTGACTATAAATGGCTCCTACAGTGACAATGATCAAGACAGAGGGACAGAAACCTTCGCTCTCTTAGTGTCTCTCATGTCCATCAGATCCATCAGTCTGAAGTGTCTCATGGGGACGTTCATCACAAATGTTGAATTTTCAGGACTCCTTAAACATTGATGAAGCAAAGTAGTTTTCTCTAGTAAACTGGTTTATAGGAGACACCAGAAAACTTTTAGCTTTCCTATCAGCCAAAGCTGCGGTTTGTATTAAGTACTATTTAGCAAATCCTTCATAATAAGAGTCTTAGCATGGTGAAATGAGGAGGTAGCTGAAAGCTCTGCAGGTTTAAAGTGCTTGTGCTCCTTTTCTTTTTCCTCTGTCTTAAAAAGAAAGTGGAACGTGTACACGAACAAACTGAAGTCTGTCCCAGAAGTGCCGTTACTGATGTAGAGGTTTTACATCCAAATCCAGCAGACGCTGGCCTTCAGACTTACAGGTGTGACTCTCCTCCGTGTTCTTCTTCACCTTCATTTCAGCATCCCTTTCTTCATCTTCCCTAGACTCATATCCGTATGTTTCATCGCTGGTTTGCGCCTTCTTCATGTGTCTGACTCCTCTGTGGATCGTCATCTCCTCCAAGCATCCTGCCAGCCGCACCCTGCTCTACTCTGGATGGGAGCCAGTCATCACTGCCATGGTCATCAGCAGGTGTGTGTGTGTGTGTGTGTGTGTGTGTTCAGTCTTGAAAGGGGAAAGAACAGTCCAGTGTCTGGTTTGCTTGATGAGTCATCCTCTAAACAAACTGCAGCACCGGAGCACAGACACCTTCTGGTACCCTTGAACCTGGCTGGCGTACATACGGGGCAGCAGTGAGGCAGTTCCCGACCTCGGAGCAGGTGTTAGAACCTGAAGAAAGAAATTACAAATAAAGGGACTGAATAACATTAGCTGGCAATTAAAATTATTTCTCTTGTAGTGAGTTCTGTTACATCATTGACAGTCAATGAAGCTGATAAATGAAGCTGGTTGATAAAAGGCACAATTTTAGCGTGTAGGTCAAACAGATCACTTAGCAGAGACAACGCTCTCTTTGTCTGTCTGTGTACCCTGTTTTGTCACACGAACGGCGACCACATCTTGCAAAATCTTGTCTAATTATGTTGTTTTCTGCAGCATTGGGGGGCTCATCCTGGACAAAACCGTGTCTGACCCAAATCTAGCTGGCATCGTCGTGTACACCCCAGTTATAAATGGTGAGTATCGACTTCTTCTTTCATCCTCTGAGGTTTTCAGGTGTAGTTTGCACCAGCGGAGTAGTACGAGCGTGTCCACATGTCGCTGTTGAGCCTGCACCCAATAAATGAACTGAGCTGATACGGAGAACGACCCCCACCCCATATAAAAAAGTACCACCCATTATGGAATTTAGTATTTAGCTCAGTTATTTGTTAAATATTTAGCTTTATTTTCTGATCTGATGAAAAGAGAATAAGTCCACATAATAAATGATAGATTTTTGTAATCGTGAAAGGAAAATGCATTTAAAACTTTAAGACCTTACTCTTAAAAAAATATGTATTTTTGATAACCGTCCAAAATAAGGTTTTATTTGATGTACCCAGTTATGAAATCAAGGAATATGTAGAACCTGTCGTGTATGTTGGTATCATATAAAGCAGCTATTTGGGAATCTTTTTCTAACGGAAAATATGTTGGTATAATAATGATTTTTTAATTTATTTTCTTGTGGATTAAATACAGTGAAGCTTTAATAATTTCCACAAGTACTTCTGACACTTTTTAACAGCTGTTGAGTAAACATGAGAGGAGGAGAGCAGCTGATGAAGCTGTAAAATCCCAAACTTATCCCTGGAATAAGACTCCAAACTCCAAATGAGTTTAGGAGAAGATGGAGGGATGTAGAGCAGGAGCAGCATGGAGAGCGAGAAAGAGATTTAAGTCTTTCAAAGAAGAAAATGGAGTCAAATGGACAAGGTTGGAGCTGCGTATGACGTGTCCAAGGGGGAGAAACATGTAGAGGAGCGAGCACAGAGCCTTGAGGGACACCGTATGGAACTGGGGTGGTGTTAGTGGTGGCAACTGGAGAGGTAGGAGGTGAACCAGTGTTACCACAGAGGGACTGTCGACAGCAGTAATGTGACATTTGATCTTTATGACGCTTACAAAAGTTGAACATAAGATACCTCATTCATGTTCCCATTTACATGTCAAAACTTCTTTAGGATGAAAAAGAGCAATAAATGTTTGCATAATAGTACAACTTAGCCTGGCATACTGTGCACATTTAAATCTGTCCTTTTGCTGAGTGGGAAACTTGTTTGTGTTAACGTGATCAGAAAAGGTTGTTTCCATGGCAGCGCTTTGTTCAAAATCAGTTTGGTTCCTATTCATATGAAGTGCAGAGGCAACAAACTGTTTCTATTTGAAGTTTGGGAACAATGAAAGTCTGCGTGTTGTTGTTTGTCTCTTTTATTTCTCTCCGTTTTTTAATTAATGTTGTCTTTGACCCTCCGAGCAAAGATGCAGACAAGTGTTTGCAAAGAAGATGGATCGTATGAACACACAGTTCATTTATCTTGGGCTGTGCAGCCTGGAAACAGGGAAAGCACGTCTACTGGGTAAACAGTCCCCAGAGACATGAAAGTTGCTTTAAAAAGAAAAAAACAAGAATCCAAATGCTCGTCAGCATAAATGAATTTCCTAATGAGACTGCTGTAGACAGTCGATCACAGCCCGTCTGTCTCCACTTCATAAAACTGGACCTCTTTCATTTCCCTCGTGTTGCCAGTGTCCTCATCCACAGTTTCCTGCGTTCTGGCACCTCAACAAAGATGAGCTTTTAATTAATTGGCATTAGCGCGAGCCATTTAATGAGATGGAATAGACTTCTGACTGTAATTGGTTTTATTTAGAGAATTGCATCTGCACGAAATGCCAGTGAATCAACAAAGCATCTGAGAGTGGAAAGATGTGCTCTTTTGTGCATGCAGGTTTCTGCAAACTTTCTCAACCATCTTTAACTGGCAACATTTTTGTTCACGTCTGAGGAAATACCGAGGCAGTCTACTTGTATATTTCAGATGATTAAAAGACGTTGATATTCCAGTCTGAAGAACAAATACTGATGAAGAAACGGCAGAGTGAGCAGAAACAGCTGAAGGATGTTTGATTGTGATGTAGCAGCAGAGCTGGATAAGACATAATATATTCAGTGAAAAGTGGTAGTAGTTAACCTTCCTTTTTGCCTCCCTAACCTCCATTATTTCATTTTGATACTTTCTGTTATATTTGATTCTGAAATAGAAGTAGTTCATTTAAAATCTGTTTATACTTTATTTATTTAGCCAAAACCAAAATCCTGTAGAATTAGTGTTTGACTTGTCTGAGAGTAAGTAGCAGTCCAGTGCTGTTTATTAACTGGTAACTGTGCCTGTTAAATAAATAAAACCTAATGAAAAGAGCAGAAGCGGCTGATACCAGCTGCGACGCACGGTGGCAGAAGGATGATGATTTGGGCTGATTTGCAGCTGCACTTCCAGCCATTGTAACGTTTATTTATATCGCACTTTTCTCAGACAGCAATCACAAAGTGCTTGACAATAGAATAGGCATAATAAAGTAGACAAAAACCTAAAATAGAATAAAATACTTAATAAAAACGGAAAATGCTTCGACTCTGTACACCAGGGATGCAGCTGATTAGCTGTTGGCTGGTGAAACTGCTAAAAGTGGTTGGTGAGTGTATACGAGACAAACACACTTTCCTTTTCAATAAAGCACCAACCAGATAATGAAACGACATTTTAAACAAACATTAAAGCTCCCTGCTGCCGATGCTGAGGGGGCAGATCTCGTGGCTAATGTCATAAAACTGTTGACGGTAAATCCAGAGGCTGAAAGCTCGACTGCAGCCTGTTTTATAACACTGCAGCCGACAAAGGACACGAATGCGAGGAAAAGAGGATAATTAAGCTTTTCTGCTGCTTCTGTTTTCATGTAAATAAGTTTCAGAGATTCTGAGAAGAAAAGAAAAGTCATCAGGATTAAAATCATGGAAATCCCTGGTGCTGGGTGATCAGTCATGCTCTGCAGTGGAGGATAGGGGCCCAAAATAAACAATGTTTGGCAGAGAAGATGTTTGTATTCATGTAGTCTTCTGTGGGTTCATCGTTGGTGAAAGGCTGCCCAAATGTTACAGTTAGATTTCTGATTTCAGCTCAGTTTCCATGTTCAGTGTTGGTTAACCAACTTTTATTATACGGTTGAGGACTGTGGAAAACACATTTGTTATATTTCTAATAAATAGAGAGAAAAAAGTGAAAAACATTTAGACTTTGATGGTGGTCAGGATGGAATGATTCATTTTTGTTATTATATATTATGTATTATTATATGTTGTATGTTAATATCAGTTCCCGAGCTGTAAAACTGTAGAATTTAAAGACGTTTCCTGTGACTTCGGTTTCACCCTTTGGTAAATTGGCCATGTGAGCTCAGTGGGCTCAGCTCAGACCCCCTGTAGCTACCGCTGCAGTCCAGACCTCTTCTTTCACCTTGCCCTCAATCTTTTTTGTCAGACCCAGTGACCTGAAAAAGCCAGATAGCCCCCAAACCTCCTTCCTGCTAACTTTTGCCCCCTGCTGAGATTGTAAAAACACCCTCCTCTCCCTCACCCCGAAAAACAGTCTGGAGTCGCCCTTAC
The DNA here is from genome assembly GCA_037176975.1 of Arrhamphus sclerolepis. NCBI lineage: Eukaryota > Metazoa > Chordata > Actinopteri > Beloniformes > Hemiramphidae > Arrhamphus > Arrhamphus sclerolepis. Next base: position 3,779,990 of record JBAMYA010000016.1, read on the forward strand.
AGACCCAAAAAAACAAAAAACCTAAAAGCTATAAAAGAAAAAACAAGCAGACAGTCTGAATCAGCACACCGTCTAAACATGATTGTAAGTGTTGTCATTTGAACCATGTCATGACAGCAAAATAACACAATTACAGCAATGTGAAGACCTCAACTTATCCAATCAAACCTCCAATTTACTTGATTGTTTTCTTATCAAAGAATTACACATTTTATGTTATGTCTTTTAGAGGTGTAGCAGAAAAGTAAAACTGACAGATAATGGACATTTTGAAAGCATCATCTTGGGATTTTAGTCCATTATATGACAAATTAAAAAGAGTCACTGCCATTTTCAGTGAGGATCTTTTGAATAGTGGTAATAAAAATAAATATCAAGCAAAATAGGACAATGAATAGCTCTGTGTTTTAACAGTTTCACTTTCAGTGTACGTTTACTGGTACACTGAAACAGAGGTACGTTAAAACCCGTATCCTCTACATTGACTAAAAAAACACCACCTCATCTATTTGAAATCAACACCAACGACATAAAAAGGTCCTGCCTGTTTATTGGCCACTTGGGATGGCTGTTATTGGTCTGTGAAATGTCAGCAGGCTGACGAGGAGCGACAGCAGATTGATTTAAGTCGACATCGCCCTGAGGTGGTGACGCGTCCAGTACACTCGCCCCAACAATGGCCCGCTTCAAGGAGACAAACACCCCACTTCTCTTGTTCTTCTCGCTCTTTTATTTGCTTTTCCGCGTGTACCACCAAAGCAGTTCAATCACATCTGTTGAGTTGCTGTTTTTGTGTACATTTCCTGTGATTCTGTGATGGTACGCTGCTTTTGTCCTCCTCAGATGAGGTGCTCTGTCCTTCCTGCTCTTTTTTTTTTAATCTTTATCAGGGCTTTACTTTCATTGTGGGCAAAACCTGCAAATTTACAACTTATAATGCAAGAAACATTTGCACACATTTGCATTAATATCGTCTCAGTGCTTCCACACAGTGCTGGAGCTTCATAAACAACAACAACAAATAACAAGAATTAGATGTGCTGTTAAGATGAATATAAAGGTTAAAGGAAGTGTAAAGCAAAATGTGTTTTGATTTTACATTTTTTCTTTCGGTTTCTGCAGATGTCTGAGCCCTGGATGCTACATTTCTGGTTGTGCATTCATATATATGGAGCTTATAAAGACAAAGCTGCTACAGCTGATTAATGACTCCTTAAAAACACACCAAGCTTTTGTGTGTGATGATCTGAAACCTTTTATAGTTTTCATGGTTTAGAGAGTCCTGAGGAAAAGGCAGGAGGCAGAGTTGGTTAAGATTCTGATGATGCGGTCCCTGTTTGTGAGCACTGAAAGTTTTAGTCTTGAGAATAGAAAGGCTGACGTACCAGGCATCATGGATGACAGTCTCCTCCCACTGCAGTGGTCAGTCTTACACCTCTGTGCTGGACGCAGGTATCGGAGGAAACCTGGTGGCCATCCAGTCCAGCAGGATATCCACCCACCTGCATTTCCACTGCGCTCCTGGCGAGGTTCCTGACGAGGCCAAGGGCTGCTACTATCCCTGCCGCACGTTCTGCGGCACAGGTTGGTGCAGTCGTAACTACTGAACATTTAGCTCAGTTCATTGTTTTGTTTTAGTTCTCACAGATGCAAAGCTGGTGAGAACAAGTATGTTTGGATTTATAATCGACATTAACCTTTCTTCCCTTCATTTCTCTTTCATCCCCATTTGCAATCTTGCAGGAGCCAATAACCGCTCTGCTCAGGTGCTTCTTCTTTTAGTGATCCCTGGTCACCTCATCTTCCTTTATACGATACACCTGATGAAAAGTGGACACACCACGCTCACCCCCATCTTCATGTCGGTCTACCTGGCTGCTGCTATGCTGCAGGTGAGCTCATGATGGCTGTAATGCCATGTGTAACTTCATAAGTTGAACAGTGCTGATTTTGCTTTCCTTTTTCTGCAAATTTAAGAAATAGCCTCCTCCCTGGGAGATTTGGCTAAATCACTGACTATAATGTCAGTAGATGCCTTCAAAATGTAAAATTCAGCAGTGAATCAAGTCGCCGTCAGCAGTTGGTGGCGGTAAATCTCCGCTCATGTACAACATCGTCTTATTAAACAACAGAAATCTATCAGTCGTCTCTAACAACTGCTGGAAAATGATGCAAAAATCACACTTCTGATACTTTCTCTTGGTTGTTTTTATACAAATAGATGAAGATGATTATGCTACATGGTCACAATAATCTCAAATATTTGTGATCATGTTATTGTGTTTAACATGCCGATAGTTGGAGCATCTGCACATCCATCTTACACACACAGCAGATTTGTTATTACACAGACTGAATGAATTTTTTAGTGAGAATATAACCTGTGGACATGCTGTTCTGCTTATTGATTTATTGTAGATGTGGAAGCAGGAATCCCTCCTGCGAATCCCTTGAATGGTGTGGTTCTGAGCCATGCCTAAAGGAATCTGACTCGGTTCATTTTTGCTCTGGCATCATAAATCATCAGTGATTTCCTTTACTTCTTTAGGTTATCATCTGTCTTAATGTCTGAAATATTAGGATTTCAGTTGGTCTGTTTCTGGAGCCCTCGCTGGTGGTGGAAGTCTTTTTTTTTTTTTCTTTTCAGATTAACCCCAAATCTTTAATGCAGACAGAACATTAGGATGTAATCCTGGCCACCGAGGGGTTGGAGGCTTTCCAGATCAATTAAGTCCCTTGCCAGCAGAGCTGCTTTCAGGGTCCTACACTCTTCCAACATCACTGGGTGGAGATAAGCTGGAAGCAGAGCATGGGTAAAAGTTGAATGTGTAAAAGGAGTTTGCATTCATCCTCTCTCACATGCCAGTCACTAAAAAGAGAATATTTACTATTCAGGAACTAAACTTCAGCTCCAAATGGGGATGTCTGCACTGCCTAGCAGCACCAAGATAATTGCTGTAGGGAAAAAAAATTCCGTTTGGATGCATGCTGCAGAACATACTCACCTGCTTTATCATCTGTGTGCTTGTGCAGACACAGACAGCATAATGAACCCTCATTATTGGGCTGAATGCAGGATATTTCAGCACTAATTGCACAAACTCCTTGTGACTGTGTTTGCAATTGTCTTGTTTTTTTTTTTAACTTCTGGGATTCAAAATGAGGAACCCACTGCATTTTTTGGGGTTCAGCAGTGACTTAGCCATCCTTTTATCTGTTATCTGCACCCGCCTGACAGCTTTATTACCCTAACCCTAACTGAAATGGTGGGCACCCGCTCATTTTTGGGGTGGTAAAGACATGGTCTTAATGGTTGGAGTTGGTTTAAGGTTTGGAGTCATGATAAAGATTCAGATTCAGCATTCAGTGACAAAATATGCATATTTGGATGCCAACTGAAAAATCTGGGCATAAAACAACACTTGTCACTTAGATCTGTAAATGCATCATTCAGTGAGTGCTTAAAAGCTCCAAGGTGCCCGTCCATCATTATTTCCAGCATATTTCATCTTTAAATCACACTGCATTATTTATATGTTAAAAACTGAAACTCTTTAGCTCTTCTTTTTGTGTTTTTTTCTTTTGAAAATTCTCATGAGCAATCATACACTCCACTTAAAGACGAGAGCCAATAATGCCTGATCAGAAATTCATCTCTTTTGTTCCTCAACTGGAAAATCAACTTTATTGTTTCCCTTTTTATGTGTAACACAAGAATTTGAGAATAAAATTACCAGTCAAATATTTTGATAACAGATTTTGTTTGGTAGTTTTCCATGGTGCTTACTCTATGCTCAGTCATGTGGTATTTAGGTTAAATGTAGCTGTGTATTTCAGTGAAAAGCTGTATGACCAATCTTTTAATAAGGCACAGTTGGAACAGAGTTAAATGGATTATTCCAACTTTTAAAATCCGCTGCTGTGAACAGAACTGTAGCTCTGTGACTTCAGACTTTGCTCTTGAGCTTTTCAGTAGTATTTTGACCAAACAGACACAAACCCTTCCAGAGCAGACCCTCCTCAAAAATGTTTCCAACCAATCCTCAGCAGTTTTTTTCCCCTCGTCTGTACCGTAGCCGCCTGGACAGTCAATGACTAATGCAGGGCATATAGAGTTACTGCACTGGTTTATAATGTGGGTGTTTCAGGATTCTGTGAAGGGTAAATCTGTGCTGCTTCTGTCCCTTTAGAGTTCCTTAAAAGCTGATTTATGCTTCTGCTTCTGGAACATAGGTGTGGCAACACGGACTGCAACAAACATGATTGTTAGATTTGGTCGTTTTCAAATTTCCCACCGCTGTTTCTTGTTGTTTTCTTGTTGTCTGTCAAAACTGATGATCAACATTTATCAGCTCCAACCAAGTGGCAGCCATTCCACTTCAGGGTTGAATGTCATTCAGGACGTATGCTTTGTTACCGTTCCTTGACTGACCACTAGGTGCTGGCTCCAAAACAGAACAAATCCCCTTTGACCCTCATGTTAGAAGTGACAAATTTGCAGCAGAATTAAACATATTTTCAGTCTGGTACAAAAATCTTTTTTCATCTGTGGTTCATGTTACATCCATGACAACTGTACAGGGGTGAATGTTTTTGTATCACATCAGATAAATTTATATTAAGCAATAAAGCTGACCAATCAGGTGCCAGGACGTCACTTGATGTGCTTGACAGACTGCGAGCCATTGGCTCTGCCGTTGGCTTTGACAGCTTTGTCCCGCCTCTTTGAAACATGGCACCGCTCAGTTTGAGGAACAATAGGTTTCAATAATTCTCTGTACAACTCTATGGGTCATGTGACCAGATGGTTTGTCCAGAATTTACTGTCAATGGCTCCAGCTATACTTTATTTGCTTTGTTGCTATGTCTGAGCTACATACAGGAAGTAAACTAAAGTAAACTCGCCACTGTGAGCTACAGCACTGCCAAACAAGAGCCCATACTGCCACCCAGTGGTTGGTGGTGTAATTGCAGAGCTATGCAAACATTAAAGTAGAAGTATAAAGACCAAAGATGGCGTAAGGGCCGTGTGTAGTTTCATATACTGGTCACTTTTATCCTTTTGGCATCTTCAGTTGTTGGTTCAGCTGCTACAGAAGCCATCTTTTCTTGTTTCATCGTAGCCTTTTTTACAGTCTTTTTTGTGATTTTAACTTCAAGATTTTGCTACAATTAAAATTAATTCTTTCCTTCCGTTTTCATGTTCTGCACATTTCCTTCATTAATCCACTCTTTTACTCAGACGTTACACATATACTCTTATGAACTGTTTTCAAAAATCAAAAGTACTTTGCAAATGCACATTTGCAAAGTACTTTGTTGACTCTTTCTCAATGGTACATTAATATAATAAATATAAAAAAGGAATGCAATGATTCTGAAATGTCACAACCTTTGTTTATTCACAGTAGAACATAGAAAGCACATGTTGAAATTGAAACAAAAAGAAATCATAGCTCATTTTAATTTGATGGCAGCAGCACATCAGTGTCAGACAGTTTCACAGATGCAGAAAAATAAGTGGTACTAAAATGAAGCAGCTGGAGAAACATCTTGCAACCAATTAAGTTCACTGGCTACAGATCAGTGGTATGATTGGGTGTTAAAACCAAGCATCTTTGAAAAGTAAAGATGGGTAGAGGCATGAATTACTTCATCCACAATTTCAGAATAATCTTCCATTTTGTAAAAAGGTGAACATTTGTAAAGTCTCAAAGATCAATAATGGATGTCTGTGATCTTCAGGCCCTCACATGGAGCTGCATTAGCAACAAACATGAATCTGTATAGGATTGTGCCCAAATCCTGTATCAGATAAGAACAGTACAACATTCATCTGCCAAAACTTCACCAACCGGTCTGCTCAGTTCCCAGGTGTACAGTTGAACCAGAAGTTTACATATGTATCATAAAAACACATAGTTTTTTTCCTACTGCCAGACTTAAAATCAGACTAAACATTTACTGTTTTAGGTCAGTTAGGATTAACAAAATTATTTCTGTTTGCTAAATGCCAAAATAATGAGAGACGCACATTAACTAGATTGATTTATTTAATGGATCAAATTACTCCCATGAATCAAATTGCATTATAGTTAATGTAACTAATGCCTAGGCAGAATTTTGTGCTACCAATTAACCTATTTAGCCTAAACAACATGTCTTTGGGGTAGGAGGAAACCAGAGTACCCAGAGGAAACCCACACAGACACAGTGAGAACATGCAAACTCAGAAGGACCAGCTGAACCAAGATCCAACTGAACCTTATTTCTGTGCTAACCTCTGAACTACTGTGCTGCCCTCATACTAGTACCTAATATCACCATGGTGGGACCCAATGTCACCATGGTAGGATCCCACATCGCCATGGTAGGACCCAACACCACCGTGGACCCAATGCCACCATGGTAGGACCCAGTGTCATCATGGTAGGACCCAACATCACCATGGTAGGACCCAACACCACCGTGGACCCAATGCCACCATGGTAGGACCCAGTGTCATCATGGTAGGACCCAATGCCACCATGGTAGGACTCAACATCACCATGGTAGGACCCAGTGTCACCATGGTAGGACCCAGTGTCACCATGGTAGGACCCAACGTCACCATGCTAGGACCCAGTGTCACCATGCTAGGACCCAACGTCACCATGCTAGGACCCAGTATCACCATGGTAGGACCCAACGTCACCATGGTAGGACCCAACGTCACCATGGTAGGACCCAGTGTCACGATGGTAGGAGCCAGTGTCATCATGGTAGGACCCAACACCACCGTGGACCCAATGCCAACATTGTAGGACCCTATATCATCATGATAGGACCCAGCATCACCATGGCAGGACCCAGTGTCACCATGGTGGAACCCAGTGTCACCATGGTAGGACCCAATGTCGCCATGGTAGGACCCAATGTCGCCATGGTAGGACCTAACATCACCAGTTTGGGAAATCCCAGACGATGATGTCTTGGCTTTGGAAGCCTTCTGGTAGGTTAATTGACATTTCAGTTAATTGCAGGCACACCTGTTAATGTATTCAAGGCACACTGCTTCCTTCTGTGGAATCATGGGTAAATGAAAAGAAATCAACCGAGACATGAGTAAAAGATTTGTGGACCTCCACCAGTCTGATTCACCCTTGGCTCCAGTCTCCAGATGTCTGAAGGTTTCACGTTCATCTGTTCAAACAGTTACGCACAAGTATAAACGCCATGGGAATGTCCACCATAATAGTGCTCATGAAGGAGACGGTTCTGTTTCTCAGAAATGAATGTTCTTTGGTATAAAATGTGTGCATCAACTCCAGAACAAAAGCTCAACACCTTGTGAAGATGCTGCTGAAGCTGGTAAGAGAGTGTCCTTATCCAGAGAGAAACCAATCCTGGACCCACATAGGCTGAAAGACCACTCAACCAGGAAGAAGGAAGACATTACTTCTAAAGTCAAACTGGTTCTAATCTCAGTCCTATAAAATATTTGTGGGCAGAGCTGGAAAGGTGTGTGTGAGCAAGACAACCTACAAACCTGACTCAGTCCCACCAGGTCTGGCAGGAGGAATAAACCATTATTAAAAGTCTCTGGAAGGAAACCCAAAACATTTGAGCCAAGAAATACGATACCAAATATTAAGAAATGTACGGAAACTTCTGGCTTTGAAGAAACAAACAAAAATCTCTCTGTCATTATTCTGGCATTTAGCAAATAGAAGTAGTTTGAGCAATTCTTACTGACCTAAAACAGGAAAAGTTTAGCCTGATTTAATGTCAGACAGAGAGAAGAAAAAGGTTGCAATGTTGCAAAGGTCAATGTACGTGAACTTTAAACAGCATATACTGAAAGAAGAGGAGATGCTATACAGTGGCAAACATTGACCTAACTTGTTCTGAGATGTGTGGCTCCCATTAAATTCAAAATGACCCTTTTTTCTCCCTTAAGAAGCATGTTTCTTCAGTTTAAATTTCATTTGTTTTCTGTGTTTTATTTAAAAACGTGGGATTATGAGAATTGCAAATCTTGTGATGTTTCATTTTTGTGGCGTTGTATTTGTTCTAGTGATGGTTCAACATAAAACAGTTCACGACCGCTCAGCTTTTTCCTGATTTAGCATTCCTTTGATTTAACCTGACGTACCAGATGGTATGTTTCACAGAGCCATCTGGGAAGTCCTTCTCATAGTAAACATTAGGAACAAGGCCTTTCAAGAGAAGTAGTACATGTATTGTAAGTACACAGGAGCCACTGTTGTTGGTTGCTTATCTACCAGTGTATGATGCTGATTGAATCCTACATAATTAGGTTAATTTGTTCAGCAACGTAATTACTGCATCAGCAGTGCTTTTCACTGACCCGTGTATCACTGCATAAAAATCACAGTCACCATATAAGTGAGTTAAAATCAATCGTGACAGGTTTCAAATTAGCCTGATAGATCCAAGCCACATCTAGACAGATGTAGGGTCTGAAAACGAGCCATGGGGACCGAGTAGGGGCTCAGTTGGTTAGCGCTACAACCAATCAGAGCAACGAACATTCAAAGCAACCCAGACGCCAGTATCATGGAAATGGATTCCAACGATTGTTGCTGTTTGTGTTAGCAGTGTGCTCAAACACTCTAGTTAAGCTGTTTTCATACATTTTAGTGATCAGGAAAACCAAATAAAGTAAGCGATAGAAGCACAAAACCATAGCAGTTCAAAAGCAGTGTGATTCAACGGAGATGGATTAGCTCTCTGCATATGACAGCGAGAGGTGACTAAAAAATGGGTGAACAGCAGTTTGGGTTGGAGAGATGGAGGGCGTCTGCCTGTGACACTTCCATGGGGATCATGATCTTGGGGCATTTAAGAATACAAATGCTGAAGATCCTGGGGTAAATCCAGAGCTTCATTAACGGCAGCCATAGAAAACATGAACATCTCTGATGTTAAGATCTCATTATTCTGTCACGGTGGGCTGTCAGATGTTATTAGTTATCCCGTCAGATCAGGAATCTTGCGAGTTTCAGGCTGTTTTATCTTTCTTCTCTCAGTTGAGCTCTGTGTCCTCAAAACACTGAGCTCTGCTTAACAGTGAGAGCAAAGAAAAGAACAGTATACTAAGGCTTAATGAGGTTAGAGCTACTTACCTTTACCATTGCACTTTTATTCACACTTGGAGGTCAGGTACACGCATTCTATGAGCATCAAAGGGATTCAGTAATTTCAGCCCGGTCGGGGGGTCTGATTCAGCACCTTCTTCAGCAGAGGTTGTAGACAGCATTGTGTACTCCAGGTTGGCTAGAGGTGATCTATTAACCCCACTTCAGCCAAGCATCATTCTTTCATTCTAGTGAGAGACACTAGCCTGAAAGCCTTCCTCCTTCTTGTGTGTGCGTTTATTATATGAAGTCATCTGATGTCATTGGAGGTGATATTCCAGCAAGTTTACCCCAGTAGACAGATTCAGTTCAGTTTTATTTATATCGTACCTGTTTACAACACAAGTTGTCTCTAGACGCTTCACAGAGCGTGACCCCTGAGCGCCTCCCTCTTGGAAAGAAATCTTGAGCAGGAGATGTAGATCCAGCGTGTCCTGGGTCTGCTCTGGTCCCTCTGTCCAGTAGAAGGCCATCACCTCCTCAGGCAGCATCTGAACCAGATGTCCAGAGCACTTCAGCTGGTTTCTTTGGACGTGGAGGAGCACTGAGTCCGTACAGTTATGGCGCTTCTCAGCTCCCTGCATGGCGGGACCTTCTGTTTATGTCCACCACCTCGGTCTTTCTGTCCCTACTGACAGTTCAGTGCAAATGAGAAGGAAGGAACATAGGTGGACTGATGAACAGTGCCTCGCCCTGTAGTTCATGAGGCATATTGTTTTCATGTGTGTGGGTATTATTGGGAGCAACGTGATTGGTTTTTTGAATACTGGGAGGAGCTAGGAAACGTCTGTGAGCAGCTGGGCTTCCAGAGCGGACTGGAGGACCTTTGGTGGTGCACCATGGTTGCGATGGATGGGCTCAGCATGAGCCTGCTCACTTGCTTTCAGCTATTGATCCTTGGATTTACCTCAGGGACCCTGCGGTGTGATAATCTGCTGTTTTTGGGTGGAATATAAACTCTCATCATTACATCTGCCACGTTAACTCCTCGAGTTAAAGCAGCGCTTCACCTCAAACCCAGAGAGGACATTCCAAGATTTTCTTAACAAGCTTTTTGCATATATTTTTTTCTAACAGTGTATTCAGTGATAACATTTATTTTTGAATTATTTTTCATCACTATGTAGATGCCTCTAGAGGGAATTCCTTTGTTGCATTTTCATTATTTTTTTTACCACCTGTTATGATGAGTAATCACAGCAGTGGCAGCAGCTGATGTAGATTTCAAGAAGCCAAATAATACTCAGACTTAGACCCCAAATCCCTCACCAGAAGAGGAGACGTGGTTGATCCAGAGCAGAGAAGGAGAAATAGGAAGTTTAAATTACCCGTAACCCTCCATTATAATAGTAAGTATGAGATCTCTCGCAGATAAGATGAGCGAACTTGAAGCGCTGAGGAGGACAGATCTGGAGGTTTGGCGGGGCAGTGTAATGTGCTCCACTGAGAAGCAGCTGCAGCTTTCTGGCGACACAAGCAGAGACTTGAAGAGGAGTTGAGGGGACTGGTTGACAGCTCAGCTCCTCTCTTCACCTGAATGTCCAAAACACATGGCTTTAAGTCTGAAGACGCAACTGTACAGCTGATCGTGTCCTGGCGCTAACCAAGGCTGGCCCAGAAGTCCAAGAGCAGAATAGAGCTCAGGATCAGATAAAACATGCTGTCAAACAGCTCCACACAGTTCTGCAGTTTAGTTTGGAGGCGTGTTCAGATTTATGCATTGATGCTGTTGTAGGTCTTCTTTTATTTAAAAGGTTCCCACAAAATAAATGTTCCTGTTTTCTTGGGATTTCTGCTTGTTGGGTTTATTGTCTGAAATCTGATGTTTATGCAGTTATTTCCATTTTTATATTATAAAAGATTATATTTATATCATAAAAACCTGACATGAGGGTTTTCTTTCTTCCTTATTTGAGGTTTAAACTGGAGCTACTCATTGGCTCTTTGTCCAGTGTGGTTTTATACAGAACCTAAAGAACTTGTCAGCCCGTCTTGCTTTTCGCAGCCAAAACAAAAAGAAACAACATTGAAGTTGAGTTGTTATGTCTGTGCTGGTGGGCTGTAATTGGGTGAGCTGACAGGAAGGTGAACGTGGTGGTCTCAGGGGATCAAACGTTTGCTCTCTTTCCCGCTCACTCATGATGAAGGAAGCTGTGACTTTTGCTTCACCTCATCACTTTGGTATCTGGGTCCTTGAAAAAAGTGACACGTTGCAACTCTGCACGCTTGTCTCTTTGATTTGACAACTGCTAAAACCCCAAATTCAAGAAGTTTGGACATTAAATAAAGTGTCCATGCAGTCATTTTCAAATCGCAAACATAATTGGCTAACAGTAGAACATGGATGCAGGTTCTTCCTTGTACGTTAGTCCTTATACGTCTGGGAACTGAGACCAGTTGCTGGAGTTTTTTGAAGACCGTTTTGTCGGATTCCTGTGTGACGTAGACGTCTGAGCCTCTCAGCAGTCGTGGCTCGTTGTCTTTGCAGTATTTTTTTCAGCGGTAAATATTAGCTGAAGTGCAAGCAGGCTGGTTCAACATTCAATAGTCTGCATAATGTTTATTAAGTAACTCTGCTCCACTGTTGTTTAACCTTCCTTCAGTGAGTCTGACTGCTTCAGCATTTCTGTATATTTAAATAAAGAAGGTAAACCTTTTTTTTTTTCTTCTTCTTTGCTTCCTCCAGGTGCTGCTGCTGCTGTGTATAGCAGACTGGATGGTTCACTCAATGTGGCGAAGCGGCAAGGACCCAGACAGCTTCTCCATCCCTTACCTGACTGCGCTGGGTGACCTGCTGGGCACAGCGCTGCTGGCACTCAGCTTCCACTTCCTGTGGCTCATCGGAGACCAGGACAGCGATGTGGGTGACTGAAAACGCCTTCAACAGCGTGACGGGAGACATGACCGGAGCGCTGCCATCTGGCATCCAGCTTGTCATGCCCTAGGACTTAATGGGAATGTGGGTGCCATGTCTCACTGGCCAGAACATTCCTCAGCTTCACATATTATATGAAACTTAAACCGCATGTTGGTTTAAGAAGCATTTTTCTGCTTATGCCTTTTTTCCTACACACAGGAGAGTCTATTCTAGGACTGTGGACTGCTCTCTGTGATCCTCACGATTCACTTTGGGGGTAAATCTACATAATTTACACCAAACTATTTGGAAATTGGACCGCTGGATTTGTTAAGAAGGGATGAGAAGAACCAGGCATGTCCCACAATGCCGAGGGAACCCTGCTGCTCCATGCCAGGGGGTCTTATGTGCCAGAAGAATCAGCTGCAGATGTATTTTTATGTTGAAGGTGCTTGATTGCACAAACGCTTCTACCTGTGGTCACCATCAGAAAAGCCCAGAAAAAAAGCCCAGTTAGAAAGAGTGGAGTCCAGTAACCGCTGCTCACACCGTTCAGACACTAATCATACAAACTACACGCCTTCACGCGCTCCTGATCATATCAGCACATGAAGCGACAGGTGGACGTAAACAGGATTCAGGTCCTGTGTTTCCATTGTGCGTACGTGTCCGTATGTTTGTGTGTCTGTTGGAGATGTGTTTTCCATTTCCCACAAAGGCTTAATCCATCTGAACAGGCTGCTGGAGGCGCTGCTGTTTAGATAAAAATTAAGATATCAATAGACGGTCAACATCTACAGCCCTTCCTGGAGGAGTTTGAAACATTATTTCACACCCAGCTTATGATGTGATGTTTGGGGAGAGCTAAGTTATCTTAATGACATCGTTTCGTAGGTTCGATGTGTTTGAAGTGTCTCTGTGAAGGACGAAAGGGAGAAACAGCAGCTGGATGAGTGAAACTGACACTCGGTTTAAAAGAGATTTCTAAAAACTAAAAACTGGAAATGACATAAAAGCAGTTTTAGAAGTTTGTGTGTCATTCCAACCTTTAAAGGTACAAAAAACAAAAAAAAGCTTCTGTCACATCATGTCATAGTGGGATAAGTTACTTTTCTTTTTTTTTCATCTAATATAGAAAAGAGATTTATATGTTTGATGCTACAAAAAATAAAGGTTTGGACAGCTATAGGGAGATCAAAGTATTTCAACTGGACATGGTAGGAAAAACTACGACTTTATACTGATGTTGAACACTGGTTTAGTCTTATTGAATAAAATATGACCTTTTTTGTACCACAGGAAAACTGAAAAGCTGTTCCCTGTTAGCGGGGAACATCATCTCTGATTTTAATACCGGTCAGTCTGTGTTTTTAAAATAATAGTCAGCATTACTTCATGATGAATCAAGAGTTTTAAAATGCATCATGTCCAGCTCAGCTGCTGGACATGATGCAGATTTTGGGTTTCGACCACCTGCTTTATCACAGAATTGTGTAGCTTTTCATCATGACCAGTTGAAAAGAATGAAAGACATTAAATGTGTCGATATTTTGTGCAGACGTCCTTCCAGCATCAGTTTAAAACATCATTGCTTTGGTAAAATATGGAAAACCTTCTTCTTGTGGCTCCTGTTGTTTCTGATTGTGAGTCATCTCTGTGTTTGAGTGACAGTCTGTCGCCGTTTGTTTTTTTGTCTGCAAGCAGGTACGTGATGTTTATAAAATAGCAGAATAGAGGGAACAGAGTTTACTTGCTGCTCCTAAGCTGCTGGTCCTGGATCAGGACCTCTTGTATTCCATGATCAGTGTTTGCGGGTCAGCCATAAGCTCTCTACGTGCATGCAAACAGTTCTCACTGTCAGCATAACCTGATTTTGACTTGACTTTATTCACTTTTTAAATTTTTTTATCAAAATCAGTTGCATTTAATGAGGATAAATCAGATCCCAGAGATGCAGCTTTCTGCCTCTGAAAGTGAAGGCGTGTGGGTGGGGCTTCAACCTAAATAAAAACACTTATTCATTAAAGTCTCCTTCCAGGGATCCCTCGACTCGCTGCAGGAACGTAGCCGGCGGCTCTCCTCAGCTTCAGTATGTGCCTCATGAGATTCACAGCTGAAACAGGCATCTGTCTCACTTTAATGTAATTAATGCAATTTTCTTTCTGCTGCCATACTGTGCAATGACTTTCTTTTTATATTTTCACTCTAAAGTGATAGCCACTGTTGCAATAGCTGAAAATAAGTGGTTAAAGTTATTTTAGCATTAAAACCTTCATTATCATTATTATTATTATTATTGTCGTTATCATTATTATCATTATTGTACATGATTTCTTTTTCTTTTATTTGGGCCAAAAACATGTCAAAATAAATGGAAATGATTTGTAAATCCATCTTTTTTCTTTCTTTTTTTTTTAAATATCAGGATCAGAGTTAATGAAAAAAACCACATAATCTCTAAACACTGAAAGCTTGAATGTTGAACATCAGTCATGATCCAGATTCGCTGCTTTCTCTGCGTTTGCCCGAAACAAGCTCAGATATGATCCGTGTTCTCTGATAGTCGCCATGACAACATGCATTCGCTCTCTTCTAGCTGCGGGTTTTTTAGAAAAAGGATGCATTTCAACACAGATGTCACACACACGCCCACCTCCCGAACAGAAGTGGTTCACGGTTTGGTGCCAAAGCCGCCGTGGAGGCCCAGTTCTGAGGAGGCCCAGTTCTGTGGAGGCCCAGTTCTGAGGAGGCCCAGTTCTGAGGAGGCCCAGTTCTGTGGAGTCCCAGTTCTGAGGAGGCCCAGTTCTGAGGAGGCCCAGTTCTGAGTCCACGCAGGATCTTCTGTTCGCTTGGCTGAAGGCTGCATCCAAAAGTGCACTTCATGAACGCAGCTATAAAAGCTTTTTATGATATACATTCGGGGGCGTTGTTGTCTATTCTTGTATCAGATTATCTGGGTGAGACGCCACCTTCATGAAACTGGAATTAAAATCAGCAGATTACGGCCCTTTAGTCTGTTAATCTGTTTGTGCTGTCAAATCTGGATAATTGATCAATCTAACCTGACTGGTTTCATTAAAGCTCCAGGTGACCTTCCTCATAGAGTGCACGTTAATTATTAATGTATAATGAATTAAGTGTCTTAATGACAGGTATTCTACGAGGATAACCATCAATCAAAGAGGATTATAATAAAATCGTTTATATTTTATAGGATTGCACCATGCAGCGTTTATACTTGACAAACTTAAGCTGGTCTGATTTTAAGCCTCAGAACTAACGAGTCAGCTGTTCTGCTATCAGGACCACCCTTGCTCTAACTCCTCATGGTTTCTGTAGGTTTTTATTGGGCAGAAAAGAAAAACACACACAAGCCCTCTCTTTATAGGTGTTGTATAAAACCAGCATGTGTTGGGTTGACTCCACATGCTTTCCCAAGAGGCCTTATTTTTATATGAAACCTTTTTAAATGGCCCTTTTATACTCTCTTTCAGCCAGCTAATTTTAATCTCCGCCTCTTCTAGCGTAACTTTGCTCCCAGCATCACTCCAAAAGCCTGTAATTATTTCTGAATGACAAATACAGAGAATCGAATGCTCGATCTTTGCTGCTCAGTTGTAAAGAAATGAAAAAAAGAAGAAAAATCTGCTTTTTAAAATGATCACTCGAGCTCCTTCTTTTGTGGGAGCGTACTTCCCTCAGAATTATGACCAAAGAAACTGTTTTCTCTCTGAGTGAGAGACAAATTGAGGAGGAATCTCACTGAGAAGAAGCGTTCTCTGCACGATCACGTCTGTCTGCTTTATCCAGGAATATTAGAGCAAACACTCCAGGTCACATCTGAGGTCATAATTCATCATAATAACATTGCAGATGAGTCAGAAAAGTTTAATATAGTCATTCACTTGAACATATCAATAATTTATGACCATTTTGCAAGCTCCAGTTTTGCTGGTTGACCCTCATAGACTGCAGCCTACACATGTTTATATACATCTGTCCCTCTCCTATCGCTGTTCTTCCTGTCTCCCTCCTCTTTTCGTCCTTTATCGGGCCGATCTTTGGCAGCAGGGTCCCCGTTTACTTGCCATTGTGTCTTTTGCTGGGCTGTCACGATCTGGATCTCTGAAAGGCCACAATTTGTATCATAATAGATGTTATATAAATACCATTAAAACTGAATTGGATTGAAGTGAAATGTATCACATTGAAAAAAGCTCAGACTATCCTTTAACATGTGAAAAAGAAAGAAAAAAGAAGTTAATGTTGCTGAATGTTTTTTCAGGCTCTGCAGACTAAAACAAGAAATTCTAATAAAACAGTCAAGTCTGCTTCTGTTTAGCACATCTGAGAAATGACCACCGTTCCTCATCTTTTCTGCTGATGAAATCTTTTTATTGGAGGAGAAAATGGAGTGTGCCCTCAGAATGCCTGCAGAAAAAAAGGAAAAAAGAAAGCATCTTCTGATGAATTGTTCTGCAGAAGCCATAAAGCTGGACACGCAGGTTTAAAAATCATCTGTGAGAGCTGAGCATCATCATCAAGGACTGTTCCAGGAGCAGCTGATGATTACTGGGGCAGTTTCAGGACGATGAACATCCTGAAATCACTTTTAAAGAACCATAATGTTGTTCTTATTTTGCTGCTCGGTTGCTCTTTTAAATAAGAATTGATTTAATCTGCAGCTCAACGTCAACATTTGATCAGAAGTGTCAGACGGCGCGTTACCTCACCCGAACTGATGGGAGGACGTCTGGTGCTCATGAAAGCAGCTCAGCTCACGCTTGTTGAATGTCATAGGCAGTGTCTTTCATGGACGGAGGAAGAGGAAATTAGAAGATGAAAAAATGAAAACCAGAGTTTCTCGTGCTTTGCACGCTCTAAACTGAAAGTCCTGACCTGTGTGTCAGATCCATTTCCTGAATCTCTTTCACCAAGATGAGCAACATTCCAGCGCATGAAGTCTCAGCTTCCACAAATGGATTTTCTTACTTCTTACCTCATTAAAGTTGTAGATAATTCATATTTATGCATTTCCCAACGAGCTCAGAGACTAGGATGTATGTTTAGATGAGTGTTAATGCTGCCTCATTTGTTTCTACGTGTTTTCATTGTGAACTGCAATAATGAATATGTTTCACCTGGTAATAACTTATAACTTATACAATGAGCAACTTTTCATTCATTTGACAACCCTGACAACTCATTTTTCTCAGACTGGTCAAACCCCCATCATCATTATCATTCTTATTATTAACCTTCCACAAGTACAGCATTGAGAAAAGGCTCAGTACTGGGACTAAACAGCTAATGGATTCTCAAGAAAACCACTTTCGAGTGAAGCCTGGTGGGAAATACTGAGCAAATACTGGACGCTGGATCACTGGAAGGAGGTGATGTGGTCAGAGTCGAAATGAGTCCTCGTATGACAGCCCAACAACACAAGAGTATGCCTTTTTATTTAACTATTATTAAATGTCCAAACCCTGTGATTCGTTTACAAAAAACAACAAAAACCAAGCAGCTGTGCTAACAAGACGGTGAATTATAGAAATGAAATGCAACAGTTTCATGAGTTTTTCCACGTATACTAAAATAAATGTATATTCCTGAAAGATATGTAAAAATTGTAAAGAACAATAGCAATGAACACTTTTACTGTTTTCAGGAGGAAAGCAGAGAAAACGTTTGATTAGACATTTAACATGAATAAAGGCCTGTGGTGCTCCCGAGTTAGAATAAGCATGAATATTTTAGATAAGGTTGCTACATTTCAAACAGTCCAGACTTACAGCTCATTTTAAACTTGTTTGAAGTCTAGAGGCTGATGTAAATTATTTGTGGTAAAAATGTCTTTCTGATGCCTTTGTCTCCTGTGAAAGCCAGTGGAGATAATTTTTTTTAGATGAAGCATTTCCTACATTAAAAGAGGTTAATTAACAAAAAAATAATGCAAGAACATCGATAAATAACCTTTAATGCCAGGCAAGTTGTATCAGGGAAAAGCTGCATGTGGGGGGAGGGGAGGAGAGGGTGGGGGGTTTGGGGGAGGTTCGGTGTTCAACAATGCACCTCAGTGTTTCCAGACGGCTCATTTTTTAAAATAAGTTTTATTAGGATATGCTGGCTCATTAAAAGGAGAGTTGGAGATTCACGGCTGCATAACTCTAAATAACTCCCAGTTAGCTGAGCAGCAGTGACCTGGTCAGGACCAGAGGGACAGAGGACCCTAAGCACCCCCCCACCAACCCCACCCCCAGTACTGCTGCCGCCTCCATCAGTCATCCAGCCACCCTGGAGGCCAGTAACGCGGAGCGCTGCGCTAGAAGACGAGTCTGGGAGGTCTGGCAGCAGAGAGCAGCCGAGTCATGAATCACCTCTGCACCTCCCCGGGGAGCTGAAGAAAACAATAGATGCTTCATGTGCAATATAATTGGAAACAGATTTCTCCAAAGGATTCTGGGTCCTGTCACTGAAGCTGAGGTGCCCAGACATGTTCAGACAGTAAAGATGAAGTGCAACGACAAGAAGCAGAAGGACAAAACTGCTCGGAAGCGCTTATAAGACAAATGTACAGTATCATGCGGTTTGTATCTCTGGTTGCTCCTTGTGGATTGGGGGCAGTCCATGGTGGGGACGTCGTCTAAGTCCTGGGTGGTGAAACTAACTGTTGGGACATGAATGCCGTTTAACTGGAGAGAAAAAAATAGTCTAGAAATACTGTAGTTGGCTTCCCTTCAATGCACAGCATGGGCTCTGCAGTAAATCTGGGGGGTGGAGGTGGGTTGCAGTTGATGCCACCCTGAAGTCGCCCTGACTGGGAGGTGGAGCGCTGAGACTGGGACTGCTGCAGTCCTTCCCAGTGGAAGGGAATGTTCCCTCTTTGGGATCAGGGAAAAGGCTCTGGCTGGTGTTAGTTGCCAAACCCAGTGGTGGGGGGAGTCCCGCTGAGCTCGGTCGGCTCATGGAACTCCAGAGGCTGCTGACAGGTTCTGGCAGGCCAAGTGGGCTGTGGCCGGGACAGCTGTTGAAGCAAAGACTCCGGTGTGGTAGGAAGCTGCTGTAACCATGGAACATGATCGATGATCAGCATCCAACTGTTTCTGTGAATCCAACAGACTCTACAGGGCAACCAGAGGGACAGGCGGGTTCATCTGGACGGAAATAAGTGAGTTTTGGACTCTGCCAGGCTCCCCTTTACCATTATGTTCATAACCTTTATGAAGAGAACATCTGAAACACTGGCCTCATCAAAGCTGAGACCTCCAGTGCATCCTGGGGGATATTGTAGCCAACTGTAAAGCACCTCTCAGCGAAGCCACAGTCTGTAATCAGAAGAGGGTGGATGGGAGGCTGAAACATGAGAGTTCCTGCTGGAATACTTCAGATGGTTTTTAGTGAAGTTGTGAACTTCCTTTGAGACAGTGCTTGAGAGGTCCTGACAGTTTGAGTATCAGTGGTGAAGTGGACCTGATTCTTTCATTCAGCATCTGGTTTTGTGCTTCCAGCTGCATCTCGCTGTCCTTAGATGGAGGACTAGTTTCTGCAGTCTGCGATCTCGTACTCCCACATCACTCCAGGGGTGTTGGTCAAAAGTCAAAGGACAAACGCAGTTTTAGCTTCACTTTTACAGATAATTGCTTAATAATACTACTACTAATAATAAAAGTAGCATAAACGAGTTCAAGCCACACTGTTATGAGTTGATGTTATATTCATAAAGTTCACATTTAGCAAAACATATTTAATGAACTTTAACTTTAATAATTATTCAAATGATTTTACCCTCAGGAGCCACAAGTCATGAGACTCCACAAAAGCTCACCAGCTGTTTCAGGGTTACCCCCACACAGAAAGCACCTTTTTTTTTTTTTTTTTTTTTAAAAAAAAAACAACTTATGTTAAAGATTTCATAGTACAAGATGAAATCATCTACAATACTACGCACAGTTACATTATATTGTGTACTTACCATCGACAATAATATTTTTTTTGGTATTAATCTACATCCGACTTGAAAATGCTTTAGTAAAAGTCAGACCTTTATTATGTTGAAGTAAGAAGAGAAATGGTTTCACTTTCGATCATAATTCTTAAGCTGCTGATCTGCTGGTATGAATCCAAATCTTTAGACACTTTGTTGCTTCCTTCTTTACTGTTTCCTCTTTCGATGAAGCCTTGTAGCCTGTAAACACTCATGAAAACATTCTTGTTCCATTTTCCCCAAAGTTTTGTTAATGGTCAATAAATGAAAACACTGACATGAAATAACAACGACTTTTCCCTGCACCTTACGAAGCGCCAAGAGATAACCTGTGTTGCAAGAGATGCTAAATGAAAAAAAAGTGAATTCAACTTTTCCTTTTTTTTATTGTTGAATTGAACATTTTTGTTGTGAAAATTCACACGTTTCAGTGGTGCATTTAAGGTCAGGCCACTTCATTCTCTTCTGGTGTGTAGACTTATCTCCGCAGAGACAAGCCCCACTGTAGCACAGCTGGTGTGCTGTTACTGGAGTGGTTGGAGGTGCATTAATGGTTGCAGTGGGAGACGAGCAGAGGGCCCAGGACAGAGCCCTGAGAGAGCCAGCACTCAAGCGGAAAGTTGGAAAGCTACGATGCTGAGCATTGCTGTCCTGCTCCTCAGATGAGACACAGAAATGTGAAGGGCTGTTACCTTCTGCTGACCTGTTAGTTCTGTAGCAACCTGAGTGGGAGACCTGACATGATGTAAGCCTGGACCAGTTTTTAAAGTTCTACTGGTCCCTACAGTCCCTAAGACCCCGTCAGGTCCTGCAGCTTATCTTTAGGACATGGCTGCTGTGCACCAGCCTCTGGTGACACACGTATAGTTTTGCTGCATGACACGGTTTTAAATTAAAACAACATTTTTAGGGGTCGTATCATTGACCAACACAGCATGCCTCCCATCTTTGCATCACCTCCACCATTTTTTGTTCTAAACTCTTTCAAAAAAGCCAACTTTATCAGCTGTTACTTCTTACTCTCATTGATTGTAGGTTAAGTAGGTATTTTGCACCAGATGTTTGGCTTGTTTAATATCCGTCTGTCTGCAGATTTGCCACGGAGCCTGGCCTGAAATCATGCAACCTTCCCACACTCTCACATTGCAGCTCTCCAGGTTCATGCAGCTCGCTTCATCAGATTCTTCGAGTGTGCAATGTGGGCACAATCAGCTGGGGAGGGGAACAGCTGTTGTTCAAACACTGAACAGTTAGAAATGCTTTGCATTTCCCCCTCTGGAACAGGAAATACAGAATCCCATGAGGGAGGCTGGATGGGGAATGTTGGTGCAGGACGAGCTGAATAATTAGAAGATGAAGTAGGGGGATCTGAAGCAGTAAGGGACAGTAAAAAGGAGAACAATTAAGCAGCTGGCAGAAGCTATATAGTTTAGGTGAAGACTGTATCCCTGGCAAAGCCAGTGCCTTGCTATGCTAATGCCCAGCAGTATCCAGTCCAGTGGGTCACTAGCCTTGTTATGACATTGTCCAGCTGAAGCCATATATGCAACGGGAAGCTGCATTAGATAAACAAGTCACCACTTGGGTTGAATAAGCCGTTGCATTTACATCAGACACCGCCGGTTGCTCAGTTGTCCATGCTGGTTTATCATTTCACAGAGCAGCAAATGTAGCCTCCAGCTGCAACTGTAGCCTCTGATGACTGCTTCATTGTTTTATATTTGTCCCTTTTACTGCGCCATTAGAGCATGTGATGAAATAAGGGCCAAGAAGAAAAAGGGTCTGATTGCTCTCCATTAATGTCTGGAACGACTCATGCTCAGCGACTACATGCTGAGCAGTTAATTATGACTTTAAGCATTGTGTTGCTGAAAGAGTCTGCTCAGTTGACAGCGCCCAGATTGGGGTGGTGATAGTCCCTTGATCTAGATTGATTTGTCTCCATTTCTGAGGGACATGAGCAAAGCTTTGTGCAGGCTAGCATGCACAAAGAATCTGTTGGAGAGGCCAGTCTTTACATTTCAGCAGAAACAGAAGGCTTTTGTATGGTTTGTTATACATTTGAGAAGACAGTATTTTTCATTAAAAAACACTGTTGTCTAAGTAGTTTCAAGCAATGCTCATTCTTGATTGACTACAACCACAAAAACCAGCACAATTTAAGCTTTCATTTTTGCCAGTGTTCCATGATGAGCCAAAACAAAGTAGAGACTATAGGCCAGATTTATCAACATCCCAGTTTGCGTGTATTTATTTTCATGTACAAGCCAGAATTTTGTGCAAGAGTCGTTTTGCCATTTACTAAGAGTGATTGCACAAATGGTGGCAGGTGCAAATGTGTTGGAGACGCCCTATTTAAATGAGGGTTTTGTGTGTTGTTTCTGGCCTGTACAGCAGTGCTCCACCAGTACGATTCAAACAATGGAACCTGGTCTTCAGGATTCTGCTGTGCTCCTCAATATTCCTTGTGTGGACCTCATTGTATCTTATTTCTGTGGTTCTCATATGTTTTTATTTTTTTCAAAAAACATGAATGAATATGACACATGCTCTTGTTTCTGATGTAATAAATTATTTCACAAAGGATTCCACAAATTGACCCACCTACAAGTCAGCCATCTCCAATCTTGAAACTTAGAAAACAGAAAACTGTTTTTCAGAATAAAAGAATCACGCACTGACCCAGGATATTTTGCCACAATGTTGGTATTGAGGCCTTTGGCATCACAAATGCGCTGCACATTCAAGCTCCTATCACTCTGATCACTTTCTGCAGAGACTGCAGAAAAAAAGAAAGAAAAAAGGAAAAGCCTTGTTTGGAGTCATTCAACCAAGTGGGTGGAAACCTAATCACCCTGGCCATCTGCCGTAACCTGATGTTAGGGGCTTCTGACAGCACATCTGAAAAACGGGACTGGGAGGTCCCAGCTGTAACAGCTACTGTATGCTGGATGCAGATGTAAAAAAGTGTACTAGGAAGGAGTTTTGTCATTGCAGGTATTGCATGATTACTTCTCGTGCCTCCAAATCCATTCTGAGATCCTGCAACAGCTCCAAAATGTCAATGCTGGATCAGTGATATGTTTTAATGATTGTTTCCTCGTTCATCCCAAAAATGTTCACACCAGGGGGAATAATGTGTTCTCTGCGTCTCCTTGCTTCGTTTGATGTCTCCTTCTTATGTCAATAACCACAGCCATGCGTGTACAACTACGCATGCAAACTGTTTTCACGTCCTTTTGAAATGTGTTAAATTTAGACACAATTTCTATGAGCAAAATTGCATTGAGGTTTGATAAATCCCTTTGCAGGTACTAAATTAATATATTTACACATTTTCCTCCCAACACACAGAATTGTGTATGAACGCCCCAAATTGCATATCAGTTGTGGTGGACTAACTGCATTAGATGCTCTATTTTGCACACAAACTGTTGCGTCCATCGTCCTCAGTTTGTTTAATACACGCAAACCTTTAGTAAATTTGGCCCTCAGGCTATTTCTATTCATTTAGGATTCTTATAGCTTTCTTTCTTACCACCATGCATACATTATTACTGGCAGCGTCAGCATTCGAGGTCCTCAGTACCTGAGGTGTAAGTGCAGGAATCTGCTTTTATTCATTTTGCCCTCAACTATACAGTCAATGTCGTTTTTTACAATCACTGTAGAGTTTTACAAGTAGTGAGCGATTTCTCATCTCATAGTGTTAGACCATGTCTGCTCTGCTGTTATAGGCCTAGAGTAGTGGGGGACTCCTTTTGTCTTATCTCCTCCTGTCTGTCTTATCTCAGTTTCAGACTGTCCTGTGTAAATTAATAACATTAACACTGTCTATCTTCTCCTTCTGCAGCTGCTTCTCTTCTTCTCCTGTGTCCTTCATGACAGCAGCACAGTAGTGCAGTGGTTAGACATTTCACAGCAAGAAGGTTCAGTTGGATCTTGGTCCAGCTGGTTTTGCTGGTTTGCATGTTCTCACTGTGTCTGTGTGGGTTTTCTCTGGGTACTCCAGTTTTACCCCACAGTCCAAAAACATTGTGTTTTGGCTTACTGGTTATACTAAATTCTGCTCTCCATTCTTTTCCTTTTTCAGGTGCTGTCATGGTGATGTTGCGCTCCCTCTCGGCTCCCAAACCTTCCATCTTCTGACCATCCTGGCGTTTACCTGTCCACTAAATGCCACTGTGGGATGCCCGCTGTTGTGTCCGACCTGCAGTCTGACCCTCCGACCACCACATATTTATAGATTTTTATATTTTTGCATGTGTTTGTACCTCTCCTCGCTCTGTCCTGTCTCCCTCCTCATGTCTTCCTTTACCCAGCTGGCCATCAGCAGGAGGGTCCCCCTTCTAATGAAGCCGGGTCCTGTTCAACGTTTCCTCCCATTAGGGAGTTTTTTCTTGCCACTGCTAGGCTTTGCCATGCGCTCGGGCATCATGCTTTGGTTTCTCAGAGGCGCCTAGAGACAACTTTGTTGTAAATGGATGCTGCATAAATTCTGCAGAATGAACTACAGGAGTAAATGTAGGAATAATATGAGTAATTATAGGAGTAATTTAGTCCAATAAATAAATTGATGGAGTTAATGTATGTGTGTGTGTGTGGCAGTGAGAGGAAGCTGCTTGAATTGTAAAAGCTTCTTGAGTGGTTCCTGGACCAGAAAGGTGCTGTATAAGCATGTTGTTTTTGTTGTTGTATCATCATGCATTAAGAGCTTACACACAAATTTTTCATCTTGATGGAAGAAGTATTGAACAACCATGCATGGTGTTTTACAGGCAAAAAAAATTAAAAATAAACAAAACAAAAAACCCTTGCTTTGCACTTCTGCATTGACATTTGTACAATGGTGTCCAGCACACAGCTGCTCATAAAGAAATACCTGCAGGAGGGAGAGTGGACTATGTGCTGCTTTTAAAGCAAGACTATGAATTTCACAGACTCAGCGATTTCTGTTGTGACTTGTAGCAGTCAAGTCATGAGTCTGCTCATTCCAGTCATGCTAAGATGATGTTATCTGTGGTAATGGGGTATGAAAAAGTGTATTATCACATTTGTTCATTGCAGTGGACCACTTCAGATTTCATGCCAGTGTTCTAATTCCTTTGCATGGCACAAAAATATTATTATGTCCGTTCAGAGAGACATTTCCGGTATGAAAACATGCACATAATAATTGGAAATAGGAGAGATAAAACCAACAGCAGGGACCAGACTGGTTGATTAACTAAATTACAGACTTAAGTGGCTAATGGTTTAGAGTAATCATAGTCCTTATTTAATTAAAGATATTTCCTTAAAGCTGTATTCATGGACTTTTTTCATTATAGGCCTTTTTTTTATACTCACACACTTTCCAAAATATCAAATTTAATTGTTTGCTTTAAGCAGTCTACAAAATGGAAAGTGATTAAAAGATGAAAAAAACAGCATCAAGTCTTGTGGGGGACTTTGGAGGACCATAGTCAGGTGTCCCCTAATCCTAAACCAGTAGTAAACGAGTCTAAATAATCATGGATGGACAGATAATCAGGTGAACGATTAACCATTAATACCAAACAAACGACAGGCAACGACTATCAGTATCACAGACTGAAACGCAGTCATTAACCGAAACAGAAGCTGTGTAGGAGGACAAACCAAACTCTGTTACCATGGTGAGACTGCAGAAGACAGATTCACATCGCAGGTTGTACACCATGGTCAGACTGAGCAGAGCAAAAACACTCAAATTAGTTGTACTACATCAGGAAGGCCTCTTCAAATAAAGACTTCATAGATGTGCTACTTAAACTCTTTTAAAGAAGCACAAAAAAAACAACAACAACAACAAAACAGGCAACGTTGATGACTGCTGATGCAGAGGTCAAGCAAAGAAACTGATGAAACAGCAGATGAAAGATGGAAGCTGATGAAAGACAGCAGATGTTGGACTGCCAACAATCCCCAGTGGGACATCAGAGGGACCCAGGTACCACAGGTATCTCTGATGGTAAAATAAAACCGATCAACTCAAACAACTTAAGGACTAGGCTACAGTATAACGACAGCAGGCGTCTGGACTGATTTGAAGTATTTGCCTGCAGCGAATGCTGTTCACTAAAGGGCTCAGAGTTGAGTGCGACTTGAGCCCTACGAGTTTTGACTCTGACCTGAACATTGTTGCCTCAGACTTGGACTCAGATGTCTCTGCATTCACATGAAAATAAGACAAGAACTTATCTGTGAGATCGAGGCTTTTAAACAGCTGTGCTGTTACATCCACAGCAACTGGTGGTTACTGGAGCACAAACCTGAACTGGAGATTTAAAGATAAATAACACTGTCATGCAGAAACACAACAAGGTCCTAAACAAACTAGTTTGGTAGAAGTTATTACGTATATAATATCCTCATTGTAATAAATTTCAGCAGTGGCGGATCTAGGGTTTTTCTAACGGGCCATCGGGGGGGCCCAGTTCTATCAGACTTGTTCACAATCCCATTAAAAAAATTTTAATTAATTTTTTTTTGGTAGGGTGTATATACATTTCACCAGTCACACTTTAGTCAAACTCTTTATGTAATAATAAATAAATAAACAAAGCTTAGATTGTACAACACACATTATTTTCACTTTGCATGAACAAATACTTCTTAATGCTCACAGAAAGACTACGTCCCCCAGCACTTAACTGTAGGTAGGTAATCCCTCCACCCCCGATCCAACAACCCACCCCTTCCTGTCAGAGCAATAATATTAATTTCAGCCACTTGGGGGCAGTGTTGGCTGAGGAGTGAAAGTTTGCTGCACAACTTTAAAGCAGAAGAAGTAGTCGTAACGTAAGTAGGACAGTTTATTTACCAGATTCCAGTGGTTTATAGACGGAGGGTGTTTTAAAAGCTGATAGCTGGATTGTTCTAGACTCTGACTCGACTGGGATCAATAGTAAACTCGCAAACTCAAAGTTTAGTGACTCGACACTAGTTAAACATCATTTGAGTCAGATTTCTTTTGCATTTTGTCTTTTTTACAGCATTTCTTCACACCTCCCTAGGACTGCATCTGGAGAGTAATTGCAGAGTATGTTTATACTGTATAATCCAGAGCCAGGTTATTACACCAACGTGGTATCTGATTATTGGCAGGACAAACGTATTGTTAGCTCAGACTTTATTCTTCCTTTCTACTTGCTCGTCAGGGTCTGCATGGCTCTTTGTCAGTACCTGTGGCTGACGTCCTTGGAGCCTTGTGGGATCTTGAGGTCACTATTCTGAACATCTGCTAAGTTGCCTTCTGGTAGTTCAGCCACTTCAGTTGAAAACATTTTCCTTTCATCCAATTCAGGCATGTTTATCTTGTCTCAAAGATATTCTGGTTTGGTTGCTGTGTATTTTGATGAGGTTTTTCTGTTTTCCCATTGATGTTGAAGAGTTCCAATCATTCCAGTAACCATGTGTCGAGTCATACAGGACTTCCGGTCTTCTATTTGTAACTGCCTTTTGTTTTTCAGCCTTCACTGAAATACAGACATGTACCACGCACGCATCAGATGCCACTGGCCTCCTTCTAATGACAGGGTTCACAGTCGGTGAGGGCAGGAAGGCCGGTGTTTATTTCCAAGTCAAGACCACAAGGTCAGGGAAGGAGGAGGAACAAGTATGGATGTGTGTGTGTGTGTGTGTGTGTGTGTGTGTGTGTGAGAGAGACATCAGGCGAGTGGCCACTCTCAGCCACCATCCAAACACTACTCCCTATCATTTCAACATGCCTTGTTTACAGCAGAGCAACTACTGCTCCTATTACAGCTGTACTGTGTGAGAAAAACACAACAACTTGTCAGCAAGTTGTTCTTATCTGTGCCAGAATAAAATGACTGGACAATAGAGGACTCAGCATTAACCGTTGGACACTAAAAATGTATTCAATGCAGAATTCTGGCTCAATTCAAATTCCCCTTAAACTGGTTGAGGTATAATCTTGCTTTTAAAAGTCAGTACGGGTAACAGAGGAACCGTGAGGCATCATGTGAGGGAGCGACACCCACACTTGTCCATGTCATGATCTGTCACCTATGTTTCATAATCTGTTGTTGTAGGTGGGATCGCTGTTTCTCCCAGCATCCATCCTGGTAATGGTGAAGTCATGGCCTCCCCCAGTTATTCCAGGCAAAGTAGACAGGATCAACACTTGTGTCGCGGTCGGTGTTGGTGTTTTATTTCTTGAAATGACAGTAGCATAACCTGGAGTTTCTAGCGAGGATCAAAAACATTCTTTCCCGTTTTGTTCTTTCCCTTCCTCTTCTTGCAGAGATCTTTTGGTCATTAAACCCAGGTCACATCAGCCACGAAGGGAGACGTGAAGCTTCTTTGCTTTGGAGCGACCATGGTTGTTTGAGGGGAGAAGGTCATATGAAATGAATTGCTCGTTTTGGCCTACAGGAAGTAGCTCCAAGATGCAATGTGTTACGACTAGTGCTGCCCCCCAGAGGACAAAAACAGCAGTACTGAAACTGAATTGAGTGAACAAGAGTCAATGTAAGATTTCTGCATCAATGAAAGACTAAAGTAAAGCATTGCTTTGGAGTATTGCTACTGTGGTGAATAAAACAGAGTCCCAAACATCTGATTCTTCACTCAGATAGTGGTAGAAGTGGTGCATGTTCTCATCATTGTTTGAGGGGTAAAAAAAACAAAAACATCACTTCCAGTTTACAAAGCACTCTCTAATCAAACCAGACTAAATTTATTATGTTTCTCTGGCTACTTTTTCTTTTCTGCCTCTTTTCAGGCATTTTTTTGCCTCACATGAAGTCACACAAGAAAGACGACCAGAGTCATTAAGAGACCACTGATGAAATAGATGATACAAAGCTGCATGTGGGAAGAGTTATTCTTCTTTCATAAAGCTCAGAACAAACCGTAATCTGACTTCCCATAGTCCTTACTACAACAAAAGCTCTGGCTGCAATTACAGGGTTTGCTGCTTCCACATAAACTTAAGCGCACATGTAATTGACCTATCACAAGCCCCGCCCCCTTTTTTTCTACTGCTGCTAGGTCCAACAAGCCAACCGAACTTGCATTGTGATCTCACTGTCTCTCAGTGCGCTCCCAGAAGAAATGTTGACTGATTTTTTAGAGAATAAGGCAAATATTTTAGATAGCAGCAGACAGAAGGACTTGCAGACGCATTTGAAGGATATATTCAGGCGCGATTTGTCACAGACAGCAGGGAAGTCAAACTGCCTCTGAAATTCTCTGACGAAATTACTACATCTTCAATGTTGAATTGACGGTAAAACAGTAATTCACAAAACATGAGATCTGCCCAATATTGCATTTACATTCATGACTACCAAATGTCATCCTGTAGCTTAATCAAGTGATTTCTCGTGAAATCGCTGCGGTTCGCTACGAAAATCTGCTATGAAGCCTCCCGCAGCAGCTGAGCTTCCAAGGGTTTCTATGGGCTGGAAGCGCTGGCTTCCAGGAGGCGGGTCTGAGCGTCAAGTTTTTTCTAAAATTCTAGGTGATCA